>BLSH010505929.1:19103-33056 GCA_018402905.1 Glandirana rugosa
GATCACCCTGTTCGTATTTGGGTGTACAGTACTTGTCGACGCAGACAGTCACTTGCATCCTCTTTAATGCAAAAAACAAAGTGTTTTAACAGTAACATTGTCCAATAAAGAGAGTGTACCGTATACGTATGGTGTTTAATGTGGGGTTTTGTGTAAGATGATGAAAAGGACTCATACCGCTATGGTGCAGACCCTGTAAAAGTGTCCAATTTTGTGAAACAAAAAACGTAATTTCTCCTACGTTCACTGACAGACGCAGCTGTTCATGACATGTGGGTTTATGCTTGTCCCACTAGGAGTTAACTAGGCAGGGAAAAGAACAGATGGCCCCTCTCATGGGGCCGTCCTCTCTAACCACATAAACCCTCCACATAGCCTAGCTCAGCAGTTTCAATGCTTAGTTTGCAAGAAGTTGACCTGGCTTCCTAGGGGAATTGCGGTCTTGATTATGACTGTCTTTTTTCTTATTTTTATTTTTACTACTTCTATCAAGCAATTGATCTGCTATCAAGAAGCCGGCCGGGGCATAGAGAGTCGCAACGGGCTCTGCACTTTTCCCGGCCTGGCCGACCGATGCAAGCCAGTCTCGCGGTACGGGGACCCGCCGCATCGAGCCCAATCCCGGATTGTGATTCAGGTAGGGCGATTTCTGGCTGGCAGCAACTGTCCAAGCAGGGACGGAAGGGCTGTGAATGGGTGGCTACCCACTGCGCTCGTCAGGAGTGGTGAGTGAGAGTTCCTCCCTTCCCCCCTTTTCAGGGGAGGAGGGGGGACCGACAATTTAAAAAAAACTTTTTTTTGGGTAACTGCTGCCAGGGGCGCGTGGGCCCCTTTTCACCCCCTCCACACCCCCATCCACACCGCACCCGATCGTTGGAACCTTCCGTGTGAATTTTCGCCGCCATGAGGCGATCGGCCACCATTTTGTGGTGGACCGCCGCCATTTTGCCGTAGCCGTGGACATGCTGGGCCTATGGAGCTTTCCCTCTATCACTCAGAGCGGCCATTTGCGGTACTGCACGTTCCCTGCAGTTGGGTTTCGGCCTCTAGTGTTCATCGGCGACCATCTTGGTGTCCCCTGCTACTGCAAAAATGTGTTTAAAATGTTTTGCTTTCTCTTTGGAACGGTGTGTGCTCCTGATGTGAGAATCACAATGACTTCGCTGCAGGACTTCAGCTGGTTGATCAACCTGCAGAAGTCGACAGGTTCTCCGTCCCATAGCCTGGAGTATCTGGGCCTGATTCTGGACACAGAGCAGGCAAAAGTGTTCCTTCCTTAAGCCAAGTTGCTGTCACTGCAGTTGGCAGTGCGAACCCACCTGTCGCACCGACTGTCTTCATTACGGTTCTGTATGCGGGTGCTGGGGCTCATGGTCTCGACTTTCGAGGCGATATCGTACGCCCAGATTCACACTCGTCGTCTTCAGCGAGCAATCCTGGCTCGGTGGGACAGGTCCCCTCGGTCCTTGGATCTTCTGATCCGTCTGAGCTCCCAGACCAGGGCGTCTCTGACCTGGTGGCTTCGGGGCTCGGCGTTGATTCAGGGGAAGACGTTCCTGCCCCTTCAGTGGGTGATCATTACCACGGATGCCAGTCTTTCAGGCTGGGGCGGGATCCTGGGACATTCGTCTGCCCAGGGACGTTGGTCGGCACAGGAGGCTCGCCTCCCCATCAATGTGCTGGAACTGAGAGCAATCAGATTGTGCCTATCTCACTGTACAGTGAGGTTGCAGGGTCATCCGATTCGGATTCAGTGGGACAATGCCACGGCAGTGGCATATGTGAACCATCAGGGCGGCAAGAGAAGTCCAGCGGCAGCGGAGGCAGCTCTGATACTGCGCTGGGCGGAACGTCACGTTCCAGCAATCTCCAAAATTTACATTCCAGGTGTGGAAAACTGGCAGGCAGACTTTCTCAGTCGCCAGACGCTGAACCAGGGAGAGTGGTCTCTCCATCTGGTGGTGTTCACCCAGATTTGCTGCAGATGGGGGACGCCGGACATTAAGACCTTTGTGTCCAGAATGAAGGATCCGTTGGCAGTGACCACGGACGCTCTGGTGGCCCCCTGGGGCCGTTATCGCCTTCTGTATGCCTTCCCTCCGATAAAACTTCTACCGCTATTGATAAGCAGGATAGTGGCGGAGGGAATACCAATAATCCTGGTGGCTCCAGATTGGCCTCGGCACACTTGGTACGCCGACGTGGTGCAAATGGTGGCGGACGATCCCTGGCGGCTCCCTCTGCGAAGCGATCTACTGTCTCAGGGACCCATCTTGCACCCTGCTTTACCCTCGCTGGCTTTGACGGCCTGGCTATTGAGTCCCAGGTGCTAAGAGACAGGGGAGTCGCTGACTCCGTGATCCCTACCTTGTTGAAGGCTCGCAAGTGTACTTCTCGCAAGATTTACCACCGCACCTGGAAGGCTTATGTAGCTTGGTGCGAGGCGGAGGGTCATAACCCTCGTTCTTATGTGGTGTCCAGGGTCCTGACCTTTTTGCAGCAAGGCCTTCTCTCAGGGGCCAGATATCGGCCCTGGCGATGCTTTTCCAGAGACCTTTGGCTTCGCCCTCGTTGATTCGTACCTTTGTACAAGGTGTGCGACATGTGGCGCCTCGGGTGAAGGTCCAGATGGCCCTGCCCTATGAAACTATCATGGAGATTTCCTTACAACTGCTGTCGCAGAAGGTGGCTTTTTTGGTAGCCATCACTTCCGCCAGACGGATGTCTGAGTTGGCAGCACTATCGTGCAAGTCTCCCTACCTGGTCCTGCACAAGGACAAGGCGGTCTTGCGACCCTCTCCTTCTTTCCTTCCGAAGGTGGTTTCTTCTTTCCATATTAACCAAGATATTGTTCTTCCTTCATTGTGCCCACGTCCATCGCACCCAAAAGAATTTGAGTTGCATTCCTCGGACGTAGTGAGGGCCTTACGAGTGTATTTAGCTGCTACAGCTTCTTTTCGGAAGTCTGATACTCTATTTGTACTGACAGAGGGTCCGCACAAAGGTTTGGCGGCCTCGTCGGCTACTGTCTCCCGTTGGATTAGACAGACCGTGACCCATGCATAATCTGTTCGGGGCAAGATTCCCCCTTTTCCGGTCATGGCTCATTCTACCCGGGCTGTTAGCATTTCCTGGGCTTTCAGACACCAGGCCTCGGTGTCACAGGTGTGCAAGGCGGCCACTTGGGCCTCGGTACACACTTTCACTAAGTTTTATAAGATTGATGTGTTAGCATCTTGATATGCTGCCTTTGGCCGCAAAGTTTTGCCGGCGGCAGTGTAGGCGCGTCTGGCGCCTCCTTAGAGGTTCTGTTGGGTACAGTTGTCGTTTACCCACCCCTGTTTTTGACACAGCCTTGGGACATCCCCACATGTCATGAAGAGCTGCGTCTGTCAGTGAACATAGGAGAAAAAGGGATTTTTATTAAAACTTACCGTGAAATCCTTTTCTCCGAGTTCACTGACAGACGCAACCCCCCCCCCACCCCCCTGTGCTCTGTTTCGGCATGGCTTGTATACGAACTGCTGAGCTAGGCTATGTGGAGGGTTTATGTGGGAAGAGAGGACAGCCCCATGGGAGGGGCCAGCTGTTCTTTTCCCTGCCTAGTTAACTCCTAGTGGGACAAACATAAACCCATGTCATGAAGAGCTGCGTCTATCAGTGAACTCGAAGAAAAGGATTTTACGGTAAGTTTGAATAAAATTCCTTTTTTGCAAAGAATTGTGGGAAAAAATTAAACCATGAAATAACCCACCATGCCTCTTACTAAATACCTTGGAATGTCCACTTTCCAAAAAGGGGTCATTTGCGTGGTATTTGTACTTTTTCTGGCCTGTTAAGGTCTCAAGAAATGAGATGGGCCGCCAGTACATCGGGTGATCAATTTTCAGCGATTTGCACCGCAGTTTGTAGACTCTCTAACTTTCATGCAGACTAAATAATATCCGCTAATTTGGGTTATTTTTACCAAAGATATGTAGCAGTATGCATTTTGGCCCAAATTTAAGAAGAAAGAAAAATTACTTTTTTGCTAAATTTTACAGTACAAAATAGTGTTTTTTTTTTTTTTTGCTTCAAAATTTTTACTTTTTTTAGTCCCCAGCGGGGACTAAATACCACCAAAATAAAGCTCTATTTGTGAGAAAAAAATTGATAAAAATGTTGTTTGGATAGTGTAGCATGACTGAGTTATTGTCACTCAAATTGTGCGAGCACTGAAAGCTTAAAATTGGTCTGGGCGGGAAGTTTTCTAAGTGCCTGGTATTGAAGTGGTTAAAAATTGGTACCACGTGGGCTTTTTCGACAATCATCTGGTACCAATCCTATCAGTATGCTGTCCATAAGGATCAGGGACAGGGGTTTGGCTATAACCTGAGTTATTTAACCTCTTGCCGCCTTCCTACCGTCAAATGACGGAGGGACGGTGCAGCTCTCGTTTTGGGAGGATGTCATATGATGGCGCCCCAGAACGGCGATTGTGGCCACGCTGTGTTGCTAGGACATGGCGCCAACCTGATCTGTGTAAAGAGTCGTGACCCTTTAACCATGTGATCAGCTGTGTCCAATCACAGCTGGTCACATGTAAATACGGATGTGCCGTGATTTGGCTCTCCTCACCTCACCTCGCACAGAAGACCTGGGCAGGTAATCGGGGCACTGCTCATCACAAATTCTATTTGTGTGAAGAAGCAGATAAAAATAATTATTTGTGTACTGTGTTGCATGACAGTGCAATTGTCATTCATAGTGTAAGAGCGCTGGAAGCTGAAAAATGGCTTAGACAGGAAGGGGGTGAAAGTGCCCAGTATTGAAGTGGTGAAGAACTCTTGGGTGTAAGCCATCTTGTCTTGGTGATTTATTTATATGAAAGGGATTGTAAAGTCTCTCTTTTTTTTTTTTTAATTAACAAACATATTATACTTGGGCACAGAGCAGCCAAGATCCTCCTCTTCTGGGGTCCCTCTTTGCTGCTCCTGGCCCCTCCCTCCTATTGAGTGCCCCCTCAGCCAGCAGCTTGCTATGGCAGGCACCAAAGCTGAGTCAGACCTTTGTGTATCCATTCAGACACAAAGCCCCGGCCTCGCCCCCTCTCTCCCCAGATCGGCTGATTGACTTTGACAGCTGTGAGAGCCAATGGTGCAGCTGCTGTGTCTCAGCCAATCAGGAGGAGTGTCCTGGACAGCTAAGACACTCGTGGACATTGCTGGAGAGGGAAGGGGTAAGTAATTAGGGGGATGCTGGGGAGGCTGCTACACACAGGTTTTTATGCTTCAGCTTAAGGTTCAGCCACCCAGGTTTAACCTTTGTTCTAATGTATTTATTACCCATTGGAATGCTTTTATTTAATATGTTCCTAAAGCACTCCCATTTTTCCTCCGTGTTAAAATGTTTCATGGATGTAGTCCCACTTAATATCCTGTAGTATCAGTGGTGGCTTGTCCATATGGGGCACAGACACCACCCCCCAATCCATGTGCCCCGCCCTTAATGTACATTCAGGGCACCAGACACATGGATTCTAATGGGGTGAACCCACCCACTTGTGTGACAATAGCCAATTAATATTCGCCATTGTCTTCCCTATTCTACTCCTGGCCAATCAGGAAACTGGTCCTGAGACCCGATTGGCCGAGAAGAAACTCTGCCTTCCATACTCCTTCCTACCATCCAGCTTGGTGCTTCATGTCATCCAGGTGTGCTGACACTGCGGCTTGGTGAATGGTGCACCAGCCACCACTGTATAAAAGTGAGCACAGTTTAGAAAAGTTGACTCTCTTGAATTTTTATTTTAAAAAAGTTTAAGTTTTCAAAAGTACAAAAGCAAGCAAACAATGCCAAGACACGGATGGTAAGGGTAGGCCTTACTCCAAAAAATAAGATATTACAAGCAGTTGACAGGTACAAGAGCAGACAAAATTCCAGAACATACAGGCATAGAGGAGCGGGAGCCCCATGTCCAGCCCATTCCCACCCCCAGGTTGCCCCATTCGGGAACAAGCTGCAACAGGAGGTAGGGAGACGGGCCTATCACCGGGACACCCACCCCCGGGTATACCTTACGTGTCCTTCCCTTGATGGACGCAGTCATAAAATTGTCTTGAGGTTAAATGAACCCACAGTCCATTACCATATAGAATACCAATTAATAACCTCTAATAAATTAACCTAAAATGATAGAAGAAAAAAATGAGAAAAGAACAAGCAAGCAGAAGAAAAGGAAAGAGAAAGAGTAAAAAGAGAAGAAAGAAGCAGCAGGAGAGCTAAGCTTTGCGGGAGGCAGAGTAAAGTCATGGAGGAAGATTGAGGTATCTCTGCCAGTGTTACCATGCCAAGTCGAATTTGTCCGAGGTATCCAAGAGGGCATAGGCAAATTTCTCCTGGATCATTATCCATGAGATTTTCTTTTTGACTGCATTAAAGGAGACAGATTGTCTCTTCCAGACCCTCGCCAAAGTGATCTTGGCGTCCAGTAAAATTAATTGAGTTAGTTTGTTCATGGGCTTAGAGAGACCATCCGGTTTAAAATGCAAAAAAGGTAATTTCTGGGTCTTGGACTATCGCTTGGCCCATAACCTTGCTCAGCAATGAAAAAAATTCTGTTCCAAAAACCCCTGATCCTCAGACACTCCCACCATGTATGAAAGAAAGAACCCAGTAGTTCACATCCTCTAAAGTATAATGGAGACGAGTTTGGAAACATAATGGAGAGGCGGGTCGGGACCAAGTAAAAATGGGAGATAACTTTTACATTGGCCTCCATCAGAGAAATTTTGACCATCCCCCTTAGTGGATCTCCGGAAGATAGAAAACCATTTGTCTGCGTCCCAAGACGGGTTCAGGTCGCTCTCCCAGTGCTTAGCTTATGGTGGTTTCAGAGTAAGTTCCGTCAATGATGCATATATAATGGAAATGCCCCCCTTTTGTGAGGAGATATCGGAACACCACTTCTCGTAGGGGGGGTGACGCCCTCCAGAGCAGGTTTGTCCTTCCATAAAGAGGCAATATAATGTTGGATTTGATGGAAGCAAAATCTTTCTGACTGGGGCATTTCTAGTTTACTGATGCAATATTCCAAGGATATGGGAACCGACATGGAGAGAAAGTGGCCAACTCTATAGAGCCCTTTGTTGGTCCACCACTCGAAAGCGCAGATCTTGACCCGGGGTGGGTAGAGAGGATTTATATATATATGCTTCAGAGGGCGAATGCCAGAAATTAGACCAGGGGCCCTAAAGAGCGAGTCACACAGGGCAATCGAATGAGATAGCATAGGGGATAAGATCGAGGGTCTTGACTTTGGAGGGGTTCAGACTAGAAAATCTATGGTGTTTAGAGGGACATCCTGTCTTTCAATGTCTACCCAGTCCGGTCTGTTGGAAGGGGCATACATGGTAGAAAATTGGGCAGCCCGGTAGTACCTCCACAGGTCAGGGAGCCCCAAACCCCCTTGGAGGAACTCCGCCGGACATCTACAGCCCTTTTTTCCCCAGATGAACTTTTTAATTCAGGACTGAAATTTAAGTAAATGTGATTTAATAGGGCTAGGGAGGAATCTAAAAAGGTACAGGACCCTTGGCAAGAGGGTCATCTTGATTGAGTTAAGCCTCCCCAACCAAGGGATACCCATTCTCCCCCAAGCATCTAGAACCTCTGAAAGTTGTTTATATATAGGTGGATCATTTTATATAACTGGTCGATACTGGGCGCCAATTTGATACCAAAGTAAGGGATGTGGTCGGGTATCCAGTGAAATTGGTAGAGATCTTTGATTTGTTGCACAATCTACTCGGGCGCATTAATGTTGATGCCAGCCGATTTTGACATATTAACTCACAGACCTGAAACTCTACCGAAGTCCTCCAGGAGATGAACAATTTTCGGGACCGAGTCCAGGGGGATGTGATAAATAGAAGATTGTCAGCAAAAAGGGCACATTTATGCACAAGTGGACCACATCCCACCCCCCGGATACCAGGATGATCCCTAATTGCAATCGCCAAGGGTTCGATAGCAATAGCAAAAATCAGAGGGGACAGCGGGTACCCCTGTCTGGTGCCCCTGTGAATAGAAAGCGAACCAGAAAAGTAGTTTTGCAGTTTTACTTGGGCACTAGGGTTGGAATAGAACGCTTTGAGAATCTGCAGAAAGCATGGACCGAAGCCCCAACGTTCCAGAACCTCAAATAAGTAGGGCCATTCGACTAAGGCTTTTTGTAGGTCGACTGAAAGTAGAAACCCCTCCTGGTGCTGCCCGCCATCCCACCCTGATCTGAGGAGCGAGATGAGGTCAGGTCCCTGCCTCCCAGGGATAAAACCCACCTGATCCCCATGAATATAATTCCCTATGAGAGAGGACAATCTGTTCGCCAAGATTTTAGTTAAAATGCTTAAGTCATTATTAGGGATATGGGCCTATAATTACTGACATCCGAGGGGTCCTTGCCGGGTTTGGTAATAACTGAAATATTGGCCGTGTTGAAATCACCACTGTCGTAGCCTTCTGTAGGGAGTTGAAAAAGTTTGCTAGGTGAGGGGCCAATATGGGTCCAAACTGTTTGTAGTATCCTGTAGAAAACCCATCCGGACTTGGCCAGAACCCTTTTTGAGGAGCTTGATCACATCCAATACTTCAGCCTCCATAATTGGTTCCTGTAGAGCCCGGCAATGACCTCTATCTAATGTAGTGAGCAAAATATTATTTAGAAAATGGGGCAGGGATGGTGAAGGGGTAGGGGTCCCTGACCTGTAGAGATCAGTATAGAATTTGTGAAGCGTGGTCATGATTTTCTGTGGGTTTTGCGTGAGGTCACCCGAGGGATCCCTCACCTTTGGGAACGAAAAGGAACAAAACTCCGGGGATATTCCCAAGACTAATTTAGGTCCTATCCTGTCCTTCTGGAGATAAAAATGGGCATTGGCCCATTGAGTCTGTCTCTCAGCCAGAAAGGTCAGAGCAAGGTTGAGAGCCGCCCTACTTGCTTCAAGTTTGGCTTGGGACTGAGTAGAGGGGTTTTTCTTATGGGCCTTAGCTAGCTCGTGAAAGTCCCGTTTTTGCCTAATTATATTGCTCTGTCTTTCCTTCTTGAGTTTGGCCACTAAGTGAATGATCTTACCTCAAATTACAGCTTTGCGGGCTGCCCACAGCGTCATGTGTGAAACCTCTTCTTCCGCATTTAATCTAAAATATTCCTTAAGGTCTTCCCCCAGCAAAGTACAATGAGAGAATGATCATTCATGAATGATTCATATATATGATATATAGAATGATATAAGATGATCGTTCTTGGTGAGGTGGAGGTGAGGAAGTACACTAATATACTAAAACTGCTACCACAAATCAGACTCGTTGTCATGGACAACCAAGTGTGGAAGACCATGGACCCCAACTGCTGTACCAGACGTGGCCAGGCCTGGCTTTGTTCCTGTTCTTTTGAGCGGCTGGAGTACATAGATGACTGTGCTGCTACACACTCTGGGAACTGCCTGGTTCAATTGCAAAAATATGAACCAGCCTGGAAGAGAATAATTCATGAATACTCGAGGGTCTGTGCATTCGGGGTTCCCTTGTTCACTTGACAGAGACAAGTTCAGTGCCGGACACCTATCACCGGCTGGTGTGTTAACCTCACAGATGGACTGTTGACAATAGGAGGTGAAGACATTCGAGCCAATATCCAGATGAATCAAGTATCTATGGACATTGACCAAACCGATCTTGGCAATTCGGACTCTATGATTTCTCCTTTATTTAAAAAAAAATACCACCACTTACAGTTGAATTGGATACATTATTTAAGAGGGATAGTAGGAAAATTATAGAATTACAAGAACTGGTGAAGGAAAACCTCGTCAGTTCTAATAAAATTGCTAAAGAATTTCAGGAGCCTTGGTGGAGCATACCCAACAACACTTTACCCACCCGCTATTAAGAACTCTTTCCATGATTTTTGTGTTTATTCAATTTATATTAATATGTTTTTTTGTTTAGTTTATATTGTTGTGGTAGAAGACAACTAAAAGCAATCCAAAAAAATAAGGAAAGCTTAAATTTGGCATCAATCTTAAAAGCCAGGGATGTCTGAGCAGTCTAGTTATGAATCGATTCTAGTTCGAACCGATCCAAGTGGGGAAATATGTAGTATGTTCTATATATATGTGTGTGTGTGTGTGTGTGTGTGTGTGTGTGTGTGTGTGTGTGTGTATATATATATATATATATATGTGTACATGCACATGTATATATTATATTGTGTGTATACATATATTGGGTATGTATTGGGACAGGGAGTTAACAAATCTATTTTATATTGTGTTGTTGTGCAAAGACGCATTGGTATTTGGGACTGGTTATCTAATTAGACATTTCAAAGGGGTATTTGATTAACCACTTCAATACCATGCATTTAGAACACTTTAATACCAGACCAATTTTCAGCTTTCAGTGCTGTTGCGATTTGAATGAGAATTGCGCGGTCGTGCGACGTTATAACCAAACAAAGTTTTTATCATTTTGTTCCCACAAATAGAGCTTTCTTTTGGTGGTATTTGATCACCTCTAAGGTTTTATTTTTTGTGCTATAAACAAAAAAAGACCGAAAATTTTGAAGAAAAAAAAATTCTCTATTTCTGTCACAAAACTTTGTAAATAAGTAAATTTTCTCCATCACTGATGGGCACTGATGAGGCTACACTGACGGGCACTGATCTGGCAGCACTGATTGGCACTGATGATGAGGCACTTATATGCAGCAATGATAAGCACTGTTAGGCGACACTGATAAGCAGCACTGACGGGCACTGATATGAAACACTGACGGGCACTGATATGCAGCACTGACGGACATGGATAAGTGGCACTGACGGACACGGTTAAGTGGCACTGACGGACATGGATAAGCGGCACTGATAGGTGGCACTGATGGGCACTGATAGGTGGGCACTAGTAGGTGGCACTGGTGGGCACTGACAGAGGCACTGGTACACACTGATAGGGGCACTGGTACACACTGATAGGGGCACTGGTGGGCATATGTACAGAAAGGGGTCCATTCCCTGGTGGTCTAGGGTGGCATCTGAAGGTGGCACTAAGTGCCATTCATATTGGGCACTATGCCTCTTACCTGGTGGTCTAGGGTGGTCTCCCTGGTGGTCCAGATCAGCTCTCTGGTGGTCCCTGGTCGGCTCCCTGGTCGGCTCCCTGGTGGTCCTGTGTGGGGACATTGTTGGTGGGCCCTGGGCAGGCCCCCTGGTGGTCTAGGGTGGCGATCCGAGGGGGGGGGGGCTGTGCTGATAAATCATCAGCACAAACCCTCCCTGTCAGGAATTCAGCCGATCGGCTCTCCACTCCTCAGGTCTGCAGACCTGAGTACAGGAAAGCCGATAAACGGCTTTCCTGTGTTACACTGTGACCAGCTGTGATTTGTCATGGCTGATCACATGGTAAAGTGCTAAGGATGGAAGCACTTTACCGAGATCGGTATTGCGGGGGGTCAGACTGACCTCCCACACCACTGATCGCGGCGATGCGTGCCCCCCGCGGGGGCTTGTTATCCTGAGGACGTCATATGATGTCCAGTCAGTATAACTAAACCACTTCCCGGCCCTCATTCTGCATACGGCGGTCGGGAAGCGGTTAAAGAATAGACTGACCCAAACCAATTGTTCTTTACATGTAAAAGGGGCAGATAACGGCCCTGTAATATTCGGGGCTGGTTATCTAATTAGGCATTTCAAAGGGAGTTTTGATTAAAGACATGATAATGCCTCCATGATATGTTAATAAAAGACCACCTAGGAGTTTGATTACAGCCGTTGACGGCTTAGGGTCATTATCTGTCGCTCTTTCAAGACAAAGGGCCTAATTAAATTGGTGACCCATGGGGGGGGAGAAAGCTGTATAAGAGGGAAGCCTGTTGTAGGTAAGGTATGACAGGAAAACTGGGTTCCTCTGAAGTGGTCTCAATGCTTCACTATTCCTGTCATCAATATTCTCTACACCTATGTTGGATTGTATTATCTCTTGTTGGACTTTGTTCTGTCTGAAGTCAATAAATTCTTCTCTCTCTGGAAGAACCGGGTATTGCGGAAAATTAACCATCATAAGAATAACTAAATAATAACATGCATTACTCCACTTCTACATCACTACATTGGTAGTTTGAATTGAATTGGTAGATTGAATGATATAATATTCATGAATGTAAGAATGAGAGGCTGCGTCTGTCAATGAACGATTGACAAAATAGGATTTTTTGACTTACCGTAAAATCTTTTTCTCTGAGTTCATTGACAGACGCAGCACCCGCCCCTCTTTGAGTTTGTACTGCATGCTACAAACTGATTTGCTGAAGCAGGGCTGGATGGGTTATGCAAGTGAGGACTGCCCCCTGGGAGGGGCTGTGCTTGCTTTGAGTTGAACTTATTTCTGCCTAGTCCACGCCTAGTGAAAGCTGCATAAACCCCACATGTCAAGAATGAGAGGCTGCATCTGTCAATGAACTCAGAGAAAATGATTTTATGGTAAGTCAAAAAATCCTATTTATGCTGCATAGATGGAAGGCCTAGTATATAGAGAAATCCGGCGCAAGACAATAAATTCAGTTATGTGAAAGCAGCTATGCACCACAAGGGAAATTCTGAACCTTTAAAACATGTACAAACATAAACGTGCAGAGCTATCACCTTACATAATAATCATCATAAGTCCTTGATAGTTCATAAATAAAGTAGATAAACAGTTCTTAATGGGGTAGATAAATATTAGAAGCAAAGTTGGAGGGGCAAAACGCCAGTGACCCTCCAGTGTGCAGTAAGAGCAAATAAAGCACACAATGTGTACAGGCAGTGCAGACCATTAATATTCCACTGCTGTCCAATGCAATAGATGATGTAAACTTGTATGGTTCTTATGAAAGATTGATGGTTTGAGAAACTGCACCCTCCATACATTCCATTACACTTGGGGTAACTGGATTAAAGACCACACTGTTACATAGAACAACAGATATGCCCCTATATGCTTTATTTATTTTTTACTAGATCAGTTGATCTCCGTACCACCGATTACTGCCTCTTCTTTCCTTTATTTGAATGAATACCTCCGATGTGGTAGTATGTACCGGGCTCGTTACAGCCTATCGGGTATGACGGGAGATATTTTGCTTTTCTGGCTGGTACCAAGTACCATCTGGTGATGACCTTGATATTAGTTTCTTTAGCATATTGGGGGAGGAAGAGTTTGTAGCTGACCAAATATTAAACCATTCAGCTGTGTCGATCGTACGTCCCAAGTCAGATGCCCATTTGTCCAGATAGGAGGACATAGGGTTGTCCGGATCCGCGATTAGTAGCTGATAGAGTAGAGAGATGGTGCCACTGGCATGAGGATCAGATTTGCAGATGCGCTTATAAGGAGATAGATGAGTCAATGGTGAATCAGTGTTAAGGGAGGGTGTGTAGAAGTTCTTTATTTGCAAGTATCGTAATAATTCTGAGCTGGGTAAACCATGAGCTTCACAAAGGGTAGGGAAGGTGGGGAAGGAGTTATTAGATATAAAGTTACACAATCGAAGTAGGTTGGAGGATGTCCAGTTTTTGAAGGATCTGGGGAAGTCCCAAGCGGGGGGAAAGGCCGGATTTCTTAGGAAAGAGAGAAGGGGATTGCAAGTTGCAAGAAATCTTGTGTTTATCCCAAACGGAAAGGGAATGTTTAATGATAGTGTACTACGGCCCCCGGCTGACCTTTTAATCCGGCCCGCGGAAGATATTAATTTATTCACCTCACTTCACACTGCAGCGTGCGGAGCGGCGCGATGCGGCGCTCCAGGCGATCTCAAAGCAGCTTGCTAGGAGACTTCTATCATAGAAGTCAATGCAAGCCGCCTGAGATCGCCCTAAAAATAGTGCAGGGACCATTTTTCTAATGCAGAGCGAAGCGATTCGCTCCTATTAGAAC
>BLSH010505929.1:40202-50410 GCA_018402905.1 Glandirana rugosa
CAACTGCTCTTTAGTTTTATAGTAGTGGAATTTAGCAATTATGTCTCTGGGGGGCCTTTTTCTTTACGAGGGGCAAAAGCCCTGTGGACTCTGTCCATTTCTAACCGTTCTAGTGGTATCGCTGGTTTAAGTTCCTGGAACAGGGCAATCATGGTGGCGTGCAGATCAACAACAGACTCGGGATTCCTCTAATTCGCAGATTTTGTAGTCTAACAGGCGTAACTGTAAGGTGAGGTTTTCCTCTTTAAGGGTAAGCTAGTTTGAGCGTCAAGATCGTCAACCTTTAGTTCAAGTTCTGCTGTTCTATTGCCGAGTTCCCCGATTTCCTGGGTAAGTTTGTTGGTTATGTGGTCAGAAGTTTGTTTTAATGTTTTCTGTAGCATCTGTTCAAATTTAGTGAACATGCTGGTATGTATAGCCGTTTGGGTGCTGTTTGTGTCAGGATCAGACTCCCTGTCTGCTTGCTGTGAGGCAAGAGGGTACTGTAGCTTCTTGTTAGAGTGTGGTGTGCTGGGCTGAGACATGGCGGCTGCTGCCAGCTTGGCTGTTTGCTTGGAGAGAACGTCTTTGATGTTTTTAGATTTGAGTTAGGCTTTGGTGCTGCTCAGCACCATCTCTTTCTAACCAGAGGAAACACTGAATAGATAGAGAGCTGTGTTTTGCAAACAGGAGTTTGAGCAGGATTGTGCCCGGCGGCAAGGTTCTCTCAGGTGCAGAGCTTTAAGCTTTCATATCCGCTTGGTTTGGCTCTGCGCATGTGCCCCCCAATATTTCTCTTCTATATATGAAGGCTTACAGTCCTTTATGAAGCCGGAGATAAAAAAAAAAACAAACAAAAAAAAACACTTCAGTATGGACTCTGAGGAGATCAGTTAGGTGGAGCAAGATGGCTGCTTTCAGTATGAAAGTTCTGGTTGTCAGGCGCATCAAACAGGGGTTCCCCACTCACCCCTGTACTCTGCCAGTAGTGTAAGGAGCTATAGCAACAGGATTGGCTGGTTTTGCAGGTAGGGGGGGCACAAAAATAACTTTTATTTGGCCGCTGGGTGTAGCAAGATGGCTGCCTCGTCCCTTAGTAGGCCAAAGCCGTGGACTTTCCTGAGCACTGCGGTCCGGCACTGCGCTTTATGGGTTCCGAATGGTGCCTGCAGCTCAGGGGGCTCTAGGGAGGATGTGATAGTGTCCCAGAAAGGCGGATGCTGTGTTTGATCGCCCCCAGGGAGCAGGATGGGGCCTAAAAGATGGCGGCCGCGGCTGGAGTGTGAGGGCCTAATCTGACAAGAGAGTTGTCCCGAGGGGGGTGGCCAGAGAGCCCGATAACTGGCTCAGGTCTCAGAGGGAAGGAAGGATTAGTTGTTGGGATAGATGTGGCCACTCACCAGTCATCCAGGAGGGAGGATTGCTCCCGATTGAAGCTGGGGTACCGGGAGCTCCTCTCAAGCACGTCTTGCTCCTTCACTTCTGCGTGCACTCCTAACCACTAACCATCATTTTCATGCTTACTTCTTCCACTGTACTCTTTTTGGTGGACCCGTTTATTCACATTTGTAACTCAAAATTCAATAAAGATTTATCTGAACTAAATTTAAACACTTAATATTTGATTTTGCAGGAAGGATACAGTTGGTGCACAATGCATGATAGACTGTCTGTTCCCAACTGCTGTGGATTTCAAAACAGACAAAGAATTAGATCAAGCTGTTGCACAAATAAGCTTGGACTTGGTGGATGACTATCCTGCATCTGATCCTAGATGGGCAGAGTCAGTACCTGATGGTAAGATAAGTAGAATGTTTATCAGTAAATTATTTTTTATAGTCTTTAGTGCTTTTAATGTTTACACTACCAAGAGAGCCAAGGATTTCAATATATTTGAATTTAGTGTTAATATCCTGTATACGCAGCCATAGATAGAATTACAGTCAAAATTAAATCTCATCATTTATGGGCAGAGCTTGTGGTTTTTACACATTTTACAGCATGTGTTAAAACCGATTTTATCCATTCAATGAGCTTTTTTCTTTTATGCACTTTGATTATAATAAACATGGAAACATTTGAAATAGGGATTTTTCATGTTATTTCATTACATTTGCTTAGTTTACTTGATGCACATAAACACACAGAACTGCATGGCCACATTTCATGTAGTAAATACATTCAGGTAATCATGCTCATTGCCCTTTTCAGATTAAAAAAAAAGTAATTATGTATCCTTAACCACTTCAGCCCTGGAAGGATTTCCCAGTTTAGGACCAGAGCACTTTTTGCGATTCAGCACTGCGTCACTTTAACGGACAATTGTGTGGTCGTGCGACGTTGTACCCAAACAACCTTTTTTTTCCCCACAAATAGAGCTTTCTTTTGGTGGTATTTGATCACTTCTGTGTCATTTCTGATCACTGCTATAAACAAAAAAGAGTGCAAATTTTGCAAAAAAAAACGATTTCTTTTTG
The DNA here is from genome assembly GCA_018402905.1 of Glandirana rugosa. NCBI lineage: Eukaryota > Metazoa > Chordata > Amphibia > Anura > Ranidae > Glandirana > Glandirana rugosa. Next base: position 42,659 of record BLSH010505929.1, read on the forward strand.
CTAAAATAAAATTAAAAAAAGCAAAAAGAAAAATGTTTTCATTGGTTTTGGCCGATTTAGATTCTTCCTCATATTTTTGGTAAAAAAAAAAAAAAAATACAATTGGCATTTATTGATTGGTTTGCGCAAAAATTGGCATGTTTACGAATGATGAGGATTCATTTTTTTTTAAATATTTTCCTGGTAATGGCGATGATCTGTGCTTTTTATCTGTACTGCGATATTGTGGCGGCCATGTCGGACCATTTTGACACTTTTTTGGGACCATTGGCATTTATACCGCGATCAGTGCTATGAAAATGCACCGATTACTGTGTAAATGCCATTGGCAGTGAAGGGGTTAACCTGGGGGGGCACTTTAAGGGTTAACTGTGTTCCCTCAGTGTGTTCTAAATGTATGGGGGCTGGAGTGGCAGGGGGAAGGGGAGTGATCACAGCTTCCATATACAGGAAACCTGTGATCACATCCCTTCCTCCTCTGTTACATACACAGACCTCCATTCTCTCACTGTGGGGGAGCCATTGCGGGTAGCCGGCGGAGATCGGGTCTGCCCTACCCGCTCCCACACAGCATGAGTGCACTCACAATTCTTGTTATCGCGGTCGCCGATAGGTTATCGTGGTGGTTTGCGCAAACGGAACACTTTGCCGCTGTCAAGCCACGGCGGGCGGTCGACAAGTGGTTAAAGTGTATGTGATCTTGTAAAAATATTGTGACTTAAAGAATAGTGTTATGTCAACATCATAATTGCATGCTGTGTACATTTTTTTTTTTTTTTTTGCTCTTTCTCCAATACAGAAACTGCTTGCTTGAGTAATAAGTCTTTGATTCTTTTGCATCAGTTGGAAGATAAAATGAAAGCACATTCATTCTTTATGGACTTTCTTCATCAGGTTAGTGTAATTGGAACAATTAAAGTATTGTGATTTTCGATTTTTGTAAAGCCAGCCGACTGGAAAAAAAAAAAAAATGTCCCCATCCTTGTATTCATTGGTGGCTGGTTAAGTTTTAGGATGGGGGGGGGTGCCAGAAGAACATTTGTGGTGAGTCTCACCTCCCCCCCCCCTTTTTCTTATCAGTGTCATAAACCTCATGTTCCCTTCCCCCAACCCTTTTCTCTACCTTACACCATAACAACTGTCCATGAGAATGGTGCTTGACTCACAATAAAAGGGGGAAAAGAACTACATCTAACTTGAATAAGATAAACTGCTGATAAGCGAATGATATTTAAAGGACTGTAAGGTAGGAGACACAGGGGCGGACAGACAAGAGGGGGGAGGTGAGAAGAGGAGTTAACAGAAGAAAAGGAACAAGAGAGTAATTAAGGGTGTAAAAAAGGGGAGAAAAGAGGTTTGGAGAGGAGTGAATAAACCATGAAGACATGGAAAGACAATGAAAACAAACACTCAGGCAAAACCGCCTAAAACTAGTTCAAGCCCAGGAAAAATAAAGTACATGTCACAAGGAGGGAACCTGGACAAATAAATACTTGGAGACCAGATCAGATTCAACAACCTTAATAAAAGGGACCAGCAAGGGAGGCCAAAATACCAAACCCCAAAATGGAAATTCCCCGAACAATTCGGGCATAGGGGCAGAGATTGACATTGATCTAGTGGGGGATGCTGCCCCCAATTTAGACTTAAAAACTCAACTGCCCACCAAAACAGATATGGCGGATATGTTCGCCCAAGTACAACCTATTGAAGATCTTAGAAAATAAATAAGCCTACAGATAACACAGAGAGACTTGGCATATAAAATGGAAGACCAGGAGAATCAGAGTAGGAGGAAGAACCTGAGAATCTGGGGGGTCCCCGAAGCATCCCAAAGGGAAGACTTGGCTGTAACGGTCAGGGAGATATTTAATTCAATATTCAATGGACAAGCTGCAGAGACCCCACTGAGACTCGAAAGAGCCCACAGGATTTAAAAACCTAAGGGGATCCCTGCAGACTCTCCTAGAGACATAATAGTGAGGTTCCATCACTACGAATATAAAGCACAGATATGGGGCAGACTGAAAAGTTGAATAACTGTTAAATATAAGGAGACTCACCTCCAGATCTTTGCAGATCTGTCACAGGAAACCCTAAGAAGACGAAAACGATTGAAAACACAACTGGACTTAATGCAAAAACAGAACATACAGTATGTTTGGGGGTTCCCGACCTGCCTGATTGGCATGAAGGACGGCTGTTCAGCCACCCTGAGATTTCCGGAGGATCTTTGTGAGTTCTGCAGCAAATTAGACATAGCAGAGCCAAGGATCCCAGGATGGATCTCTCCAGGAACAGATAAAACTCAACTAGAAGTGCAGTGGCAGTCAATCCCAAAAAGGGTGAAAAAATAAAGAAGCTATTAAGAAAGTAGAAGTATTGGGGGGAAACTATAAAAATGTGACCACAAGATTATATGTTATGTACCGAACTCTGAATAAGAACATGGCTGTATGGTATTAAATAAATGGGGGGGTGGGGACAGGGGGGGGGGCTGGTAATGTGAAATCCAAAACAGGTTCGGGGATACAGGCCCAAATGGGTCAGGAGGGAAGGTGATGGGTGGCTGGAGAGGGCTGGGAATGGTGTCAGTTAGAGCTTCACCCCAAAGAGGAGGAGTAGGAAGGTCAAGAAGACCAAAAAATAAAAAGTTAATTATAGCTACTCATGACCAAGGTCACCCCAGTTAGGGGGAACTCCCAATAATGGGGTAGGGGGGAGGGGGCAGGAATGGGGGGAGGGGAGTGGATGGGAGAAGGGGGGAGGGAGGGGGTTTATGCTAGGATCTCAAAAAACCCAAAGGAGGTTAGCCACCATCCAGGTGATCTACCAGAAACACAAGGAGGGGAGAGACCTCCCGACTAGAGGACAGAAGTTAGAAGAAAAATAAGCAGGATGGGAGCCGTTACTGAGATAAGGATCTTATCATACAATGTTAGAGGGATGAATTCCCCTGTAAAGGGACATAAGGTTCTTAAAGAAATGAAACACTAGGGTGCCGGTATAGTATTTTTACAAGAGGCACATCTAATGCATTACACCAATGTGCCGCTCTTCTCAAAATACTACCCGACCTGGTTTTATGGAGACTCTCCCACAAAGAGAGCAAAGGGAGTGGCTATCGGAATAGCAAGAAATATCCAGTTTCATATAGAAGAAAGACAGGTGGACTCGGAGGGACGTTGCATTTTTGTACGGGGGGAGTTATTTGAAAGGGACTATATTGGCTAACGTATACTGCCCAAATAAGAACCCCATAGGCTACCTAACAGAAATCTTGAGGATACTTGAGAAATTCAAGAAAGGATTGGTAGTGTTGGCAGGGGATTTTAACTTGAGTATGGATCGGAGAGACAGTGTGTCACGTGCCCCGGGGAGTGGAAGGTATCAGCTGGAGAAAATAAAGAAAAAACTTAAACATCAATTAATTGATGTATGGAGGGTGCTTCACCCAGATATAAAGGACTATACCTTCTACTCTGCGGTGCACGGGACATACTCAAGGCTGAATCATATTATGATAGAGCATAGAATTTTGCAGTCAGTGGTTGACTCATCTATTGAGATACAATCATTGGCAGATCATGCCCCGGTAACTATAAAAATTAAAGTAGGGGACAGTTGTAATCGAGTCAGTACCTGGAGGTTACATGAAGATTTATTACAAGATAGTACAGTTGTTGGGAAAATAAATTAATCGCTAGATGATTATTTTCAGCTTAATGAGACCGCAGGAATTAGTAATACTACAATCTGGGAGGCACATAAAGCCTATATAAGAGGCATATTGATATCTGTTGGGTCACGTAGAACAAACACATAAAAAAAGCGGGAATATCGGGACCCAACGACAGTTGGTCTTAAAAAGAGGAGAGTTGAGAGACCTAATGCAACCAGAATCAAGACAAGCCTTCAATAGAGTAGCAGTAAATAGATATAAATGGGGAAATTAACCCGGAAAATTCCTGGCGAGTCTCTTGAAGAGCAAAAAAAAAATAACTTTATCAGGAAAGTAAAAAACGAAGAGGGAAAAACAATGCAGTGAACTACACAAATAGCCGGGGCATTTCAAAAATATTATAGAGGGAAAAACAATGCAGTGAACTACACAAATAGCCGGGGCATTTCAAAAATATTATAAGGCTCTATTCTCAGTCCAACAAAATAAAACACAAAAAGAACAAAAAAGGATGGAGGAATTAGACATACTTAGAGGGGGCCAATTTGCCTAAATTACCTACGGAAAGACTCCCAACACCTCGAGGCACCCATATCAGAAGAGGAGATAAAAATAGCATTAAAAAGTTCAATTATAAGTAAAAGCCCAGGCCTAGACAGGTTTACATTAGGATACTATAAGAAATTCAAAGATTTTCTGGTACCAAAGATGTGTAACTATATGAGAGAACTGGGAGAAGGGGCAAACTTGAGGGAGGAGTCACTACTGGCCCACATTACATTAACCCTAAGGCAGGAAAGGATGGAACCCTGTGTTCCAGTTATAGACCTATAGCCTTGCTGAATGTTGATATAAAGTTATATGCAAAAGTTCTAGCAACTAGATTAAGCGTTCATCCCAGAATGGATCCATGCTGATCAGACTGGATTTGTCCCCAAAAGGGGAGGGCAAGGACAATGCTATTAGAACATTGCTCATACTACAAGGTTTGGAGGGTGGGGGAGAGCCGACACTCCTATCGGTCGACGCCCAAAAAGCGTTTGACAGGGTAGATTGGGGACTTATGATAAAAACATTGGAAATTATAGGACTAGGCCCGAAGATGATTGAGAGAATAAAGTTACTCTACAAAGGCCCTACGGCAAGAGTAAAAGTCAACGGGTCCTTTTCCCAGCCATTTGAAATGTTGAACGGCACAAGAAAGGGGTGCCCACTCTCTCCTCCCCCCCCCCCCCTCCCCTCCTGTTTATAATATCTCTGGAACCACTATTAGCAAGAATACGGAAAAATGTAGACCTAGGAGTAAAAGTGGGTAAAGAAGAACATAAAATAGCGGCATATGCCGATGACCTCTTATGCTACATAACAAACCCTAGAGTTTCACTACCCAATTTACTAAAATAATTTAAAAAATATGGGGAAATCTCCAACTTTAAAATAAACCAGGAGAAATCGGAGATATTGACTATAAACATAAATAAGAGAGAGGAGACATCCTCTGCGGGAGGCGTTCCCCTTCACATGGAAGAAAGTAGAAATAACCTACTTGGGGATAAAAATGACTCCAAGATATAAGAAACTATATAAAGCTAACTATATCCCACTTTTAAATGAGATCAAAATAGAAATCAAAAACATAAAAAAGAGACCACTCTCATGGATGGGAAGATTAAACAGTGTAAAAATGCTAATACTCCCTAAAATATTATACAAGTTTCAAATGATCCCAATAAAACTTTCTAAAATATATCTTAAGAAATTGCAAGGAATTATATCAAAATTTATATGGCAGGGCAAAAAGTCAAGAATACAGTTTAGGCTCTTGAGTTCAGATAAACAACACGGAGGATTAGTGTCACCAGATGTTAAGATACTATGAAGCAGTGGTGTTATCACGAATAGTGGAATGGAGTAAGATGAATAGTGATAAAAGATAGGTAGAAGTAGAACATTCACTAAATGATGCTCATTTAAAAGAAAATGTTTGGGTTTCACAAAAAGATAGATTATTAAAACAAACAATACCTGAGGTAACACTAAATGTTTTTAGGGTATGGGATAGGATACACCGACAGGCAAAATTGATACACAAATCACCTTTCATTTTTTTAACAGGCACTATACTGTTCGGACCAGGAAATAAGACACAATTCGGGGATTGGGTAGAGAATTTACAATTAAAAGACATTATAAAAGATGGGAAAAATTGCACATATCAAGAATTGACACAAAAGGATGTTCTGCCAAGGCTGAATGAGTGGAGGTACGCCCAGTTAAAACACTGTGGCAAAATTACCACTACCTTTTAAGAACAGAAAAAGATCTGAATCCATTTGAAAAACTATGCAACTCAAAAGAGCCGATTAGTACTCCATGGTGTTGGTAGATTGACCGGGATGAGGGGGGAAGAGGATGGGTGGTTGGAGATCCGGGGATAGGAAAATGATAATAGGAGCTTTGTACTCAACCTATCTTTTGTATTGGAGGGGAAGTTAGTAGAGATGTTCAGAAATAAGGTTGATTGTATGATTTGCTTGATGGTGAATTTTATATTTTGTATTTGGAAAATTAATAAAATATAAATAAAATAAAAAAAGATATGCTTTGTTATGAAATAGAGTAAAATAATGCACATACAACATACACACATACATTTAAAAAGCACCCTCTAAGAAACTAGGTAGAACACTACCCATGGAACCAAGATATAGGGGGAGGAGATGGGGTCTCAGTCCGGAAATTGGCATAGAAAGGTATCAACCCAAATACTCCTCCTTCTTGGTCTGTCAATGTGTTTCACTTTTGTCCAAAGCTTCATCAGGACACGATGGGCAGGGTGCTGTTCATCCCTAGTAGAGAAAGACACATGGGGTGCAGCATAAGGAGCACCAGATGACTATGACTATAATAAGGTCAAAAGTGGATTGTGCAATAGTAGAGCGAATATAGCTAATTTGTGATAGCAATTGTTACAGTTCTCTATGGGAGAGAATGTGTCCGGCTTGCATGGCAGAGCCAGCGGGGGGAGGATAAGGTGTACAAGAAATGTGGTTGCAAAATCAATCGACCAAAAAAGTCCCCAGAGGGCTTGGGTGAGTAAATAATGTGATGTATACTCTCCTCAAAACTTTAAGAAAGAAGAATTAATGCACAGGTCCCCTGTCTGTCTGTTACATACAATCGATAAAGAGGGTAGAGGGGGATCAAGCGCAAAGCTTCCCTCACAGAAGATTCCCACTGGATGTCTCCAGAACAGGGGCTCCAGGAGGGTCAGATGTCTTTGGTCACCAAAATGTATGTGTCCCCGCCGGCTGCTACAGGGAGTGCAGAATTATTAGGCAAGTTGTATTTTTGAGGAATAATTTTATTATTGAACAACCATGTTCTCAATGATTCCAAAAACTCATTAATATCAAAGCTGAATATTTTTGGAAGTAGTTTTTAGTTTGTTTTTAGTTGTAGCTATTTTAGGAGGATATCTGTGTGTGCAGGTGACTATTACTGTGCATAATTATTAGGTAACTTAACAAAAAACAAATATATACCCATTTCAATTATTTATTTTCAGCAGTGAAACCAATATAACATGTCAAAATTCACAAATATACATTTCTGACATTCAAAAACAAAACAAAAACAAATCAGTGACCAATATAGCCACCTTTCTTTGCAAGGACACTCAAAAGCCTGCCATCCATGGATTCTGTCAGTGTTTTGATCTGTTCACCATCAACATTGCGTGCAGCAGCAACCACAGCCTCCCAGACACTGTTCAGAGAGGTGTACTGTTTTCCCTCCTTGTAAATCTCACATTTCATGATGGACCACAGGTTCTCTATGGGGTTCAGATCAGGTGAACAAGGAGGCCAAGTCATTAGTTTTTCTTCTTTTAGACCCTTTCTTGCCAGCCACGCTGTGGAGTACTTGGACGCGTGTGATGTAGCATTGTCCTGCATGAAAATCATGTTTTTCTTGAAGGATGCAGACTTCTTCCTGTACCACTGCTTGAAGAACGTGTCTTCCAGAAACTGGCAGTAGGACTAGGAGTTGAGCTTGACTCCATCCTCAAC
>BLSH010505929.1:59408-75696 GCA_018402905.1 Glandirana rugosa
GCGGGGTTAAGGGGTCTGTAAGCCATATGATTATATCGGCGTACAGGGTGATTTTGTGGGAGCTTTGACCCACTGTCAAGCCGGCTGTGTCTGGGTTTGATCTGATGGCTTGGGCTAGTGGTTTGATTACTAATGCAAACACACAAGAGGGGGGATAGTATGCTGCTTGCCTCTGTCGCTCCTCCATCCCTAATCATACTGAAGAACCAAAAAAGCACCCATTGGACTTTAAGTGAAGCGGATTTAAAGTACTTTAGTTATTGTTGTGTAAGCAACAAGAAATAGACAGACCTGGTCAACACCTTTGCACATAGGGCATATATTATGCTCACAACCAGGTACATAAAGATCAGTACAAAGTCAATAGGAGTATACAGTGCATCTTTACTCTACGCGTTCCGTGAGCCCCGCTCGCTTCCTCAGGAGGGGAAGCAGGGTATCTATAAGATAGATATAATATATAGCACAGCATGGTTGATGGTGGTTATACAATAGTAGGGGCCCTAGCAGGAACCCCATACTTACATGGGTGAGTATACTCCAATTGGTGGACCCCCATGGCGCTGCAGCGGAAGGCACTCGGCACAGGAGCTGAGGGGGCAAGGTCAGCGCAACCCACCTGGGAATCGGCAAGGGACCAGCATGACGAGGAAGGGGGAAGGATGGAAAAGTGGTTGAGTCAGCTCCATGGTTCCAAGATGTGGTGTAACTGGAAAAATGTATAATCATAGTAATAAAGTTGAGTGCAACTGATCCTCCTTGCATGAGTAAGAGAGTATATGTGTGTGTGTGTGTGTGTGTGTGTGTGTGTGTGTGTGTGTGTGTACCAGCGCTGGATCATGAAGACAGACGCAGAACCAGTGGAGTGTAGAACAGGAAAGGGTGAAAGAAGATAAAAGGGGAAGGGAGGAGGAGTAAAAGAAAGGGGAGAAAAGAGAAAAAACAATCAGGTGGGGAAGTGAGGAGTTGAAGGGCAGAGAAAGTTCAGGTGAAAGGAAGAAAGAAAAGGATGTGAGAATGGAAGCAGGGAGAGTGAGTTGGAAGGATAATTGAGTGAACAGTGAAAGAGCACAGATAGGACAAAATGGCTAGGTGGGCCGGTGGCAATATGGAGCAAATGCTTACAAATGCGAACACCAACAGGGACAGGGGGCATCCCTGACGTGTCCCGTTGGTGATCGAAAAGGGGGTTGAGATTATGCCAGAGGTGAGTACTCTCTCACTAGGTGTGGAATACAGGTCTAGAATAGCTTGTAGGAAGGATCCCTGTATGCCAAACCTTTGCAGGACCTCTTTTTTGAATAGAGCCAATTGACCCTATTGAATGCCTTCTCTGCATCCAGTGAGATCAGCAGAGAAGGCACCCACTTTTGCTCCGCCCAGTGAATAAGGTCTAAGAATAGTCGGGTCCCATCTGAGGCTTGGCGGGATGTGATAAAACCCACTTGATCTGGGTGAATGAGTTTACGGATATAGGTAGCCAGACGGTTAGCGAACAGCTTCGTGTATAGTTTAAGATCTGTGTTGCACAATGAGATCGGACGATAATTAGCGGGATTGTGTGTGGGTTTGCCTGTTTTATGAATTGTAGTTATTACAGCTTTAAGATTTTCTGAGAGGATTTCTCCAGTAGAGAGAAACTCATTAAAAATGTTGGCTAAGTGGGGAGCTAATTGATCTGCGTATGTCTTATAGTACTCGTTGACAAAAACATCTGGTCCCGGGGCCTTGTGTAGTGGGAGGTCTCTAATAACCATGATGACCTCCTGGGTAGGAAACGGAGCAGACAGTGATGTCAACTGTGATGGAGAGATCTCTGGGAGGTTGAGTGGAGCAAGAAAATCTCAGGTGGATTGTTTGGTAGGATGGTGCTTGGTAGGTGATTGAGAGAGATTGTACAGTTTTGAGTAAAAAGAGCTGAAGGTCTCGGCTATTTCTTTTGGGTTTGTTCATTTATTTCCCCATTCATCTAGAAGAAGTGGTGTCCTAGACTGGGTCACTCTACGTTTGTATTGCTGGGCCAGTAATTTGCTAGCCTTATTTCCTTGTGAGTACCAAGTGAGTCGTAAACACTTTAGCTTTTTCGGAGATGAGAGCTGAGGTCATTCCTTAATTTATTTAGCTCATTAGAATGTTATTGGGAGGGTGTTTGCTTATTCATTGTTTCTAATGTTCTAAAGTGTGCCAAAAGAGAATCAGTGGTTTGGGTTCTTTTCTTCTTTTCCTGCGTCTCGTACTTCAGTAATATCCCCCTCATGACTGACTTGTGAGCGTTCCAGAGAATTGAATGGTTAACAGTGCCAGAATTAATGTTAAGGAAATCCGAAATCTCAGATCGGACCTGTTCCCTTGTCTCCTCAGCAGTTAATGTTTCTGCATTCATACGCCATATAGTGCTTCTGGGCATAGGCCTGCGCTGTGAGTGTGCAGGGTGTGCCCAGGCACACCCTAATCATCCCTGTGCTATGTCTCTGCTTTCACTGCCAGTGCTTGCTAGTGCTGACCGCTGCAACATGTGAAACTTGGGGGCACCACTGGGGTTGGGTCTGGGCAAAAACAGCTGTGCTGCAGCTAGGGAGGTGGGAGTATTGATGGACTTTTTTTTATTGCTGGCTGACAGGCGGAGGCAGCCAGAGCCACATGTTCTGATACTAGGATTATAGTCTCGGCAGCTCATAGACTTCAGGGGGTGGAGCTGGAGTGATAGGGCTGTGCTGTGTACTCACAGCAGTGTGTAGTGTGACTGCTCCCTGCTCCTCAGTGCCCCCTGCACTGTGCATGATGACCGGACACAGCAGAGGAAGACTTGGTTCACACAGGTTTCAGTGGAAGTTGGATTCTGTGTGATCTGTCATCTGTAAGGAATTCTGTAAAGAAAGGTTTCCCTGCTGTGCCCAGCGATCACAGGTAAGTGCAGGGGGGAGGGGATGAGCCTTTTACTTTATCAGTCAGCTCAGCAATGAGCAGCAGGAGAGAATGTGTGTGCACATTGCAGGCTGGCCAGAACGTTTGCACAGACACCAGCCCAGAAATGGAGTGGGAGAGTGCATATATCTGATCCACAGCTCCTCCCTGACTTGGCCACCCATTACCATCAATGTAGAAGGCTGTAAGGATTGAGCAGTAGGCTGACACATAAGGAAATCACTCAACTTCTCCAACTGACATTCCCCCCTTACAGGCAGTGGGGTGTGTGAAGCAAGTCACACCCATCATGTTATACCATCTCTGCAGACCTGAGTGAGATGCAGGAATGGAGCGAATTCTATAAGGGGAGATAATGTAATGGGGAGGGGGCAATATATGTTCTACACTTGTCAGTATGTTACCTATGTCTGAAACACACTCTTGAACCCTCTCCATGAGTGCTTAACCAAGCTGTTGTGGAACTACAAGTATCATCATACCTCTGCGAGTCATGAATGTAACAGTCAGTTTTGCAATGCCTCATGGAACTTGTAGTTCCGCAAGAGCTGGAGGGCCATAGGCTGAGCACCCATGTGTCTACTCCATGCACTCCTCTGCCCAACAAAACAGTCAATCCTGAGCCCGACACCCAAACAATACACACTCCTGTGTGCTCTGTGCGATATGCACTCCTGTGCTATGTGCGATATGCACTCCTGTGCTCTGTGCGATATGCACTCCTGTGCTCTGTGCGATATGCACTCCTGTACACTCTGTGCGATATGCACTCCTGTACACTCTGTGCGATATGCACTCCTGTACACTCTGTGCGATATGCACTCCTGTACACTCTGTGCGATATGCACTCCTGTACACTCTGTAGCCTGTGCAATAATTACTCCTTAGGCCTGTGTGTTGTACACTCCTGAACCCTGTACTCTGCAATATGGGGGGTGAGTACCTGCACCTATTCTCTGAGAAAAAAAAAAAAAAAGATCTGGGTATATTTTTTATTGCTGAGCTCTGGGCCCAATCCTGGTACTGGGGGTGGCAGACTGACCTAGGGGTATTGCACTAGGGAACAGAATAGGGAATATATATAAAATTGCATTTAAAAATCTGCTTGAAGTGTGTGTGTGTGTGTGTGTGTGTGTGTGTATATGTGTATATATATATATATATATATACACATGCACATGTTTGAGGTTTACACCCTAATGCAATAGGCTGTGCATGCCTATGCTTATGGGTGTTATGGCAGATAGAGCAATGGTAATGGATACTGGTGCATGATCGGACCATTTTAGAAGTCTGGTCCTAAATCTGGTGATTTTCTGTAACAGTGCTTTGGAGGTCAGGTACAGGACAATCCTCAAATACGATTTTTGAGTATCAGAGTAGAAGGAATATTGCCTCAGTACCATGCTGACACCTGCATGGGTCATACTAGTCCTCAAGGGAGACGATCGAGGCCAGGGCAGTGGATTTCCCTCGTTTCACATTGGAGGTGTCCATTTGTGGGTCTATGATTTCATTGAAATCACTGCACATTACAATTTGTTCTTTGGGGTAGCGTTGTAGTCTTTGGAGGACTTGCTTATAAAATGATTTTTGATGGGTATTTGGGGCATAAATATATGTGATTATGAAAGGATGGTTATTGAAGGTAGCTGAGAGGATCAGGAATCTGCCTGTGGGGTCTCGTTCTATACTGGTGAGGGTAAAAGCAACTGTTGATTAGACTCTGAGTAAGACTTCTCTAGCTGCTCTTGCTTGGAAACAATGCGGAAATAATCTATGTGAAAATGGAGGGGGGGTTGTGCTCCGAGAAATGTGTCTGCTAGATGCGGAGGACTTCTGCTTTTTGAGAGATAGCCTCTCTCCATAGAAGAGATCTTTTGAAAGGGCTATTAAGGCCCTTAGCATTTATGGAGACTATTGTTAATGACATTGCCTATCCCCAGGGAGCTAGATTGGTACTGAGATGGACTATCTCCGAACAAACAGGGAAAACAAGAAAAGTTAAGAGTTGGTACAATGCTAAGGCGGAGCTACCGCTATAGATAGACAAATGTTGTTGGGCAGGTCGGGACCCCCTTCAATCACAGGCACCTCGACCTGAGCAACTGATGATCAATGAGTTCTAATAATATACGCTCAGTATATAAATATACTCCTAGCTTAATGCTTTCAAAGAAAAAAAAAACTGGTAAGTTATAACAAACAATGAATGTAACAGTAGGAACTAGGACTGTGCTTAGTACACTAACTTAGTGGAGCATGGAAGGAAAATCAAAGGGCCTGCCACTCCTCCACTTATTATTTAGTAGGGTGATACCAGAAGTAACCAGCCTGAGGTATTCATCTCGATCAGAGATTAAAGATGTTTGTGGGCACCACATACTTAAGTAAGTGCTTGTGAGTGGGGGTAGTCTGAGGGATCCGCAAGAGTAGGCCCCAATTGTTAAGTTGTTTGACTGCTTCTTTAGGTGTTAGTATTGTTGGTTACGATATGTCACCAGGAGATTGATGGGGTATCCCCATTTGTAGGGAATTTTACGTTCAGTTAGCACCGATGTGACCGAAGCGAAATATTTTCTTGTTTGGGATGTGGCGGCTGATATGTCATTGTAAAGTGTCACTTTGTCAAAAGGTTCTGGTAAAGAGCGTATGGATTTTACCACTCTAATTATGTCCTCTTTTACGTGAAAAAATTATTTTCGCTAATATGTCTCTGGGAACCAAAGGTGGCAGGTGCTAAGGTTTGGGGATTATGTGCGCCCTGTCAATAAGCATATCTCTTGTAGTTATCCCAGGGACAATCTTGCAGAATAGTTGATGTAAATATGGTACTATTCCAGAGGTTTCAAGAGATTCCAGGACTCCCCTTATTTTAATGTTGTTCCGTCGCGACCAGTCTTCCAGGTCTGTGACCTTTACGCAGAGCATATGTATGGCCTCAGCTTGTTCATCCTGAATATCCACAATAGTATTGTGTGCCTTAGTAGCATCAGATAAGTGTTGCTCAATATGGTCGGTATGCTCCTCCACTGAGCTGACCCTGTATTGTAGCTGGTTAATTGAGATCCTTAGCTCTCTGTGTAAATCTTCCTCAGGGAGAGCTTTCAATGAGTGCTCCAAGGCTGGACCATCGGTTGTGGGGTAGGCCGCTAGTGACTGTGAGGGAGATTTGTCTGTTGTGGGACTACAGATCCCAGTGCCATGCTGCCGCTTGATTGGTGGTTGTTTGCCTGGTGATTGTGTGAGTGCATCAGTCAGTTTCTTACGTCTGTCCCCAGGGGATGCGCTCTAATCAGGAGGATGTGCCGTGGAGAGCTCCAGGAGATCTGGATTAGCCACAGCTCAAGCTGTCTGCTCCGAGTCTCCTCGTTCACCGCCGGCGCCACCTTGGTACCTATGCTGTGTAGGCTTCATATAGAAATCCAATAGTCAGGATTCCGGTGGTTGTAATTTCTTTTGAGTCCTGCTCTGGTGGGTGCCCAGTATTTGTCCCTCCGTTCTGGAGGGTGTATGGCTGTTATATAGTGGCTGGAACTGCTCATTTGAAGTGTGGAGGAACGGAGCTGTGGTTTCAAGCAGCCATCTTCAGCAGCGGCCAGGCCACGCCCCCACAACATGACAATCTTAATGCGCCTATAACCTCAGACAAAAGTCCAGATGGGGCTATACTGCCGAGTTTCACAAGAGGGGCAGCAAAACTTTTCTACCTAGCCTTCTATCCTTATGCAATGAAATATAAGATAAACTGATACATGCCCATTCGATCCCAGGTGTATATTCGACTTATCACCAAAAAGGTAAAGACCCTACACTGCCAGGCTCGTATCGACCAATCTCGTTCAATATTGATGCCAAAATCATTACTGAAGCCATTGTGTTGAGGCTGACACCTATCCTCCCCTTTCTTATTCATCCCACACAGACACAAATTGGAGTTTCTCCACACCATGTATCGCCTATCGTCACTCATCACTAGACATGTGCAATTAGTTTCAATCTGAATTCAAATTCCGAGCCCCCCCCCTCCCCCGGAACATACCAGGCCACATACCCTCAACATGATGATGGGGACAAGGGTCTCTTCCCTACAGCCCTGGGCTGTGGGGATCTGTGGCAGGGGGCTTATCGGAATCTGGAAGCCCCCTTTAACCACTTAATTACAGGATGTTTATACACCCTTTCTGCCCAGACCAATTTTCAGCTTTCAGCGCTCTCACAATTTGAATCTCAATTACTCTCTCATGCTACACTGTACCCAAACAAAATGTGTATATTTTTTTTTCTCACAAATAGAGCTTTCTTTTGGTGGTATTTAATCGTCGCTGGGTTTTTTATTTTTTGCAATATAAGCAATAAAAGAGCTAAAATTTTGAAAAAAAACCCCACAAATTTGGGCCAAAATTTATACTGTAACCTATCTTTGGTAAAAATAACCCAAATTAGTGTATATTTAGTCTCTGTGAAAGTTGAGTCTACAAGCTAGGGTGCAAATCATTGAAAATTGATCACACCTGATGTACTGATGGCTTATCTCATTTTGTGAGACACGGACAAGCCAGTAAAGTACAAATACCCCCCAAATGACCCCTTTTTGGAAAGTAGACATCCCAAGGTGTGTAAGAGGCATGGTGAATTTTTTATAGTTCTAATTTTTCCCCACAATTCTTTGCCAAATTAAGATTTTTTTTTTTTTTTACAAAAAAATATCATTATACATTCTGCTACTCCTGAGTATAGCAATACCACATGTGTGAGACTTTTACTCAGCCTGGCCACATACAGAGGCCCAACATCCATCTCCAGGTGTTTTAGGGACATAAATCACACACACAAATTCCTGCCAACCTATCAAAATTTTGAAGGCCCTGGAGCACCAGGACAATGAAAATGCCCACAAAATGACCCCATTTTGGAAAGCAAACACCCCAATGTATAATGTATGGGGCATAATGAGTCTTTTGTACTGTTCATTTGTTTCCAAATATTTTTGGAAAATGTGGAAAAAAAATGAAAACACATTTTTTGGGGTTTTTTTTAACACAAAGTTGTCCATTCATAAAATATTTCCAACACATAGCAAAAATGACACCCCAAAATACATTCTGCTACTCCTCCTGAGTATGGTGATACCACATTTGTCGGACTTTTACACAGCCTGGCCACATACAGAGGCCCAACATCCATCTCCAGGTGGTCTAGGGACATAAATCACACACATAAATTCCTGACAACCTATCACATTGTTGAAGGCCCTTCATATTTCTAACACATAGCATGTACAGTACATACAAATTACAAACCAAAATACATTCTGCTGAGCAAAGGGTAAGAAAAGATTACCTGCGGTTTTAGTAGTGCAGCGGTCAACAGAGGAGAGCATCGGTCCCAGCAGTAGGCAGGAACATGGACAAGCACAGCAAAACAGGCAGCCTCAGGAATACTGTCCATAGTAGCAAGTAGAGTTATTGGCAGCACAGTCAAAGCATTGGTCCAGGTAGCAGGCAGGGATGTGGTCAGCAGCAGCAAAATGTTCATCCATGCAGCAGGCAGGAATACTGTCCATAGCGCAGGCAGAGATACAGTAGGCAGAGTACAGCTAAAATTATTGGGTCCAGGCAGCAGACACATGGTCCATAAAACGTCCTGGGTCAGTGCAGTCAGAGATATTGTCAGTACAACCAAAGTATCTGTCCAGGCAGCAGGCAGGACCATCAAGCTTAGGGCCTCGGTTAGGAAAGGGGGCAGGGGTAGAGGCTTCTCCCACCCAAATCGCTTTGAAGCCTCCGGACACCAGATCCTGTTATGGGAATTACAAAACAAAGAGAAAAATAACTGTTTTTCTCAAATCAGAACATCATTCTGGAGCCCCTCACATATGTGAGACCCCTGTGTAGCAGGGTGAAAGATCAGTCCAAGGGGCAGGCAAAAACATGGTCAACAGGCAGAGGTCAGTGCAGGTAAAAGGCAGAAATAGACAGTAGGCAGAGACATAGTCGATACAGTCCAGGGTCAGTTCACGTGAAAGGCAGTGGTATGGTTGGTCCAGGGAAATAATCAGCACAGGAATTGAAATTTGGGAAATGGCAGTCTATTTGAAATATTATTAAAATACTAATAATTTACAAGTGTATGAAAGCGTTTGAAGCATTATCCGATGCAAAGGCCAGGATTGGAGGGACATTGGGGACAATAGAAACTAGTTTCTTTCCTAACTCTTTTGCTGCACACAACATATTTTTGGGCATCTTCTTCCGGTTGTTGATGGGGGAATATGTTCAGGAAAATGGCGCTCATGCAGTCTGCTGAGACAATCAGTGCAAATGATTTCTGTGGGGGATCCTTGTGGATATATCAGGGCAGTAATGATGTCTTAAATGACATTTTTGTACCAGAAGAGGGATTTTCTAGTTGGTAGATAGGGCTGCAACATCTGGTCATTTAAATCCCCCCCCCCCCCCATGAATTTATTATACTTGTGGATACAATGTGGTTTTTCAATGGGACCCTGTCTTCTTAGAAGTTCCACTGAGGTGACATTGTGGCTAGTGGACATCATGTACACGTATTTCTTATCCCTCCACTTCACAGCCAACACTTCCTCGTTCCTGAGGCTTGCTGATTCCCCCCTTTGCAATTTGTGGTGATTAGACTGTGTGGGAAGCTTTTCTGTTTTTTCTTGCAGTACCACAGGCCAAAGTATTCTCCCGATATATGTGGCGGAAAAGGGGCAAACTCGTGTAATAGTTGTCCATGTAAATATGATCTCCTTTCTTGAAGAGAGGGTAAGCCAATTCCCAGACAATCTTCCCGCTTATTTCCAGGTACGATGGACTTTCAGGGGGCTGGAGATGGGAGTCTTTGCCTTCGTATACACGAAAGGCATATATCCGTGGAACTTTCACAAAGCTTGTTGAGCTTTACTCCATACCTGGCCCTCTTACTGGGGATGCACCACTTCATACCCAGGCGGCCTGTGAAATGGACCAGGGATTCGTCCACGGAAATATTTTGTTCAGGGATATAGAGTTCAGCAAAACTTGTAGAATAGAAATCAATTAGTGGGCAAATTTTAGACCATCTATCAAAGTCGGGATGATTTGGGGGGGTGGGGGGGTGGGCACTGCGAGTTATTGCTGAAATGCAGGAACCACATTATCATGTCATAACGGGACCTGGTCATGACAGAAGAAAAAATTGGCATATGGTGGATGGGGTGGGTCGACCAATATGCGTGCAGTTTGTTTTTCTTTGTAATCCCTATGTTGAAGGTAAGGCCAAAATATATTTTAAGCTCCTGCATGGTTAGGGGTCTCCATTCAAAAGGACGGGCATAGAAAGAGTTGGGGTTGTTCCGACTGTGTTGGGCATAAAGGTTTGTCTGGTCCATGCTGCTTTACAATAGCTCATTAGGAAAAAATAGGTTAAAAAAATCTATTTCGGAAAAACCTTCCGTGTTGGCCTGCAAGCCTGGCTGTGCTGTAAAAGGGGGGATTGTGGGTGACCCTGTGCTAGAAGGCAGCCACTGTGGGTTTGCCAAGGAAGCTGGGTTTGGGCTCTAATTCTTTGATGTGGAATTTCAGTGCTTGTACTGGGCCTCACTTCTTCTGGTCTAGCGCCGTTGGGATTTGCCGATTGGCCATTAGGGTCTCTGGTGCTGCTGGTAGCTGCCTCGTCTTCAAACCGTCTTCTTTTCTGATGGACTACTTCCTCCTCAAATTCAGACAATGACACACTTTCTTCGATGGGCTGGTATTCCAAATCAGAAGCATAATCGGAACTGTCACTGGTTGATGAGAGCTCCCTTTACTAGGAATAGACTAGGCAGAACGAAAGTTCAGAAAGCAAACCTGGCCCCTCCCAGGGGGCCGTCCTCACTCAGCACATAACCCCTCAGCCCTGCATAGCATATCAGTTTTCTTCTGCCTAGTGCAAGGAGTTAGACCTGGTTCCCTGCTGGGAATTGCGGTTCCCCTAAAGTTTTTTTTTTCTCTGCTTTTTGCGCAAACCTTCTGATGAAGACTGTGATCAAGTAGCCGGCTAGGGACCACGCAGATACTCCTGCCATCTCCCCAGCACGGCTGACGGATGCGAGCCACCCTTAGCAATTGTGGGGTCCGCCGCATCCTGCCCATTCCGTGCGGGCGGACGGTGGCTTAAATGCCCCACCTGCGTACCCAGCGTCCAGGCCGTGCCTGCTCTAGGGGTCGCTTGGCCGGCAGCATCCCTCCCCATCTGGGGGGAGGAAGGTCTGCACTGGGTGGCTACCTGCTGCGCCCGTCTGGATGGGTGAGTGACACCCCCCCTGGTGGCAGAGGGGGGCGACTCGTGGTGCCCGTTCCGGTGGGGGGGGTGCACTGGTTACCCCCCTTGCGTCCGCCCGCCTGATGTCTCAGCCGCTCGCACCGCACATCGCCTGCTGCTGTTGTGAGCGGCATGGGTCGCTCCATTTGCCATGCGGCCTGCCGCCATTTTGGCGGCATACACCGCCATTTTCCAGGAGCCGCTGCCATTTTGCCGTGGTCGCGGCCATTTTGGAAGAGTTTACGCCTCTAGTGGCTGTGGCGGCCATTTTTGGTTTGTCCCCCTGTATGGGACTTTACATGTGCTTTTCCTTCTGGGAATGCAGCAGCATCAGCAGCTCGGCAGATCAACAGCAGCGGCACAGCATGAGGTGGCATTGGCAGACAGTGGCAACCTCTTTTTGAAGCATAGTGGCACAGTGTTCTGCAAGTATTGCTGGCTTTCTGCCTGGGGTGCAGGAGCGGGGGTGCTGAGTCCTACTGGGCAGTCCTGAGGCTTTGCAGGGGGTGATGGCTGGTTGGCCTCACGAGATTCCTGGTGTTGGCTCAATGGCGGCTGAGCCGACAGTTGCTTCTCCGGAGGGGTCCGCAGAAGCACAGGCCGCGCTGGGACCTCTGGTTCCCCTAGATCAGTTAACCTCCATCTTGGAGGAGTTTTTTGCCCGGGTGGAATCGGACCGGTGTAGGGGGCCCCAAAAAGCGCCCCCTCCCCCGCAATCCTCTGAGGAGGACTCAGAACCGGAAGGGAGCTCTGGGGTCACAGGGACCCCCGTGGAGCTCTCAGACGGAGAGCTTGAGCCCTCGGATGGGGAGGAGGACCTCAGTGACACACGAAAAGGCGCAGGTGGGCGCCCTGATCGCGGCCGTTCGCAATTCACTGCACCTGGATCAGGCTGGAGAGGCAAAAGCGTCTGCCTATACTTTTGGGTCCAAGAAGCCCTCTCGTGCTCCTAAGGTTTTTCCTTACCTCCAGCATTTTGACCAGTATGTGTATAAGGAATGGAAACGTCCGCTGAATTCCTTTACCCTGCCAAAACGTTTTTCTGTGCACTATCCCTTTGAGGACAGCCTGTTACAGAAATGGGTCTCCCTCGCGGTGGATCCGCCAGTGGCCCACCTGAACAAGGCAACAACTATTCCCCTGGAGGGGTCTTCCTCTTTTAGGGACCCGGCCGATAGGCGGATGGACGCAGTGTCAAAGGCACTTTTTGGTGGCGGGGGCAGCCATGCAACCGGCTTTGGCGTCTGTCATGGTAGCTCAGTCGCTCACGGAGTGTGCGATGGAGTGGAGTGAGGCCCAGGGCGGCGTAGATTCGCCTGAATCCGTGCAGCGAGCAGACCACCTGGTGCAAGGGCTTCGTTATCTTTGTGACTCAGCTCTGGATTTGGTACTGATGTTGTCAAAAATGTTAGTTTTTGAAATCATTATTAGGCGCCTGCGACACTGGTCTGGTGACCACGCGTCCAAGAAGGGCCTCACTGATCTTCCTTTTCAAGGTGGTCGGCTATTTGGGCCCCAATTGGATGAAATCTTTAAGGATTTTACCGGGGGGGAAGAGTATGTTTCTTCCCGAACCCAAGCAGTGTGACCAGCGCCGCAAACAGGGGCCTCGGCCCTTTGGGCAAAAACATTTTTTTTTGGTGCGCCCGGTCAGGCGGGCAGGCACTCCCGGCCTGGCAAGTCTGCTTCTGGTAAGCGTCCCTGGCAACTCAAGCCTGGAAAGACAGAGTATAAGTCCTCCTCCGCATGATGGGTTGCCCCCGCCCGAATCTCGGGTGGGGGGCCGACTTCTAGGGTTCGCGGACCGATGGGCCGCCCGCATCTCCGACCGGTGCGTGCGGGAGGTGGTGTCCTCCGGGTACAAGATAGAGTTCAGCACCCGGTCCCCGGACAGGTTCTTCCCGTCCAATTTAAAGCTCCCTCCAGAGCGTTGGCTAGCTCTGCTAGGGGCCTTGCTGTCGATGTCCGAACAGGGGGTGATTGTGCCTGTCCCTCCAGCGGAGAGATTCCGCGGCTTCTATTCAAACCTCTTTGTGGTATCAAAGAAGGGGGGGGGCAGGCCGGTTCTGGACTTGAAAGCGCTCAATTACTTTGTGAAGACACGCAAATTCAGGATGTAGTCAGTCCGTTTGGTCGTGGCCGCCCTGCACCAAAGGGATGGGCTGGCATCCCTGGACATCAAGGACGCATATCTGCATGTTCCCATCGGTGTCAGGCACCAGCGCTTCCTGTGCTTTGCTGTAGGGGACCTTCATTACCAGTTTGTGGCTCTCCCCTTTGGCCTGGCCTCGGCTCTGCGTGTATTCACCAAGTTGCTGGCCCCAGTTCTCGCTCTGCTGCGACAGAGGGGCATTGCTGTGGTAGCCTACCTGGACGATCTTCTCCTGCGAGCGGAGTCGGCTCAGGCTCTGGAGGACAATGTTACTGTCACCCTGACCTCGCTGAGGGACTTTGGTTGGCTAATCAACCTACAGAAGTCGACATTGACCCCGTCCTGTCGCCTCGAATGTCTGGGTCTGACATTGGACACTGTGCAGGCGAAGGTATTTCTACCTCCGGACAAGTTGCTGGCACTGCAAGTACCAGTGCGATCCCTGCTGTCACGACAGTGGTCCTCCTTACGTTTTTGCATGCGGGTGTTGGGACACATGGTCTCGTCCTTCGAGGCGATGCCATGCGCCCAGAGTTACAGCCGGTTCCTGCAGCGAGCGATCCTACTGCAGTGGGACAAGTCTCCTTCGTCTCTGGATCGTCTGATGCGGTTGGATCATCTGACCAGGGGGTCGTTGACTTGGTGGCTTCGGGCCCCGGAATTGACCCTGGGGAAGTCGTTTCTCCCTCTAAAATGGTCGATAGTCACGACGGATGCTAGCCTCAAGGGCTGGGGAGGAGTCCTGGGAAATCTGTCGGCTCAGGGCCGTTGGTCGGCGCAGGAGTCTCGACTTCCAATCAATGTGTTAGAGCTGAGGGCAATCCAGCTCTGTCTCTCCCACTGGTCGGCGAGGCTGCGCGGCCTCCCGGTTCGGGTTCAGTCGGACAACGCCACGGCTGTGGCGTACGTGAACCATCAAGGCGGAACAAGAAGCTTGGCGGCAGAGGAAGCCCACATCCTAAAGTGGGCAGAGCTTCACGTGCCGGCAATCTCCACCATCTACATTCCGGGCGTAGAAAATTGGAAGGCGGACTTCCTAAGTCTCCAAAAGCTGGACTAGGGAGAGTGGTCCCTGCATCCATTGGTCTTTCGCCAGATTTGCGAAAGGTGGATCTCCTGGCGTCCAGATTCAATCACAAGGTGAAGACCCTCATGAGCAGGTCAAGGGACCCGTTGGCAGCAGCCTCGGATGCTCTGGTGACCCTGTGGTCCTGGTACAGGCTTCTGTACGCCTTTCCTCCTCAGGCTTCTACCGCGGTTGCTGGGAGTGGAGGGAATCGCGACAATCCTGGTGGCTCCGGATTGTCCTCGGCGCCCATGGTACGCCGATGTGGTGCGGATGGTAACAGACATTCCCTGGCGACTCTCGCTTTGCAAAGATCTACTCTCACAGGGCCCCATCTTGCACCCTGCTTTACCCTCGCTGACTTTGACGGCATGGCTATTGAGTCCCAGGTGTTGAGGGACAGGGGCGTCTGAGTCAGTGATCCCCACTATGCTTAAGGTGCGCAAGTGTAATTCGCGCAAGATCGATCTATCGCACTTGGAAGGCCTATATTGCCTGGTGCGAGTCGGGGGGGTTGGAACCCCTGTTTTTTTGCCGTTGCTCGGGTGCTGGCCTTTCTTCAACAAGGCCTGGAACAAAAGTTGGCTTTGAGCAAGGGCCAGATCTCCTCTCTGGCGATTCTATTTCAGCGTCCTTTGGCGACGCATTCTTTGATCCGTACATTTGTACAGGGTGTACGTCATGTGGCTCCTCAGGTACGGTCACCCTTGGCGCCGTGGGATCTGAACTTAGTACTTTCTGTACTGCAGAAACTGCCTTATGAGACGATCAGGGATATTCCCTTACAATTGCTGTCTCAGAAGGTCGCCTTCTTGGTGGCTATTACATCCACTAGGCGGGTGTCTGAATTGGCAGCTTTGTCGTGTAGGTCTCCCTATTTGGTCCTACATAAGGATAAGGCTTTGCTGCGCCCGTCTCCTTCGTTCCTTCCGAAGGTAGTCTCTTTTTTTCACATTAATGAGGACATTGTCATCCCTTCCTTGTGTCCGCACCCGTCTCACCCTAAGGAGATTGCTCTGCATTCCTTGGATGTGGTGAGAGCATTGCGGGTGTATTTGGCAGCAACGGCTCATTTCAGGAAGTCGGATGCTCTGTGCTGATGGATGGGCCGCGCAAAGGGTTGGCTGCCTCGTCGGCCACTGTTTCACATTGGATCAGACAGACCGTGACCCATGCGTATACTGTTCGGGGACAAGTACCCCCTTTCTCCTACGTTCACTGACAGACGCAGCTCTTCATGACTTTGTGGGGTTTTATGTTCGTCTTACCAGGAGTTAACTAGGCAGGGAAAGAATTCAGCTGGCCCCTCCCCTGGGGGCCGTCCTCCTTTCCTACATTAAAACCCCCCCCTCAGAGGAGCTCTCCAGTTTCAATGCCTAGTTTGCAAGGAGTTGACCTGGCTTCCCTATGAGAACTGCGGTCCTATTGTGACCATTTTTTCTTTTTTATTTTCTTTTTTCTTTTTCTGCAATCAAGATGATCTGCTATCAAGAAGCCGGTCGGGGCATCGAGAGTCTTCGTGCTCTGTACTTTCCCCGACCTGGCCAACATGATGCGAAGCCGGCCCCAACACAGGGACCCGCCGCATCTTATCCGTTCCGTGCGGGTGGCCCGGGGCGAAATCCCCCATATTGGTCCCCTTCCCGATTCGTTCGGCAGGGTGACCCTGGGCCTGCAGCGATCCCCCGCCAAGGGTGGAAAGTCTGCATCCGGGTGGCTACCGTGGCGTCGGACTGGTAAGTGAGCGCCCTGCCTCCCTCCCCACATGGGGAGCGAGAGGGCCCGACGTCCGCAAATGCAATTTTTTCTCTGCTCTTGTAGCTGCACAGGGTAGCCACCGG
>BLSH010505929.1:93706-105746 GCA_018402905.1 Glandirana rugosa
CGAGAAGACTAAGTTCAAGTTCTGTTTTTTTTTCTGCCTAGTGTCCTATAGTGGTGCTACAAAACCCAATGGTCTTGAACTTGAATCAGAAGAGCTGTCTGTCAATGAACTCTGTGTGGTGAGTAACAAAAAATCCAGTTTTTTTGGAGTACAATACAAGATACTGATCTCTCCTCTGTGGCTTGCTGGGAGTTGAATATGTTATATGGGGATGCCCCTGCAGCTTTCTTTTTTGCCAGTGACCAATCATCTGAAGGTACAGGGGCAACTTGGTCACCTAAATCCAATAACACTGGTGTGAAGCCATACCGATTGTCCTAGAACATAATGGAAGATGTGAAAGCTGGTAAAATCAAGACATTCAGTTTAAGGTCCATGTACACTGGCTTAAGAAAAATGCTGCTCCTAGAGGAGAGGTACTTGACAGGTAAAGAGTACTCACTCTGTAATCAGTCTGTTTATGTAGTAACGCATGCTTGATATACCCACTTCAGCCCCGGAAGAATTTCCCACTTTAGGACCAGAGCACTTTTTGCGATTTGGCTCTGCGTCACTTTAACTGACAATTGCGCGGTCGTGCGACGTTGTACCCAAACAAAATTTGCGTCCTTTTTTTCCCACAAATAGAGCTTTCTTTTGGTGGCATTTCTGATCGCCGCTATAAACAAAAGAAGAGCGACCATTTTGCAAAAAAAAACCAAATTTCTTACTTTTTGCTAAAATTCAAATCCAAAAAAAAAATATAAAACATTTTTTTTCACCGTTTTTGGCCGATTTATATAATTCCTCATATTTGCGATAAAAAAAATTGCAATCGGCGTTTATTGATTGGTTTGCGCAAAAGTGGCCGCGTTTACGGATGGTGAGAATTCATTTCTGGGGTTTTTATTTTTTTTCTAGTAATGGCGGCGATCTGCGATTTTTAGCGGTAATGCGATATTGGGGGGGACATGTCGGAACATTTTGACACTTTTTTGGGACCAATGACATTTATTCAGCGATCAGAAATTTAAATGTCCACTGATTACTGTATAAATGTCATTGGCAGTGAAGGGGTTAACCTGCAGGGGGAGAGCTAGGGGTTGTGTTCCCTGGGTGTGTTCTTACTGTGGGGGGGTTGGGCTAACATGGGCATGAGAGATCTAACTGATCCCAGTGACAGGGATCAGTAGATCTCTCATGCCCCACTGACAGGGCGGGGAACCGCTGTGTTTACATCGGCAGTTCCCCGTTCTTTCTCTGTAGCCGCTCATCGCGGCTCGCCGGCGGACATCGGGTCCACCTGAGCCGCGGGCACACTCCCCAGGAGTGCGGCGGGTGCGCGCGCGCCCCCTGGTGGCCAAATGCGAATTGCCGCTTATTTACGGCGATTCGCGCAGGGCTCCCCCACTGCCGCCGTGAAAAGACGGCGCGCGGTGGGGAACCAGATACTTGACATACATCAGACAAAAATCATTTGTAAATAAACTTGCTTAATGGTGGTCAATTGGAAATATATTGATATAGAGTCCAAGAGTTGTGCACAGTGGTATGAATCTCTATAGAAATGACAAATAGTGCATCAAAAGCAAATAGTGCATGCAAAACAAAATTTACTGCATTGAGATCACTTGGAATGTTCACAGTATAGATTTCCTATATATGACGATAAAAAGCTTGTAGTGTCTCATACACAGATGAAAAATCCCAAAGAATTGACACAATGGTATGAATCACTATAAAAGCACTCAATGGTGCATGAAAACAAGTAGTGCCAAAAAAAAGCTAAAAAAATCCCCCAAAAAAATTAATAAAATTCTTTTGATCGCTCAAAGTGTTCACAGATGTATGGTGGCCCTCAAAGGGGATATCAGGTCCACTATGTATTCAGAGTTCAGTGCAATGGTCAAGTGAAGAAAGAAAAGTGCATATTACATCAATCGATATAAATCACAATCCTTCACCAGAGAGGCACCCAGTGTCACACCCTACTCACTAGATTTCATGGATCCCTATTACGGGGATCGACAGCGATTGTGTCACAAATCCTGTCTGCAAAGATGGTAAGCACAGCTGGACTGCGGACCTCAAGAAACATTGTTTAATGGAATCTTCATCTTTGTAAAGGATTTTTACGCAATAAACATTTTACTATGTACTTCACCATGCCAGCCCCTTTGTTTTTTCGCTCCACTCCCGTTTCTTGAGGTCTGCAGTCCAGCTGTGCTTACCACCATCTTTGCACACAGAATTTGTGACACAAGCGCTGTCGATCCCCGTAATAGGGATCCATGAAATCTGCTGAGTAGGGTGTGACACCGGGTGCCTCTCTGGAGAAGGAGTGTGACAGCTTTCTGGATTTATATTGATCAATGTAATATGCACTTTTCTTCCTTCATTTGACCGTTGCACTGAGCTCTAAATACATAGTGGACCTGATCTCCCCTTTGAGGGCCACCATATATCTACACTGTGAACACTTTGATTGATCGAAAGAACATTATTCATGTTTTTTGGGGATTTTTAAAGTTTTTTTTTTTGTGTTTTCTTTTTCTTTGGCACTTCTTCTTTCATGCACCATCAAGTGCTTTTATAGTGATTCATATCATTGTGCCAATTCTTTAGGAATTTTCATCTGTGTATGAGACACTGCAAGCTTTTTATCATCATATATAGATAATCTATACTGTGAACATACCAAGTGATCTCAGTGAAGTAAATTTTGTTTTGCATTCGTGTATATACGAGCAGCTCAACCCCACTCCCTCTGCGCGGGTAACAGTTTTCTCTATCTTTCATTTTTTTATTTATGCTTGATATACTCACTGTGGAATCAAAGGGTTAATCCTTTGCATTGTTTGAAAAGGCAGTTTGATCCCTTATTTTGTTATCCTCCCCTTTTACTGTCCCCAATCCATCTGCTGATAAAAAAGAAACCCTAGGAGGCACTCTGCACATGCTTAGTTTGGTGTGCATTGCTAGGGTTTTTATTTTTGTTTTGGGAGGGTGCATGTGATCAGCACAAGGTCAATCTGCACTGCACAGACAGTCAGGGGTCATACAGCCTCATAGACAGTCAGAGGAGAATGAAAACTCCTCCTGCAAGCTTTAACCAGTGCTCGGCTGGACACTGATAGAAATCACAATACTGCTATATACTACTGGTGATAAAAGGTATTTAGCAGTTTATATTTACTAGAATAATTGCATTTCATGTTCTGTGGGAGAGCAGATAGAGTGAATGCGGGGTCCTGGGTTTAGTATTTAACTTTGTTTACATAATTACAAAGTGCTTCCTGTCTCCACCTCTGGTGGTGGAAACAGAGTGGTATGAGCACAAAAGGATGGCAAGTATAATCAACTGGTTGGGCTTCCATTACATTGAACACCTTGCTTCACCTTAAGTTAATAAAGCTGATTTTTAGTTTGCTGCTTAATATATTCTTATATTATTCTTATATTCGACAATTTGTTTTATTCAGATGTATGTTTTGTTTGATATATTTCTTGTTAAGAAGTCTAAAAATATCATATTACCAGTGCCTTTCACTTTATATCATTCATAAATGATGAGATGCTAAAGTTTTGCACCTAGCTTGTACAGGAAACTGCTATATGCATTATACAAAGGTTAGGGTCCCGTTTTGAAACTTTCCCATTTGCATTTGAAATTTTCTCATGTTTCTACTGCTGTCCTACCACAAGTCTAGTTTATGGTCTATAATTTTTTATGCAGGTCGGGCTCTTCAATTGTTTAAGCACCTGCCGGATGAGAGAGCTTACCGTGGCAACTCGGCTGTTGCTTTGTGAACATGCTGAGAAACTGTCATCTGCAATTGCTCTGAAGAATCACCACACCAGGCTTCCTAAACTGGTTAACTCTGCTATACAGCTGGCACTAAACAAAAAAATGTGTTTTGTTCCACAAAACCTTACTGCTGCTGATATCTACTTTAGAGAGGTAAGCCATTCTCCTTAATACAGTTTTTCAAAACAAGATTATATAAAGGTTCAGGGTTTACAAAATGATAATATACAGTATGTTGTAATATGCAGAGGAAGATCTTGGATCGGTATGGCAAAATCATTAATAATGTTAATATATTGTTATGGGAAATTTCCGTTTGTGACTCTAAAAATAAAACTTTGTTTTGCAATTGTAGGAACAGATCCACAGGACGCAATCCTGTTAAAAATGTCCGTTCTGGCAAGATTTATTATTGCATGATATTTTATACATAAATAAGAAAGGGGTGGTGTGAGATGTTAAAAACTAGTGAATAGAACAATTGCAAAAGTAAAACATAGAGAGGGGAGGGGGGAGTAGAGACAGAGAGAGCTTCTAGCAGAAATTGTCTCTGTGATAAGTGAATGCCACAGAACACATTACAACAGCGGGAACAAAATGGAGTCTCTTGTGCTTAAATGAACTATACAGTGAAAGTGCATATCATTTCCTTTTGTTTGACACCATTCGTCTCCGCGTTACATTCAGCTGATTGCCGGTAGCTCCTGCTTCGTTGGCGCAGAGGGACAGCGTCCTGTTCATCTCTCTCCTAGTTTTCTCAGAATAATGGCTTCATCGGGGCTGGTGGACCACCTATTGATACAGTGGATGTTCACACAGAGGCACAGCTTCAGGATTTTCTTGCAATGACTGGTGTGAATCCAGATGGGCTTTCCTTCCAACTTGACAGCAGAACCGGTTGTCAAAAGCACCAAATGTGGTCCGTCAAATTTTGGAGTGAGAAGCCTGCAACTGTAGAGGAAAATATAGCCCTGTTTTGGGTGGCCCTCCAAATAAAATCTCATAGGGGGACAGACCATGTGGTGGTTTAGGGGTAGTTCGCACAGAATATAGGGCTCTTGGCAAAGCTTTTACCCATCCTTTTCCTGTATCTGCTTTAATTTTTGCACATCTGTTTTTAAAAATACCATTAAGTCTCTCAATTTTACCACTGCTTTGTGGATAAGGTGTATGGAAAGCTTGCGGTATGTTAATGCTTCCATTACCTCTTAAATCACTCCGATAAAATGGCTTCCTCTGTAACGCTCAATAGTTTCAGGAACTCCATATCTACAAACAATTTCATTCAAAATTTACTTTGCTGCTGTTTTTGGATTTCCTTTGGCTACCGGCCAGCATTCAGGCCAGCTTGAAAACATGGCAATGCACACTAGAGCGTACTCATAGGTGCCTATTCTGGGCATCTGAATGTAGTCTATTTGAATTCTTTGAAAAGGAAAATCCTGCTTAGGAGAATGCTTTTGGGGAACATGGACAGACCTCCCTGCATTGTACAGAGCACAAGTGAGACATGAAGCACAAACCCTGGCTGCAAATGCACTAAATCCAGGTGCTATCCAATAGCAGTCAGTAAGTGCCACCATCACGCCCTTAGCAAGATGACTGACACCATGTGCCAATTGTGCTAAAACTGGGTACAAACTCCTGGGTAGACGCCATCAGCGCTCCACAGGCCCTGCTGATTTTGGGTAGCATTACATTTGATCCACTTATCCTTCTCTTCATCAGGGGCCCGGTTCTGCAACTGAATTAAAGTTTCATTATCCCACTGTGCTTGATGAGGTTGATCTGTCCCCCCTACTTGGATGAGCTCTACATTGGGTATGACTCCAAATGACATAAGGGCAGCATCCTTTGCCGCTTGGTCCGCCAAAGCATTTCCTCTGGCTGTCATATCATTTCCCCTTGCATGTCCTTTTACCTTCAAGATGGCAACTTCTGCTGGTTTTTGAAAGGCCTCAAATAGCCGCTCTATGAGTTTTGCATATCTCACTGCCCTCCCTGCACTGGTCAGAAAGTTCCGTGCTTTCCAAATAGGCCCAAAATTGTGCGCTTTTTCAAATGCGTATCTGCTGTCAGTGTAAACATTTCCCCTTTGATTCTCTAGGAGTTGACATGCTTTGACAACAGCACACAACTCAGCTTCCTGTGCTGATATCTGGGGTGTCAATGCTTCTTGATGTAAAATAATGTCTGTAGTGGTTACAGCAAACCCTGTGTGTGGCTGACCATCAGTGTAAAATCTGGAACCATCTACGAATAGGGGTGTGTCACAATCTGATAAAGGCTCATCTTTTGCTGGGGTGACAGAGGCCCTTTCTACCTCCATCACAGCCATACAATCATGAGAAAAACTCTCAGGTTTTGCACCAGTACCATTTGTTGCATCTTCCTCATCAGTTATAGGAAGAAGAGTAGCCAAATTTAAAGTAACACATTGATCGTTAAATTTGATGGAGAAAAACGAGCAGACTGGTACTTGTCAAATCTACTGGTCAGAGCAGAATCTAGTGCAAGCTCAGTTACTTTGTCTAGCAGCAAAATGCAGGCTGCTATGGCTCTCATACAACTGGGGTAGCCTTGGATGACAGGGTCTAATGAGGCCGATACATAAATCACAGACCTCTGTTTGTCTCCATGTAACTGGGTGAGTACACCTGCAGCAAATCCATTGACTTCTGACTTCAAACAATGAGAAGCTCTTATTATAGTCAGGAAGTCCAATGGTGGGAGCTTCAGACAAAATTTTAATAAGCTCCTTCATCTGCAATTCATTGTCCCATGTGAGTTTGAAAGGGTTTGTAGTGGTGGCCTCATATAGAGGAGCCATAAGTTCTGATGCATTTGGAATCCAGCCCCTACAATATCCCACAAATACCAGGAAGGCATGTAGTTGCCATACATTTCTTGGCTTTTCAGATTTTTGTAGCGTTTTAACTCGATCTCAGGTAAAGTGATGCATTCCATGTGAAATGCAGTGACCCTGGAAGTTTACTTTCTCTTGGCAGTATCGTAGCTTCTCTTTGCTGACACTATTATAGAGAAACAGGAGAAGGCTTACTGTTTCTCTGCTACAAATGTCCTTTGTATCAGAACAAATAAGCAAATTGTCTATGTACTGAAGCAAAACTGTGTTTAGGTGTGAGGGGGACCAGTGGTCCAATACTTGGTTTAACGCAGTATTATATTCAGAGAGGCTACTCACACAGCCTTGTGGCAATCTTGTCCATGCTAACTTTTGGGCATCATGGGTAAATGAAAAAAGGTGCCAACAATCTGGGTGTAGGGGCACTGAAAAAAAAGCATTTGCAAGATCAATCACTGTAAAGCAAGTGCTGGAGGCAGGTATTCCACTTAGTGAAGTGCAGGGGCTGAGCACAATTGTGGTGTCTGCCTCAATTCTATTGTTAATGGCTCTGAAATCATGCATCATGCGGTATGTCACTTGCCCACACTTCTTGTCTGGCTTCTTTGTCATTGGGAACAGGGGTGCATTGGCTTGGGACTTAATACAACAACCCCTGCTGCTTTCAGTTGAATGATTTGATTCTTTATCCCCTCAGTCTGAGCAATACTCAGCGGGTACTGTTTAATCTGTGGGAGTTTGTGTCCTGGTTTAATTTTTATCATAACTGGGATGCAGTCCAACAGACCTACGTCATATTTGCTGGTGGCTCATAAATCGGTGGGAATCACTTCCAATTCTGGTGGTAATGGTGGGTGGAGTCGTGAATTAAAAATACTCCACAGGCAGAATTTAAAACTTCTCCTGACAGACTATTGACCACTTGGACTCCTGTAGGAGTGTAGTCTATGCTTGCTAATATTCAGCTCCTAAAAGATTGGTAGGAACTGTGTCTGAAACTTACACTTTAGTGACAATTTCTGTTTGCTGTCCTAGCCTGAGTTTAAGTGGCTTGGACTTGGTCCCGGTTAGGCCAACACCAGAGATAACATTTTCAGATAATAATCCTGGAGGTAAGTCCTCTATATTAAACATGCTTCAGCTTGTACCAGTATCCATTAATCAGGTTAATTCTGTTTCTCCTCCAGGATAGGGGAGTTATTGTAAAAAATACTTTTACTCTGGCCTTGGGACCATTGTCTCCCCTATTTAACATGATTGACACTTGCATGCCATTTTCCTATGCCTGATCCACTGTTTTGGGCAGAGAATTGGTATCAACATGAGGTGCCTCTAAGCTCCTTTCTAGTCTATGGTCCGGAAGATGGCAGAATTTGGCTATGTGTCTTTTCCCATTACAATTGTAGCATAAGATTGGTGCCATGATTTATGAAATTGCCTTTGCATCTTCCGTTTTCCCTCTGCTTCCCCATGTACATAATTTTGGGTTTGCTGTCTTTCTGATTAATCCTGTTCTCTATGGATAACAGGGTAGACAGGAGGTCTTGAATAGACATATTGCCTGCCTATGGCCTTTCCATGAACAACTTTTCTTTAAACTGGGGTATTAAACCATCAATAAACCTTTGTTTCACCTGTTGTGTATATGAACTTGCAGTTTCTCCCTTTTCTTCCTCTATTTTAAGGCTTGCTTCCTCTGCCATATCACTTTAACCGCCTCCAATAAGCCCCTGCGGCTTCCTCCTTCCCTTGCTTAGCATTCATAAATTCAGCATGTCTGGTTTGTCCATATATTTGGGACAATTTTTCTTTTATTTTTTACAAACCTTCCTTCTACTAACTATTTTATCAAGCTTTGTGACATCTACTTCACTTTTTTAAGTATATAGCCTGATGTTGCTCCCCACTGCTTTAATAACAAGCTGATGAATGTCAGTAGCAGAAGCCTTGTATGCTTCCCGTGCAGCACTGTTTGTTTGCAAACCCAATTAGATTCTTTCTACGATCTCACAGTGCCTCTAATATGGCTCTCATTTCTTGGGGTCTAAAAGGTACATACAATTTAATTTGGGACTTACTGTCAACATTACCTTCAAAAAGGAAATGGTTTCTGACAGGATAAACTGCAACATATTTCTCAGTGACAGGGACAGAAAGGACTCTCCCTCCCTTCTCTCTTCATCTTGCTGCCACAACTTGGAAATTATGGTTTGCCCCGGCAGTTCAGACTCTATCTCTCTTTTTCTGGCCAAAGCCTTAAGTTCAGAGACATCTCATTTTCCATGTGCCTTTTGATTTATGCCAATCATCTGTTTCTAAGATGCACACCAAATCCCCCTTTGTAGGTTCATATGGGGCTGTTAAACCTCTGCTCGCTACTATATTGCTAAGGCCATCTTTTGTGTGTTTCATGTAATCTGATTCTTGTGCTTTTGTTGATGGATCACTTAAAGCCAAACTGGCAGCCAAATAAGGTGGGGGGTCTTCCTCTGCAGCCTTTTGGGCAGTACCCTTATTAAACATCTCCATCAGGCCAGTTTCATTTGCTAATTGGGCTTCTGTCTCCCATGTGCAAGCTTTTCTCCACGTTCCTTCACTGCACAGTAGTGGGCCATAATCGTGCAGAAAAGTTTGCCATACTTGTAAATCAAAAGTCCCTTCAGATTTTAAAGGCTTAGCTGTTCCTTTTGTCCATTCTACCCATTTATCTAGGGGCTCAGTATAGGTGGAACCGTACCTTCGGTTCATATATTCTCTAGCGCTCATCTTGCGCTGGGCATTTTCCAGGGGTCTCTCACCCTTCACTCCCTTATTTAAATTAATGCCCATAATGACTGGCCAGTCTTTTCTCTACTTGTTCCTATACCCTCTTGCCTCTAAAACAAATAGTACAGCAAATCTGCAGATTTACAAGAATAGTCTCCACTTATCTATGTGGATAGAAGGGGTTTATGACAAAAGACAAAACACTCACTAAGAGACCCTTCTTGTCTCTTCTCTGTGGGTTTTTTCTCTCCTTACCATGCACATCTTACCCAGGCCGCCACAAGGCATCAACGCTGGGAACTGCAGAGGTTTATCCTCATCCACACACAGTCCAACCTGTGAAGGGGGACACAAACACATTCACAAACACACGTTACCCAACCAGAAAGGTCCGAGATTGGTCTGGTTTCCTTGAGAACCGACAGGATACATAGGTAAGGCAGAAAATATAGCAAGCTTAAGGACAGCTTACCTAGCCGACATTTAGAGGTCTGTGTTCCTGATGATCCTGATCAAAGCACGGTTCCTTCTGGAGACTCTGCCAACTCCTGATATGACTCGCCAAACTGTTATGGGAAATGTCTGGTTGTGACTCTAAAAATAGTTTGTTTTGCAATTGCAGGAACAGATCCACAGGACCCAATCCCTGTGTTTTAAAATGTCTGTTCTGACCAGATTTATTATTACATGATATTATATATATACTGTAGATAAGAAAGGGGTGGTTTCAGACATTAAAAACTAACAAATAGAAATATATTCTTAAAAACAAGTGAATAGAACAATTGCAGAAGTAAAACATAGAGAGGGGAGGGGGGAGTAGAGACAGAGTTTCTAGCAGAAATTGTATCTGTGTGATAAGTGAAGGCCACAGAACACATTACAATAGCGTGAACAAAATGGAGTCTCCTGTGCTTAAATGAACAATACAGTGAAAGTCCATGTCATTTACTATTAATAATTTATATGGTAATTGTGTATCAGGGGCCTAACTACGAATTGTGGGGCCTTCTGGCAAACTTTCTGTAACATCTGGCAGTATTAACTGTGATATTACGCCATTGCTCTTAATACAAAATATGCTTAAAGTATAATTGAATGGCAAACCTTTTCTTTTTTTTTTTTTTTTTTTTTTTTTTTTTTTTTAGTTTTGGATAGAGTGGAGATGGATTATAATGCTTGTCAGTTTTTATTGAGGTCTGTGCCCCTTTTAAGATTTGCCCTCTCTATTTGTCCTTTTTACCATTATCATTGAAAGTGAAGAAAATCCCACATTTTGAGTTGTCCCCTGAAAAGTAATAGATGGAACATCTTCCAATAGGGTCCCCAAGGAATTCCCTTTGCTGGGATTTAATCTCACTTCCTGTTTTGATATGGTACAGGAATTGAAAGGAAATCTCTGCAATGGGACACAAATAGCGAAACAAAAACTGACAAGGGCTATAACTAGAGTGTAAGGGCAATTATAATACCTTGTATGCATTATATTTTGCCTGCGCTAATAAG
The DNA here is from genome assembly GCA_018402905.1 of Glandirana rugosa. Lineage (NCBI taxonomy): Eukaryota > Metazoa > Chordata > Amphibia > Anura > Ranidae > Glandirana > Glandirana rugosa. The sequence goes on from BLSH010505929.1 coordinate 104,632, forward strand.
CGCACTTTTCAGCTCTTTTGCATAATGCATTTGAGTGCACTCGTGTTAAAGCAAGTAAGACAGACACAAATAGCTTTTCTCACATGGCAAGCTCGCAGGGTTGTCCTGGGTGGCCGAGCTTTCAGGCTTTATTTATAAGAATCAAACAGGGGTAACAAAGAAACTTGGTGGCTTCGCAATCAGCCAATCAGCCTCCAAGGCACAGTCACATGACATGAGCTCAATACAAAACCACCAACCAATGACACACTTGTTTATATTCAAACGATACAATAGAAGAGGCATGCATGGGGGTTGGCCGGCCTGTATGAGCAACAGCTGTCTCCAGATAACAATGAAAGCCATGTGGAGACCCGGCCTTCACAAAACCAATACGCTATCTCACAGAGGCCCTCCAAGCAAAATGCCATACATGCAAAACCTTGAACTGCCATTACAAGGAATCGCTATCAAATACAGCTCTATGAACTATACTGCATAGCGATTATACTACTGTTCCATTAACCTGTACAGATCCGCGCTATAGACAAAAGACGTCTACAGCGCGGATCTGAAAATCCGGGTGGACGTCCATGGACGTCCGCCCCTTTACACGCCCCCTGCGCGCACTGGGCGGCGGCGGCGTGGCCGTGCCCGCGGGTCGGGCGGACTCGATGTCCGCTCCTGACCCGCGATCGCCTTACAGAGCTGTAGAACGGGGAACCGCCGATGTAAACACGGCGGTTCCCCGTTCTGTGACAGGGGACAAACAGATCTACTGATCCCTGTCACTGGGATCAGTTAGATCTGTTATGTCCCGGCCAACCCTGCCCCCCCACAGTTAGAACACACCCAAGGAACATTGTTAACCCCTTCACTGCCCCCTGCAGGTTAACCCCTTCACTGCCAATGACATTTATACAGTAATCAGTGGACATTTAAATTTCTGATCGCTGAATAAATGTCATTGGTCCCAAAAAAGTGTCAAAAATTACCGACATGTCCGCCCGGATATCAAAGTCCCGATAAAAATCGCAGATCGCCGCCATTACTAGTAAAAAAAAAAAATAATAATAAAAACGCCATAAATCAATTGCCATAGTTTGTAGACGCGATAACTTTTGCGCAAACCAATC
>BLSH010506057.1:7382-18861 GCA_018402905.1 Glandirana rugosa
CGGACTTTCGTTACCTCTTCCCCAAGGTCTCATTCCTATATTAGGCAGGGATGTTCTCTATCCCCCCTCCTTTATATCCTTACTCTGGAACCCCTTCTCCATTGCTTTCAGGCCAACTCGGACATAAAGGGAATCAAGATAGGTAATAGAGAGTTCAAGACCGCTGCTTTTGCGGAAGATATTCTACTCTTCCTTTCCTCGCCATTAATGTCTCTGCCCAATCTCATGTCAATCTTAGAAATATGTAAGCGGATCTCAAATTTGCAGATCAACTATTCGAAATCCTTCACCCTAAATGTATCATTGCCACCCATGTTAGTAAAACAGTGCCAAACTAATTTTCCTTTTAAATTGAAAACAGAAGCTTTTACCTATTTAGGTATCCAATTACCAGTCAACCTATCGGAACTGTATGAGAAAAATTTCCTTTCAGAACTGAAATTCCTACAACAAGACCTCAAACGTTGGGACGTACATATCATATCCTGGTTTGGATGGGCCTCTATAATAAAGATGAACATCCTCCCGCGCATATTGTATAAAATGTAAACCATGCCAATTCATCTACCACCCTCCTTTTTTGCAGCATATAAAAGCATCTGTAGAACTTTTATATGAGGAAATAGATCAGTGAGAATTGGGTGGGCAAAATTAGTAATACCAAAATAGGGAGGGGAAATAGGTCTCCCCGATCTACAACGCTACTATTGGGCAGTCCACCTAGCTAGAGTAGTAGACTGGAAGATACATGCTCGCTACAAAGGTTGGGTCACTTTAGAACACTTGATCTCAGGTGTGGACTTAGGTTCGGTACCCCGGTTCCCCATAGAAAATATCGCACCTGTTCTAGACTCACATCTCCTAATTGGAGCTACCCTACAGGCCTTCAACACGGCCTACAAAACACATGTGTCTTCTGGTAAGTTATGTCCAATTACACCTGTGAAAGGAAACCTGGCATTCCCCCCCGGGTATGAACAAAAGTTTTCTGGTTATAGAATGGCCTTATGTGGAGATGCAAGCTAGACAATTCTTTTTGAGAGGCAGGTTCATGCATCAGAGAGAACTGTCAGACATATCTACTACTACTAATATACTATCTAAAAAAACACATTCCCTTTTTGTATCTATGCATAATTGAGAGCATTTTGAAGATGACCCAAAAAGAGAAAACCTAGTCAGAGCCCCCACAGTTTGAGTCTCTGTGCTTTGGGACTGCTCCCCAGAACCATGTGGTCTCAGCGATGTATGCCTCCATGTTTACAGACCCACACACCTGTTTTTGCTCTGAGCATGAGTTCTGGGAGCGGGCCTTAGACACAGATATTGATGAAGCCAGCTGGGAACGCATTCATCTATATATGCACAAGGGATCCCTAAACATAAACACCCAAGAAACTGAATATAAACTAAAAACAAGATGGTACAGAACGCCTGATTTACTCCACAAATTTATGCCATCAATCCACTTGTTGGAGATGTGAGAAGGAAAAGGGAACGTTCCTACACATCTGGTGGCACTGCCCGCTGATTCACCCATACTGGCTCAAGGATCATGACATGATTTCGAAGATCACAACACTCCCGATAGAACTCACGCCAGCCCAATTTTTATTACATCTCTCTAAAATTCCTAAGAAAAAATACTTCAAATCGATAACTATGCATATGATAAATGCTGCCAGACTTTGTGTTCCGATACACAGGAGGTCAGTAACACCACCCTCCCTGAAGGATTGGGCATACCGTCTTAACCATATAGAAGTTATGGAGGAATTGATCGCTACCGCACAAGATAAAATAATTAGCTTTGCAAACACCTGGGAACCATGGACCAGTTTCCGTAAATCCCAATCATATCAAGACTTATTAGAGGAAGGAAATTGAGTAAATTCACGGCCTGAAGTCACTACTCCCTGACAGAACATGTCTGAACTGGGTGCTGGATCCTTTCATATAGTAAAGTCGGCCGGAGATTGAGAGGGCTGTTGGTGGTGTCCCCACCCCCTCTTGGTCTCTCAATATCCCCCCTTTTTTTTTGTTTTTTGCATAAGATTCGTGTGTTTCAGGATGGCAAAGACTTCCTGAGTCTCCCTAATCACAAATTGTAAAATTGGCTTCTAGATTAAGTGGCTACAAGATTTCTAGATTTCGGTTATGCTTTTGAGGATCTGATGGGCTTCATAGGGTCTCATTAAGAGGCCATTAAATGTATTCTGCTGAGAAACTGTTTAGATGGGCTGTTCTACCATTTCACAAAACTGCGTATTCTTTAAGAAATAGAACTGTAGTGATGTTAGACCGAACAAAACTGTTATTACATATGTATATGTCATCTTTTGTTAAGTGGTCAAAAATTCAATAAAACATTTATGGATAGAAAAAAAAAGAGCGACAATTTTGCAAAAAAAAAAAAAACAATATTTCTTACTATTTGCTAAAATACATATCCAAAAAATAAAAATAAAAAAACACATTTATTCATCAGTTTTGGCCGATATATATTCTTCCTCATATTTTTGGTAAAAAAAATCACAATCGGCATATATTGATTAGTTTGCGCAAAAGTTGCCGCGTTTACGAATGATAAGAATTAATTTATGGGTTTATTATACTAGTAATGGTGGTGATCTGTAATTTTTAGCAGTACTGCGACATTGCAGCGGACATTTTGGACAACTTTGACACTTTTTTGGGACCATTGCCATTTATACAGCAATCAGTGCTATGAAAATGCACTGATTATTGTATAAATGTCACTGGCAGGGAAGGGGTTAACACTAGGGGCGCTCTAGGGGTTAACTGCGTTCCCTGGTATGTGTTACTAACTGTGTGGGGGCTGGGCTGAGTGGGGGAGGAGAGTGATCGTGGCTCCCATACACAGGGAGCATGCAATCACATTCCTTCTCCCCTGTCAGAACAGAGATCCATTGCTTACATACACAGACCTCCATTCTGTCACTGCAGGGAAGCAATTGCAGGTAGACAGTGCAAATCGAGTCCCCCTACCCACTCCCTGGCTCCCCCATAACACAGTGAGCATGCGAGCGTGCCTCCGGCAGCGCATGCTCACTATCCGCAAACTCGCAGCCGCAGGGGGCAGTTCGCAATATCAAGCCAAGTTGCCGCTTTCAATCCACGGTGGGCGGGCGGCCACTGGTTAAACATATCATAAAATGGTGACATCAAAGCAGTGAATTCCATAACAATTTGTGCAAAAAACAGTAAAAGGGAATTGTCAAAGAAACAAATAAAGTCCATAGAACACATCCAGTCTGAGTTTTCCTCTCCACACTGTGCTGTTACATGCAGTTAACAATGTATGTGCTAAACAGTCAAACCACCAGTGACCACTTAATTAAAAGTGATCAGTGTGTGCTTAATTCCACTCCTCACATAACCAGGAAAACCAAATTTAGTTGATGTAAACTTCTTCTCCTATATGTCTCTCATATATACCAGACAATGCCCCAAAAAAGAAAGGTTCTCAGTGTAGCAAATGTATTTAGATTAAAGAGACATTAGCATTAAAACAGACAGATGTCCTCTTTACATGGAATGGAGCCCAATCGGCACTAATACAGCCCACAAGTTTAACTAGGAACTCACATCGCCGCTCTGCCATAGCCAGGAGCTGGTGTAAGTTCCAATTATCACAAATTACATGGCAGGAAGTGACGTTTTGGAAGCTCCACCACTACACGTTTCATTACAATGACCTCTTCAGGAAGCAGTCATGTTTTTACACTTGATGGGCGGCGGCAAGGTTTTATTCATAATTTTTTGACACATTTGCATTTATTGGTGATTTATTGGTGATTTTTGATTTTAGTTTTGTTGCACTGTGGCACATCAGTCTATCAAATATGTGCATAAAAAGTGTAAGATAATTTTGATAAAAAAGGCTTATAAAAACAGCCAATGTATTGTACAGGGCAACACAACCCCCCCTTATCAGGGCTCAACAAAGGATACAACTTGGATGGACTCTACTGTATATTTGAACCAGTACTGAAATCTCCTCATAAGGCACATCTGCTCTAAATTTAGCAGCAGTGCAGCATCATTGCCATAATATCACAAAAAGTTGCATTAGGTGGATCAACTGGCAGGATCAACAGGTATTTGTGGGACTTTGTGAGGGAACAAACAGAAAACTCTAAATGCAGATGTGTGACTATGTGAGGCCATCGTTTTATTCTAATACCTCGTACATACAAGCCGATTATCGTACGACCGCACGTCCAACTTTTGTCCAAATCGGCTGTCGGCTGTTTTGTCAAGCTACAAAGTAATAACCAATATACTGTCTTTTTTAGATACTACACAAAAAAATGCAACAAATATTTGGTCCCATTAAGATGATCCATGTTGAAGAAATACATTTCCCAGAGAGTTTACTTTATCCAGCAGAAACTACTGTAAAGCAATTGTCTGTATGTATGCTCTGTATGTGGAGGAATATCCCTTCCTTGAGTATGCAATATATTGTAGGCTATACAACTTCTCTTGATGGGATGAATAAATCACTAAAGATATGGAAGACATGGAAGTTCTGTCTTATAGCCATGTAATGCTAGAAATCTGGGAGACAGTCATTGTAGTATAAGAAACTCAGTTCTCCTCAGCTTACAGGAATCTGACCTGGAGATTCTAGCATGCTATCTCTATCTCCCACAGAAGTACATTTTAGCAGCCATTTTTGAGTTGTCTGAAATCCATTGCTGAGTAACTGCTAGAACAGAGTGGTCTCTAGTGGCAGGTAACACTGTGCAAAATAGTAAGCAGTTGCTGCCTCATACCAGGTGAAAATGTTTTGTCAAGAGGAAAAATTCTGCTCAGCACCTACACCAAAGGCAACATGGCAAATGTCTCCAAAGTGGCTACAAATGCATCACCCCAGAGTGCAAATATGCCCTATCACCTTGGCCACCACCCTATGTAACCACTTGCTGACCACTCTATAGCAGATGTACTGCTATAGGGAGGCTGCACTGTGCAGAGTTATGTATACTGTATATCAGTGATTCTGCACTTCTGTGTAAGAGGTGCTTGTGCGCACTGCTTCTGCTTTGATTTGTCACAGCAGAAGCCGATCAGCGAGTGCTGGCCATTGGATGTCCGTCGGCACCTGACAATCGTTGGGAAGACACACAGAACAGAGCTATGCCTGTGTAAAAAAGACAGAGCTCCGTTCTGACAGGGGAGAAGTGATGGATTTTCTTTCCCTGCAAAACAGGAAATTTGTGAAGAAATTTGATTTTTTTAATTTTTTTGTTGGATATGTTTTATAGCAGAAAGTAAAAATATAGTTTTTTCAAAATTGTTGGTCTTTTTTGTTATAGAAAACCAAAATAATATTTGCGCTTGGCTATAAAATGTTTTTTGGCTGGCAGCCAGCACCAATAGGTCTGATCATATACCCATAAACAGATACAGTATACAAAAGTGTGCAGCGCCAAGCAGATTTAAACAAAAGTCCTAAAAGGCAAATCACATATAGTCCACCAACTAAAGACAGTAAAAATGATGAGAAGATCCCCACACCAACTGTTGTGAAAAAGATTCACTTGTCACAACTGTGAGGGGGAAGGGCAATCCTGCTTACCAGTGTGCATTGACCCTCAAATTATAGAGCGGTCAATGATCGCATATGTAAAAACCAAAACCAGATGAACGACTCATAACAGGCATCCACTATAGCTTTCACTGTGGCTCCTTAAGAAAGGTATATCCCGCAATTACGAACTCCAAACGATAAAGTGTAAACAGTAGCCTTTCCCTTTGCTGATTAATGAGCATACGGAAAGAAATTCTGCTTGTGCAGAATCTATCCAGGAAATACTGGATATTGCTACTGACAAATGGGTCAAAGCCTTAATTCTCTTTGTATTCAATCGCTCCTTGGGCCATGGTGGGAACCACATCATTGTGTTGGATCTTCACTTGGATGAGGACATTTGAAGAGTCATAAAGTACATCAGGATCTTCCGGGCTCTTATTATTATATTCCAAAAGTTCAAGAAAAAGTTGCATGTACAAGGATCGTACTAATTTGACTGATGGTCTTTGATGAGCAAACTTTCAGGCAACAGACTGTCCTCTTTCAATGTGTTGGTAAGTCGTACTGGTAGTTCCTTTCACAAGAAAAGGTACGAGGTCTTTTCAAAAGCATTATCACGTCATTCCTACACCAGGGACCAGGTGCGTTTTCAAGAACCTGGGGGCGACACAGAGCCCATGCTACTACGTCCAGCCATCCTGCTGAAACTTAAGAGGCATAGCTGAAATTGTTCCTCAAGAACGCACTTGGCAATACTGACAACAGCTTCAGGAAGCCCTGCCTCTTTACCAGACTGCACCCAGTGCAAGCAGCCCAGTATAGAAGAGGAAACCTACGCAAGCTCTGTAGCCCCATCTGCCAAGGTTGCAGATGGGAAGTGTAGTTTGAACATAGGAGTGAAGGGCAACATGGCTGACGTGGCTGTGCAGGGTGTGGCGATTCAAAGCTGCTCAATTTTTAAAAAGGAACAGAATGTGGCAGAAGATACACCCTACATAAAGGTACAAATGCATATTTATTTCTGGGGTCGTGTATGTTTCCATGTTACTTATTGCACCCTAAATACTGATGTATCATGTAACATGGACCAGAAGATGAACTCACAGTTCAACTGCCATGTTCATGGAAAAGTATTTTGCAGAGATTATTTACCGATTCACTGCTGTGGGTGGAAAATGTCTGACTTTATTCATTGGTAACAATATGGTGGTGTGAGAGCATGTGGGGGTTAAATGCTTATGGCTCTTCAACAAAGGAAATAGCTGCCCACATATTTGGTGGTAACAATGCGCATAGAAGATGATTTACATGTCCTTTTTTCCATTGAAAAAAGTTTAAAAATTGTTTAATTATGTAGAAAATTACTGTAAATATCTGCTGATCAATGGTGGGTCAAAAATCCGCTAATCTCTGGGCAACAGTCTGATCTGAATCTCAACCTTGGTGGATTAAATTGCTAATATTTACCTATTACCTATGCGGTAGCACAGACAGTTGCTTGCACATGATTGGATAATAAAGGTCAGCACATCTTTGCCTTATGTACTAAGCTTAGTGAATTTCCCATTGCAAAGTGAACAGGCCATATCATGCTTATTTAACTGTATATTAGTAATGTCAACAACTCAACAATTGGCAGGGAATCTGACTCCCTGATATAGTCATTGTCTGCAAACCTATTTTTGTAACTAATCCCCTATTTATGCAAACAAACCTGCAGTCATCCTTAACCCCAACTCCAAATAACAATTTTTTTTCTAGTTTTAGATAGAGTGGGGAGAGTTGAAAACCTGCTTTGTCCCCATTTTAAGATTTTTCTCTCATTTCCTGTTCAGGTGACAGGAAGGAAAAACACATCTTTATTACCACAAGAAAGGTTTACATAGTTTGTTTAAAAAAACGAAAAAAAAAAACCACAAAAAAATTCCTTTGAGTTCAACCAACAGACAAAAATATAAAATTAAAAGTATTGCACCCACAGAACCCTAAACCCACAGCTGATCTAGAAGAAGGGAGAAATCTTTACAATGCATGGCATGATTTGCTGCAACAGGGAAACATCCCTTAGGGCAATCAGATACTGCCTGGATCAATAATCTACAGTGTAATTTCTTAAACTATTAATAAACAGTTATATTTTGTGCATTTAGAAACAGCCACGTCTTTTTTGGAAACAATCTACAGAGGTAGCTAGAACTAGCTAGATTTACATTTTTTCATTCTCTCATTTCTTGTTCTGGTGTCACAAGGACAGGAAGGGAGAGGAAATCTTCCAGTTGGTGCCACAGATAGCAATAACAACCTGTCAAAAAATCCCAGACCTCCCCCCCACTCATTTGAAATGAAAAAAAAAAAGTTTGGAAGGAGTGGAGTATAAACATAATTGATTCTGCCTGTCATGTACGTTGGAGCTTTTCAATCACTCTTGAACAAAATATTAGAAGAAAATTTGCAGATATGAGAAATATATAAAAAGGAATTAAATCTGAAAGCCAAACTTTAGCAGGACCTGAACATGAAATAGAAATGGCATTTTTACTGCTACTATGTATATAGCAGCTTCCTGTCAATGGCTGCTAAAGAAGCTACAGGTGCTGGAACCCACTGCATTATTAGCAACCAGTGATATCACTGGGTCCCATTCATTTACTGGCTAGTGATACTCAACCATTTAACCACTTCCTTACTGGGCACTTAAACCCCCCTCCTGCCCAGACCAATTTTAGGCTTTCAACGCTGTCATTTTGAATGACAATTGAGCGGTCATGCGATGTTGTACCCAAACAACATTTTTATAATTTTTTTCCCACAAATAGAGCTTTCTTTTGGTGGTATTTGATCACCTCTGCGGTTTTTATTTTTTGCGCTATAAACAAACAAAGAGCGACGATTTTGAAAAAAGAACAACATTTTTTACTTTTTTGTTATAATATCAAAAAAAATATAAAAAAGAAAATTATTCATCAGTTTTGGCCAATTTATATTCTTCTACATATTTTTGGTAAAAAAAAATGGCAATTGGCGTATTTTGATTGGTTTGCGCAAAAGTAATCGCGTCTACAAACTGTGGGAACTGATTTATGGCGTTTTTTTAAATTTATTTTTACTAGTAATGGTGGGGATCTGCGATTTTTATCGGGACTGCGATATTGCAACAGACATGTTGGACATTTTTGACACATTTTTGGAACCAATGACATTTATACAGCGATCAGAAATTTAAATGTCCACTGATTACTGTATCAATGTCATTGGCAGTGAAGGGGTTAACACTAAGGGGGCAGTGAAGGGGTTAACAATGTTCCCTTGGTGTGTTATAACTGTGGGGGGGTGGAGCTGGTCGGGACATAACAGATCTAACTGACAGGGATCAGTAGATCTGGTATGTCCCATTCACAGAACGGAGAACCACTGTGTTTACATCGGCGGTTCCCCGTTCTGCAGCTGCTACAGGTGATCGGCGGGTCTCGGGTGGACATCGAGTCCGCCCGACCCGCGGGCACGCCCACGCAGCCTGCGGCGGCCGTGAGAGTGCACCGCCGCAGGCTGCGAGTGCGCGCGGGGAGCGTGCACAAGGCAGGACGTCCATGGACATCCGCCAGGCATTTCAGAGCCGCGCTGTAGCCATCTTTCGGCTATAGCACAGATCTGAACTGGTTAAACAAAGGGACAGGGAAAGCTCTAACATCATTATCCAAATATGGGCACATGGCTCCTTACTCATTCAAATGGGGGGTGGTTTCTGGGGCCCCTTTATTGTTCCAGATTCCAATAAGCCCCTGCCTGTAGACCCCCAAAACCACCAGGCTGGTGTTGTGGGGAAGAGGCCTTTGTCCTCATCAACATTGGGACAAGGTGCTTTGCTGGTAGGTATTCCTCCTGTTGTGGGGAAGAGGCCTTTGTCCTCATCAACATGGGGACAAGGTGCTTTGCTGGTAGGGATTCCTCCTGGCAAGGTAGCTCTGCATGTTGAGGGCCAGTGTTGCCAACTGCCAGTAAATTTACTGGCAGTTTGTAAAAATCAGTGATTTTTACAACTGTCTATAAATATCAAGGTCTGATAATTTGTCATGCTGTGCTGACTTTTTAAGTGTAAACAAGGCAAACTACTTGATATGGGTATTGTCAGTGTTTCCATGTTGTGTTTAAATATCAATTGTCTTAGTTTTTAATAGGAGTTCAGTTATTTTTCAGGTTGCCAGTAAAAAGTGTGCTCCGCCAGTAAATTTTCCATGTTTTGGCAGTAAAAAATGCTGGGGGAGGTTGGCAACGCTGTTGAGGGCATGTGGATTGGTGTGGTTCAGGAGTGCCCTGCATGGCTCATGCGCATCCCCCTTTCCTAAACGTCCAAGATGCCTGCTTGGATAAGGATCTGGAATTTATTTTTCAGGGAGACATACACTTTTTTTCTTAAAATTCTTATCAGATACAAATCAAAGCAGCCAAAGCTGTAATTCACTGGCAATTTACATGGCATATTTTTCTTTGTAAGTGTCAGTGTTACTATAATAAGTTGTATGCTTCATACTGATGTGCCACTGCACAGGCACATCTGAACCTGCCTGTGAAAATTGTTGGCAGTATATAGTTACATAGTAGGTATATATATATATATATATATACCATTATATAGTCATTACATAGTAGGTAAGGCTGAAAAAAGACAATAGTCCATCCAGTTCAACCTGTGTAGGTTTACATGTGTCAGTGTCTAAAATAATTTCCCATATCCCTGTATGTTGTGTTTTTTAAGATATACATCCAAGAGTCTTTTAAAAATACCCATACTTCGCGCAGCCACAACCAATTGTGGGAGAGAGTTGCGCACCCTTATTGCCCTGACAGTGGAGAATCCTCTGTGTAGTTTAAGGTTAAACCACTTCTCCTCCAATCTCATTGTGTGGCCCCATGTCCTCATATACTCCCTGGGACTGAATAGATTTTTCCTACGCTGGCATTCCCATTGAGGTATTTGTAGATCGTTATCATGTCCCCCCTCAAGCGTCGCATCTCCAGCGAGAATAAATTTAATGTTTGCAGCCATTCCACGTAATTGAGGTCCTCCAGTCCCCTTATTAGTTTCGTTGCCCTTCTTTGGACTTTCTCCAGCTCCAGCACATCCCTTCTGAAGACCGGTGACCAGAACTAGACAGAGTACTCCCAGATGTGGCCTAACCAGGGTTTTATAAAGTGGCAAAACTATAGTTTTTTCCCTGGAGTATATCCCTTTTTTTATGCATGTGAATATTCTGCCTGCTTTGGTAGCTGCAGCTTCACATGATAGATCCTTCTCCATCCTTGATTCTCCCAGAGGTTTTCCACCTAGTGAATAATTTGCATTTATGTTTTTTGCCCCTGAGTGCATTACTTTACATTTCCTGGTGCATCATGGCAGCATACACATGGGTTGTGGCTCCGCCCCCACAACATGATAGGACTGGTTAACTATAAATCAAAGACAGACCCGGCTCACCGCATTCTCCTTTTTTTCCTCACCTGATCAGGACTGGAGTCGCGAGGTATCCCTTACCGCTTGTCGCCCCAGCCAAGTTCAGCCTCTCTTGGTTGGAAGTCCTTCCTGTACAGTCTCTAAACGAGCTATATGGATGGAGCCCCATTCTGGTGGTCTGGGGGGCATATTTCAGCTTCTCCTAGGTGGATGTCCTTCCTGTACAGTCTCTAAATGAGCTATATGGTTGGAACCCTGGGTGGATGTCCTTCCAGTACAGTCTCTAAATGAGCGATATGGTTGGAGCCCGATGGTGGTGCAGGCCTCTCAAAGAAAGCTTTAAACAAGCTTTGACGTAAGTGACAGCGTTTCCCTTTTCTTTCCATATGCTTTTAACTTCTTTTCTCTGTTTTGTGGGCGTTTGCCATTTCTAAGATGGCTGCAGCAGTCTAAGTTCACTCTAAGTA
>BLSH010506057.1:57184-68941 GCA_018402905.1 Glandirana rugosa
TGTACTTGGGGGGGATCCAAGGAATACCATCCAATTCTGTGCCACTTAATTCGTATTCTAGTCTGATCCATATTTTGCTATCTCTCTGGTATTTCCAGTCTGAAACTCTGCCCAGGACAATAGCATAATAATACATTTTCAGGTCTGGTAGACCCCCAGATCCCTTGGAGTGAAACAGAATAGCTCTGGAGATTCTGGGGTGTCTGTTCCCCCAGATGAAGCGGGAGATCATGGTTTGAAGTGTTGTAAAGAAGCCAGGTGGGATCCCCATTGGTATCATCTGGAATAGAAATAGAATACGGGGGAGGATATTCATCTTAATCACCGCTATTTTCTCCAACCAGGAATGGGAGAGGTATGACCAGGATCTAAGATCTTTTTTGATGGTATTCAATAGGGGAATATAGTTACATCTGAACAGGGAATGAAGATGAGGTGTCAAGTGGATGCCCAGGTATTTTAGGGTTGTCGATTGCCAGCGGAATGGTAGGGTTGATTTTAGCGAAGAAACCCTTGAACTGGAGACATTAATGTTTAGAATTTCGGATTTAGTCATATTCATTTTAAAATTAGACAAAGCTTGGAATTCTTGTAGAGCTGACATGAGGTTGGGTAGAGAAATGTGGGGTTGTTGAATGCAGAAGAGGATATCATCCGCATACGCCGCATATTTATGTGATTCTTGGCCTACAGTTATCCCGTGAATGTTGGGGTTGCTTCTGACTGAGGCTAGGAATGGTTCTAGGGATTTGGCAAACAACAGGGGCGACAATGGGCACCCCTTTCTAGTGCTGTTCCCTAATGTAAAAGGCTCACTCAGTTCCCCATTCACCCTGACCCGCGCCATCGGGCAGGAGTACATTGCGAGTATCCTATCCAGCATCCGGTGGCCAAGGCCAAAGTGCTGTAGGGTCAAGCGGAGATAAGTCCAGTCCACCCTATCAAACGCCTTTTCGGCATCGGTAGACAAGAGAAGGGTGGGCTGGGCGTTTCTATGAGCAAAGTGAATCAAGGAAAGAGTCCGTAATGCATTGTCCTTGGCTTCCCTTCCTGGTATGAATCCTGATTGATCCCCCGAGACCCATTTAGGTAAACGGGGAAGCAGTCTATTCACCGAAACCTTGGCTAGAAGCTTCATATCCACATTTAATAATGAGATAGGGCGATAGCTCCCACAGTTCATAGGGTCCTTATTAGGTTTGGGCAGGACAGTGATATGTGCTGTAAGTGATTCTGGGCGGAGGGCTGAGGATGTAGTTATGGAGTAGGCATATTTGGTTAATCTAGGCAATAAAACCTCACTGAATTTTTTTATAGTAGGAAGCGGTAAACCCATCTGGACCAAGGGCTTTCCCCGATGGCATTGATTTTAAGGCTAGCTGGAATTCTTCTAATTTGAAATCTGATTCCAGAGCCTCAAGGACCTCGGAAGGTAGTGTTGGCGTTTATGAGTTGCCAAGGAAGTCAAGGATTTTTTTGTGCCTATTTCCGGGGAGATGGTCCAAGTCACCCTTCACGTTATACAGATCTGAATAAAAGTCTCTAAAAGCTTCAGCGATTTGTCGTGAATTGTGGGCCATCCCCCCACCCGGAAGTTTAATTTTAGATATGAAATCGGCTGTTCTCTTGGATTGAAGGGAGCGTGCAAGTTGTTTACCGGGCTTATTACCCCACTCATGCATTTTTTGGGCCACCGAGTAGTATTTCCTGTTCATGTCAGCTTGTAGAAGATTTCTAAGTTCTTCTCATTGCAGAGTGAGCTCAGCCAGGTGTGAGGCGTGAAGGGACAATTTGTGTTGTCGCTCCAGGTCCGTGACCTATTTCAGCTTGTCCCTGAGCTCTGTGTTGTGTTCCCTTTCTTACCTAGCCCCCAGTTCTATGAGTACTCCTCTAATAGTGGCTTTATGGGCTTCCCAGACCAGTGATTGAGGGGTTCCCTGTTTGACATTTTCTTTAAAAAATAGCTCTATCTTTTTGGCAATTAGGGCTGTATCCACTGGATTAGATAACAGTGAATCGTTTAAATTACCAATTGTTCATGTGTATAGGGAGGGAAGGAGGGGAGAGACAGCCGGGCTGTCACAAGGGCATGGTTGGATAAAGTTGTTGTGCCTATGGAGGCCGAGCGTAGTAGTGGAAGATGGAAATGATCTATGAAGATATTAACTATGCAGGAGTATGCGTTATGTGTTTTGGAGAAATATGAATAGTCCTTCTCTTTCGGGCGTAGTGTTCGCCAGACATCTATGAGTTGGGAGTCATGGAGTCTCTTTTTAATATGAGATATAGGTTTAAAAGGTATCGAGGACCTGCCCGACGAGGTGTCTATAATGGGATCAAGGTGCATGTTAATGTCTCCAGCTAGTATGGTCAATCCCTTTGCAAATTCGGCTAACCTGGTCAATACCTGGGATAAAAAGGCAGGTTGGTTTACGTTTGGGGAGTAGATGTTAGCTAAAGTACAGGGAACATTACCTATAAACCCACGTAAGAAAAGATATCTATCACGATCAACCGCTTCCATTGTGGTGAGACGAAAGGAGACACACCTGCTAAACCCAATGGCCACTCCCTTGGCTTTATTGGTGTCCAAAAGACTATAGTACCATTGAGGAAAGTGCGGGGAGAAAAGTTTAACGTTGGTGGTGTTGGTCAGGTGAGTTTCCTGCAGAAATGCTATAGAACAGGAGGCTCTTTTTAGCTCCCTCAAGACCTGGTGTCTTTTGGCGGCAACGTTTAGCCCTCTTACATTATATGTGATCACACTTAAGTTAGCCATGGGGATAGCAGCATGCTTCCAAACGAGTCACTCAACCAGCCCTGCCGGGAAAAGGAGAAATTAGTGAAAGAAGTAGAGTAAAGAAGGAAAGAAGAGAGGTGAGAGAAACAAAATGCTTCAGGAACAAAACATGGTAAAACATGCAGGTAAAACAAAGCAATTTCACGGGCTGTTGAAACGTCACGCAATTTACTGCGGTGATCCCATAAGGGACGACGAGGCAGGGCCAGCCGGAGACCACCAGGCGGCGCGTACACCACCGGTGGTCCCCAGCCTCCCGCCCCCGTCGAGTCTGTCACTAAAAGCGGTTGCATGTAACGCATCAAGTAAGAGACGTCCTTTTGGCAAGGCCTTTAACGGCTTGTTTTATAAGCCATTTACATAACAATATATTTGACAAAGTACCTCTGACACCAAGGAAAAAACCAAACCAACAAAGTGAAAACTGGGTAGCAAATGTGTATTTAACTAGCATAAGCTGGGCCTCTTATGTGTTTGTTGAGGGTCAATGAGGCTGGGTGGCTGTATAGCCATAGTCATATTCATCCCACCCAAGCGGGCAGAGGCCCCAAGGAGAGGGTAAGAGTAAAAACCAAAAAGGTAAGTGACCCAGCCATGCCTTGAAATGTTAGAGGTCCCAGTCAGTATGAAAAATAAAGAGGTATTAGGATGAAGCTTGAAAAACAGGGGAGATCTCACTCAATTTTCTTTGAAGATGATCCCGGTGTTGCATTACGATTCCTTTTAGAAGGGGTCCGGCGATCATAAGATTCAGGTATGGGTCGAAAGGAGGGAATATGATCCTGCCATCCCGGTAGCTCCACGTGAGTCATGTTGAGGTCTTTCAGAAATGTTGGAAGATCTTCGGGAAACCGTAAGGTAGGGGAACGACCATTTTTAGTGGCAATCAGGCATGCTGGAAAGCCCCATCTATATGTTGCGACGTCTGAACGAAGCTGGTCCAGCAAGGGCCGAAGGGCACAATGTCTTTCTAGGGTTTCCTTGGAGAGATCAGGGTAGATGGTTAATTTAGCGCCATCAAAGTCTATGTCAGAGGAGCCCCGTAACGTGACCATGATGGCATTTTTCTCCTCATAGTAGTGAAGACGGCATATCACGTCCCTTGGCAGGTCTGTGTTTAGGTTGTGGGGGCGCAGGGCCCTGTGTACCCTATCAAAGCACAGTGTCTCAGTCACCGGCTTACCCATGACGGTATTTAGGGTGCCACAGATTGTGGGTTCCAGGTCATCGTCCTTAGTTGCCTCAGGGAGCCCCCTGATGCGCAGATTGTTCCTGCGATTTTCTGTTTTCGATATCTTCCAATTTATATAATGTGGCGCGATGAGCAATTGCAAGTCTGGTTACCGTGCTCTGCAGCTCCCTGATCGCCTCATCATGGATATCCTGCCGCTTCTCTGTCTCCTCCACTCGTGTGAGCAGGTGCGCCATGTCCGTACGTACGGCCGTAAATTCTTTTTTCATGGCTTTTTAGAAGCTACGGAACATGCCTGCTATTTCCCCCTTGAGCCCACTTACCAGGGAGACCATGTCAGACCCTGCTGGAGAGCCCGGTTCCTCCATCAGTTCCGAGCCCTGAGAGGAAGCCAGCGAGCACCCGCGGGAGGAGGCTGTGCAAACAGAGGGGGAGCGACTCGGCCGCGGGGCTTTAGCCTTGCTGCGCTGTGTTGCCGATTCAAGCTGTTCTGTGGCGAGGAAGCGTTGGATTGATCCTGAGGTGGCCAGTTTTGCTGTCGAGCCCTTCTCCGACTTCTTACTTGAGTTGGTGCGAGCGTTAGGACCTTTGGACGGCATTGTCAGAGGTAAAACAGGCCTGTTATTGGATGGAGCTCTCACTGCACAAGTCCTTACAGTGCCATGCGGAGACTGTGCTCCCTGGGTATATTTGGATAGCTTGGCAGTTGTCTCTTATTGTAGGGCCCTTTACTGGCAGACTGGATCTCTTGAAATAGGTTGCTAGGGCTAGGTTAGGCAATGCTAGTACGGCTGAGGTTTGCTATTGCAGCAGATGGTGTTAAAGCAGGCCTGGGTGTACCAAGATTGCCACCGGCCGTTTTGAGCACAGGCCCTAGTGGTGTTAGAAATCCCTTTAGCACAAAGGAAAGCCCTCTTCTTAAGCCCTCTGGGGGACACTGACCCAGTTTAGGTGTGTTTAGAAACCCTAGAGGGCAGATGGGGCCCTGTGGGGGCTGGGGATGGAGCGGCCTACACAACCGCGGGTAGGCCGCAAAAGCCGGGGCCTCAATTTCTGGATGCTGCGGGCGGGAGCTTCCGATCTGCGGAAGAGGCACCATGGGCTGTAACTGCGGGGACGGGGAGGCTGATGGGATGGATGATGCCTCTTACCCGGGTCCCCAGCCGTCGGATGCCGCCAGATGCAGTAGCTAGGCCGGGAGCTCCTCCGAGACACGTCTGACTCCTTCAGCGTCCAGGCCACACCCCCCCTGCCAAAACTTTTATTTGGTTTAATTATGGTGTTATTGCCCCTGTCAGATTTTTATTCCATTTACTCAAAATAAAAGTATGCCATCCAGTTTTGGTCACCAGTTCTCAGAAAGGATGTGCTGGAACTGGAGAGAGTCCAGAGAAGGGCAACAAAGCTAATGAGGGGACTTGAGGACCTCAGTTACGAGGAGCTACAAGCATTAAACCTATTATCCCTTGAGAAGAGACGCTTGAGAGGAGATATAATGGTGATATACAAATACCTCAATGGTGATTCTAGAAAAGGTGGAAACTATTCAGTCTCAACGAGATTAAGAAGACACATGGCAACTCAAGGAAATTGGAGAAGTGGTTCAACCTTAAACTGCATAGGGGTTCTTTACTGCTAGAGCGATACAGATGTGGAACTCCCTTCCACAATCAGTGGTGTCAGCGGAAAGTGTAAATAATTTTTAAAAATCTTAAAGCGGAACTTCAGTATTTTTTTCAACTTTCCCTCTATTAAATCTTCTGCCCTTGTTGTTTTAACTTTGGATAGTAAAACATGTTTTTCCTGCCAGTAAACACCTTATACAGTCCACTTCCTGTTTCTTGTCTGGTAAAATGCCTAGGCTTATGACATCATGCACAGCTCTCTCTCTCTCACTCTTGTGAGAGTTTGCCAGAAAGGGAGGGGGGATGAGTCATAAGAGGACCAATGAGAGCTGCAGAGCTGGTTGTGTGCCTCTGTGAGTCTGTGTAAATCTAGGAAGTGAATAGGCAGCAGCTTCAGCTGCACACAGTTAAAATGGATGCAGCCAGACTTAGTGGAGGGAGATTTCTGCAGCATATTTGGCAAGTACAGAGTCACAGTATATATAAAATAATATGCAAAGGGGTTGGAGGGAAGCTTCAAAATAGCAGTTCCTCTTTAAATGAGCATATTATTAAATGCAGTATACAGTAATATGGGAAATGGTATTGACAAAAACACAGTCACATACACATATACACAGGTTGAACCAGATGGACTGGTGTCTTTATTCAACCTTATCAACTATGAAACTATTCCAATTTATGCCCTTGTTGGAAAATTTGCTTCACCTCATGCTAGCAAAGAAAATTTTGTAAATCTCTCTAATTGGGACACAGCCAAAAATCCTTGTAATACGAGTTTTAGGAATCCTAATGTTTTGTGGTAAAGGTTTTACTTGATAATTGTGCCCATCTGAAAAAGCCTTTTGACTGTGGGATCCATGGGTTTCTCCCTCTGTTTCCCTTCCTGTTTGTGTTTCATCCTGGAGTGCAGTGAGATAGCCACACGTGTGTCTGTGGCACAATGACACGATGCGCGTCTCCACCCTCCATTGAGCAGGGCCGCGCCACGCATCGTGGCGCTGAGGGACCCATGACGGACACTGTATGCCACAGCTTGTGCGCCAGCATCCCATCTATGCTGACCAGCTATTTCTAATCACCTCAATGGCCTATTAAGTGAGTAATCATCCCAGCTGGGTACATATATCCCACCAGCAGAGTTGGGAAACAGATGGATATGAGACATTGGTCAACACTGGAGGTATGATCAGGGCATAGACAGGCTATAACCTTTTTTGTTGTGATGCAACTGGCACAACATTGTGTGCGTCAGTTAACTATGATTGTTTTACCGAACTTCGCAAAAAAGTTTGAGTTACCCGAACTTGACCCGAACTTGACCCCTTACCCCGAACCCCATTGAAGTCAATGGTGACCCAAACTCTCTCTCTCTGGCTCTAAAAAAGTCCTGGAAAGGGCTAGAGGGCTGCAAAAGGAAGCAAAATGTGGGTAAGAGTAGGAAAAGTGCCCTGCAAACAAATGTGGACAGGGAAATAACTTAAAATCACATAAAAAAAATAAAAAATGGAGGAGGTGGATGTGGAGTAGGAGCCTAGAGGTTGAGGAGGCCGTGACCGTGGCGGTGTAGGTGGAAGTGGCGGTGGAGGGGGAGGAGGTAGCCAACACTGTTTTTTGTTTGTTTGGTTTTTTTTTTCTAATTGGGGTAGCCCCCAAAATATTGAGACATATTAAAAAAAAAAGTATACCAATGGCTGTGTGAGGCCCCTCTAAATGGCTATTCTGCACAGGGTACAGACAAGTCTTGTGGGATCCAGGCCTGGTTCATTTTAATAAATGTTAGCTTGTCCACGTTGGCAGCGGACAGGTGGCTGCGCTTGTCTGTGATAACGCCCCCTGCCATGCTAAACACACGTTCAGACAATACACTGGCTGCAGGGCAGGCCAGCATCTCCAAGGCATAAAGGGCAAGCTCAGGCCATGTGGCCAATTTGGGGACCCAGAAGTTGAATGGGGCAGACCCATCAGTCAGTACATGTAGGCGTGTGCACACATACTGTTCCACCATGTTGCTGAAATGCTGCCTCCTGCTAAGACGTTGCCTATCAGCTGGTGGTGCTGTTTGTTGTGGCATGCTGCTGACAAAGCTTTTCCACATTTCGGCCATGCTAACCATGCCTTCTGAGGTGCTGGCGGTACCACAGCTGTGTTGGTGACCTCTTCCTCCTCCACCACCTTCGCCTTGTGCTTCCACTGAGCCCCCGGTGTCATTTGGGAATGCCCTCAGCAGTGCGTCTACCAGCGTGCGCTTGTAGTCAGCATCTTCCGATCACGCTCCAGTGAGGGAATTAAGGACAGTACGTTGTCCTTGTAATGGAGATCCAGCAGGGTGGCCACCCAGTAATCAGCACAAATTACAATATGGGCAACTCGGCTGTCATTGAGCAGGCACTGCAGCATGTAGTCGCTCATGTGTGCCAGGCTGCCCAGAGGCAAAGACAAGCTGTCCTCTGTGGGATGTGTATCATCTTTGTTCTCCGTATCCCCTCAGCCACGCTCCAGTGATGCCCACGACCTGCGTTGGGTGCCACCCTGCTGTGAACACAGGTCCTCCTGGTTCCTCCTCCTCCTAATCATCATCATCCTCCTCATCCTCCAGAACTGTGCCCTGGCTTGAAAATTTTTGACCTGGCCTATGCTGTTGCAGGAACCCACCCTCCGAGCCACTTGCAAATCGCTGGCCTGATAACCTTGGAAATTACCCCTCTTCCTCCTCCTGCTGTGACACCTCCTCTTCCATCATCGCCCAAAGTGTTTTTTCAAGGAGACATAGAAGTGGGATAGTAATGCTGAGAACAGCATCATCGGCACTGGCCATGTTGGTGGAGTACTCGAAACACAGCAATATGGTACATAGGTCTCGCATGGAGGCCCACTCGGTGGTGGTGATGTGGTGCTGTTCCGTAGAGCGACTGGCCCGTGCGTTCTGCAGCTGAAACTCCACTATTGCCTGCTGCTGCTCGCACAGTCTCTCCAGCATGTGCAAGGTAGAGTTTCACCTTGTGGGCACGTCGCATAGGAGGCAGCGAGCGGGAGAGCCGAAGTTCCGCTGCAGCGCAGACATGCGAGCAACAGCAGGGTGAGAACGCCGAAAGCGCGCACAGACGGCCTGCACTTTCTGCAGCAGCTCTGACATATTCGGGTAGTTTTTTAGAAATTTCTGCACCACCAAATTCAGCACATACGCCAGGCAAGGGATGTGTGTCAAACCGGCTAGGCTCAAAGCTGCTACGAGATTTCGCCCATTATCGCACACCACCAGGCCAGGCTTGAGGCTCAGTGGCAACAACCACTCATCGGTGTGTTGTTCAATGCCCGTCCACAGCTGCTGTGCAGTGTGGGGTTTATCCCCCAAACATATCAGTTTTAAAACAGCCTGCTGTCCTTTGGGTGTGCTGAAGTTGGTGATGAAGGTGTTACGCTGACCAGATGAGGAGGTGGTAGAGGAGGAGAAAGCGGAGTAGGAGGAGAAGGCAACAGGAGGCAAAGAGAAATGCCCTGCAATCCTTGGTGGTGGAAGGACATGCGCCAAACTACTATCCGCCTCTACATTTGCCCAGTGTGCAGTTAGCGAGATATAGCGTCCCTGCCCGTGCTTACTGGTCCACGTATCAGTGGTTATGTGGACCTTGCCACAGATGGCGTTGCACACAGTGCACACTTGATCTTGTTCCCGACTTGTTTGTGCAGGGAAGGGATGGCTCGCCTGGAAAAGTAATGGCAGCTTGAAACCACATACTGTGGGACAGCCATCAGGTTTTTAAAACGGTCCGTGTCCACCAGACGGAATGACAGTATTTCAAAGGCCAGGAATTTTGAAATGCTGGCATTCAGGTCCAAGGATTGCGGGTGGGTAGGGGGGTATTTCCTCTTTCTCTCTGTAAGCTTTCATGGGACCATGGTGTGGAAATGCTTGGGGATGGTGGCGGACATGGTGGCATTGCTGTCACATCGTCTGTTTGCTGGGTGGCAGGTGACACTGGCACTGTAGAGGTGGAGGAAGAGGCAGAGGCAGCAGCAGAAGAGGAAGCAGGAGGAGGCCAAGATCTTTCTTGGATTTTGAGGTACTTATTCCACTGCAGCTTGTGCTTTGCATGTAGATGCCTGTTCATGCAGGTTTTGCTCAGGTTTAGAACATTTATGCCTCGCTTCAGGCTCTGATTGCACAGCGTGCAAACCACTCGTGGCTTGTCGTCAGAACATTGTCTGAAGAACTGCCATGCCAGGGAACTCCTTTGAGCTGCCTTTGGTGTGCTAGGTCCCTGGGTGTGGTGGGTAGTAGCAGGCGTACTGTCTAGGGGACGGTCGCTCCGCTTTTGCAACCTGCTTCCTCTTTTGCTGTGCTGGTGCCTCTGTGCGACCACCACCTCTTCCTCCAAACTGTACACCTCACTCGCATGACCTTCATTCCATGTGGGGTCTAGGACCTCATCATCCTCCACATCATCTTCCACCTACTCTTCACCACTGCCCTCCTTGGCAGTCTGCACACTGTGGAAAGCCGCAGCAGTTGGCACCTGTGTTTCGTCATCATCAGAGACGTGTTGCGGTGGTGTTTTCATGTTCTCATCCTGAACCAGAAGTGGTTGGGCATCGGTGCACTCGATGTCTTCCACTTCTGGGGCAGGGCTATGTGGATGGCCCATGGAAAGCACACCAGCAGAGTCATCAAAAGCATAAGAGACTGCTGCATGACTTGGGGCTCAGACTGCTTGGCTGATTTACAAGGGGCTGAGGTGAAAGACAGATGGCCATGGGGTATAGGTGCCAACTCTGAGCTTTCATCAAGGGACCGGGTGTGAGACAATGTGAAAGAACTGGAGGCATTGTCAACCACCCAATCTACTGTCGCCTGTACTTGTTCTGGCTTCACCATTTGTTGAGCGCCTTTTGGGCCTACCATATAACGTTGAAGGTTCTGTCGGCTACTCACACTTGAGGAAGGTGTTTCACTTGTGTGTGTAGCTGGCACAGATCGACCACGTCCTCTCCTTGCAACAGGATCTTCACCAACACCACCACCACCAGCAGCACCAAAAGCACCACGACCACGTCCCATATTTGACTCTCTCCTCATTCTGGAAGCAAATGTACTATTTAGCACAAATTTCAATTATTTGTTATACCAGCAATGTAGACGCACTTTTTAATTTTGTGCAAGAAATGCACAGCAAGGTGCAAATGTACAATGTAGCACTATTTATTAATAATTAAAAAAAAAGAATATTAACCACTTCAATACTATGCACTTAGAACACTTTACTACCAGACCAATTTTCAGTTTTCAGTGCTGTTGCGCTTTGAATGACAATTGCGCGGTCGTGCGACGTTGTACCCAAACAAAGTTTTTATCATTTTGTTCCCACAAATAGAGCTTTCTTTTGGTGGTATTTGATCACCCCTGCGGTTTTTATTTTTTGCTCTACAAATAAAAAAAGACCGAAAATTTTGAAAAAAAAAAAAATCTCAATTTTTGTCACAAACTTTGTAAATAAGTACATTTTCTCCATCACTGATGGGCACTGATGAGGCTACACTGACGGGCACTGATGTGGCAGTACTGATTGGCACTGATGAGGCGGCACTGATGAGGTGGCACTGATGATGAAGCACTTATATGCAGTGATGATGAGCACTGTTAGGCGGCACTGATAAGCAGCACTGACGGGCACTGAGAGGTGGCACTGATATACAGCACTGATGGGCACTGATATGCAGCACTGACGGACACTGCTAAGTGGCACTGATGGGCACTAATAGACAGCACTGATTGGCACTCATAGGCGGCACTGGGCACTGATAGGTGGCACTGATGGGCACTGATAGGTGGGCACTGGTAGGTGGCAATGGTGGGCACTGATGTGTGGCACTGGTATGCATTGCTAGGGGCACTGGTGGGCACTGATAGGGGCACTGGTGGGCACTGGTGGGCATATACATTAATAGGGGCTCATTCCCTGGTGGTCTAGGGTGGCATATAAAGGTGGCACTGAGTGAAGGTGGACCTGAGCAGTATGTCACTTACCTGGTGGTCTAGGGGGGTCTCCCTGGTGGTCCAGATCGGCTCCCTGGTCGGCTCCCTGGTGGTCCTGGGTGGGCACATCCCTGGGCAGGCTCCCTGGTGGTCTAGGGTGACGATC
>BLSH010506057.1:77516-88705 GCA_018402905.1 Glandirana rugosa
TCCCAAAGGCATGCAAACAAGAACCACCTAGCCTCGTCTAACCTACAGTCGCCTGTACAGTGGCGACTGTAGGCAGTGAGGTATCCCCTGTTACCTCACTGACAGGCGGACCCAAATGGACACTCCATTGTCCCCTATGGAGTGACGGATGTCAGCGGTGACATGTCCGCTGACATCCAATCTGCTCCGATCCACCAAGAACAAACGTACGGAAACCCTATTTTCCATCCGTCTGGCGGATCGGATCGGCTGAGCACCGACAGATGGTCCGTGTTCATCCAATCCTCCATAGAGGAGAATGGAGCTGTGACAGGTCAGTCTCTGAAAGGGATAAACGGATGGATCCCCGCTGAGCAGCGGAGCCCGTCAAAACTCGTGTGAAAGGGGCCTTAGGGTCTCAAGAGATGAGATAGGCCGTCAGTACATCAGGTGTTATCAATATTCAGTGATTGGCACCATAGCTTGTAGACTCTATAACCTTCACAAAGTCTGTCCGGACCCGAACCCAGACTTTGTCCCGAAGTTCGGCCGAGCCAGCAGAACCCGAACTTCCAGAGGTTCGATCAACTCTATAAATGAGGCCTTAGGCAGATGCAATAGCAATTGGCAGACTCCGCAAACCAACAATAGTAATAGGCAGACAGCTATACAGTTAGAGGGACTTTAATCTGGATGCAACACTCTGTATTCTGTAGAACTGCTGTCTCCTATAGCAACTGAACTTTCAACAGTCAATATAGATCTGCACACATAACTCACAGTATCCCATTGTAGATCTTTTCTCACATCTCACAGTATCCTACTGTAGATCTTCACTCACTCACTGAGTTCCCAGTCTCTCACTAGACTTCCAAGATCCCAGCTGCCACTGGATCTCCTGAACTCTTCCAAAACGAAACCGCTGTGTACTCCTCAAGCTTCACCCACACTACCCGCTGGGTCCCTGACTTGACTCTGCTGAAGCTTTCCCACCTAGGGAAAAAGGCTGCTCTGGTACTTCTTCAGATTTCCATGAACTGGCCTCTGATAGCAGGAGTGGTTGCCCCTTGGTGGTAACTGTGTCACCTTTATCTTTGACCTTGTTGCTCATTTGCCTCTGGTAACAGGAGTGGTCATCCCCAGTGACAACTGCTTCTCCTTTACTTCTGGCATCGGTCCAGTTCCCCCTCAGACAGAACCTCTGCAACAATCAGGCTCCCCTCGGGCTGCAGCCTGGGGCAGAAAGAACTCTGATCACCTGACTCCTTCCCCTTAAATAGACTATCCCAGCATACAAAGTAGCTACTCTGACTGGCTGAGAAAATATGTCTATCCATAACTTGAATTCACTGCAATCTTGTCAATCTAATGCCAAAGGCAGCAGTGCCACCTATTGACAGAAGAGAGAGATGCACCAGATTCAAGCTTAGGGCAAAAGTCAGTGGATCTAACTACCAATTATCCAGGCTAGTTACCACCTAGTATAATTAAATTTGTTTAGGGTTTAATTTTAAAGTAAGCTTTTTTTAAGTTTTAAATACCCCAAACCAGTACAAAAAATATTTGCAAAAATTTGAAGATAAATATTTATGTACGCAAAAGTCTCATACAAATAAAGAGTATGAAATGAATGCTGCTCTTAACAACTGGCTATGTCTCTGGAATCTGATTGGTTGTTACAAGCAGCACAGACCCTTTCTATTCAAACGACCCTCAAATAACATATGTTTTTCTACTCTCTGATTTCTAATATAGGAAGGATAAAAACATTAGCCAACCATTTTACTACACACAGCACTGCAAGGCAATGTTATATAGTACAATATTTCCTAATTATACCTTCCTTTTATAGCTGCAATATACATAACGTGTCTGTATTATTTTCATTTCCTAGACATTAGAGTAACGAATATGCATTTCAAACATTAAACGAGCCCTAAATGGAGCTCATTTAGTGATGACATATCCAGATGATTTGGCTGGTGCGCTCTTAATGGGGCTGGGTAACTGGAAAAATTCACTTGTTTTCTCAGGCCCATAGCACAGATGGGCTGAGCCATCCATCATCCTTATGTACTGTATTTTTATGTAATATGCTTTAAAAGAGTTATAGTTACAGCCTTTATGAAAAAAACAAGGTATAAGACAAGATCCAACTGCTTGAAAACACCACAAAAGCATATTAGAATCTTCATAAGCGAGGGTTAATGTTCCACCAAATTACATTCTCATTAAAATCTTGATTAAGAGGATGAGTTATTATACAATTAAAATCCACATAT
Source organism: Glandirana rugosa (assembly GCA_018402905.1). NCBI lineage: Eukaryota > Metazoa > Chordata > Amphibia > Anura > Ranidae > Glandirana > Glandirana rugosa. The sequence goes on from BLSH010506057.1 coordinate 79,778, forward strand.
ACTTTGGCTTATCCCTGTACGTTCTCACTGTGAAAACATAACTAGGGGAGGTTTTCAAACTGGTTCAGTTTTGTAGCATCACGGGATTATTTGTTATTTGTGGCACTGTAAATCCAGAGCAATATTCAAGTCTTACAATTATTTATTACAGAAGGCAGTTTACATTGATTCCCATATTTTATATCCAGTAGGTTTAGCAAAACAGCCTCTGTGCATTATTGTGCTGCAACTTTAAAGTCCATAACCAGTCAAAACTTTTTTTGTTGGTTTTGGATTGAGTGGGGAGAGTTGGAAACTCTGTCCCCACTGATAAAAAGATGTTTCCAAGCTTCCTATCTTAGTGGATAGGGATGGGCGGATGGTTTTGCCGGAGCATAAGTTCAGGCCGAACTTTTGCTGTTTGATCGTTTGGCGAACATCCAAACAAATGAGTCGTTCGACCATTTGTTCGCCCCCCGAACTGACCAAAATGCATTGCGGCACTGAACAGTGCATTGCAAGCCCTGTTTGGCTGAAGCAGTGAAAGCTTCAGCCAATCAGAGCACAGAGCACTGTCAGAGTCATGATTGGACACTGTCATGACTCTATCCAATCATAGCTCATTCCCGCCCCACAGTATAAAAGTATTCTATCAATGGCAGCAATTTTCAGTGTGATTTAGGCATGAAGAGAGATATAACAGGGCTCTGTTTAGTGCTATTAGGTAGTGTGCTATACTGTGCTATTGTGCTTCAATTTTCAGTGTAGAATATTAGTTTAGTGTCAGTCTAAGGATAGTGTGAGTGTAGTGAGGAGGACCATCATTCAGCTTTTCATAGTGTGCAGCTAGAGTAGGGACAGATCTAATAGTTTCAGTGTAGTGTAGTGAGAAGGTGTCATTCATACATACATTAGTGTATATGTAGAGTAGGGACAGCTCAGATAATTACATTGTAGTGTAGTGAGACCGTGTCACTAATCTTTACATTAGGGTATAGCTAGAGTAGGGACAGTTCAGATAGCGTCAGCGTAGTGACGTTTGAACACCGTCTATTTGATTGCTTTACTACCAGTTTAATGCCATTTACTTCTGTGTGCGTTACTGCCAGTTTAACACAATTTACTTCTGTGTGCGTTACTGCCAGTTTAACGCCATTTACTTCTGTGTGTGTTACTGCCAATTTAACGCCATATGGTTTTGTGTGTTACTGCCAGTTTAACGCCATATAATTTTGTGCATTACTGCAAGCTATTTACTTCTGTGTGCGTTACTGCCAGTTTAATGGCATTTACTTCTGTGTGCATTACTGCCAGTTTAACGCCATATAGTTTTTTGCATTACTGCCAGTTTAACACCATATAGTTTTGTGCGTTACTGCAAGTTTGACACCATGTAGTTTTGTGTGCGTTACTGCCAGTTTAATGTCATATAGTTCTGTGTGCGTTACTGCCAGTTTAACGCCATATAGTTTTGTGCGTTACTGCCAGTTTAACACCATTTAGTTTTGTGCGTTACTGCCAGTTTAACGCAATTTACTTCTGTGTGTGTTACTGCCAGTTATACACCATTTACTTCTGTGTGCGTTACTGCCAGTTTAACGCCATTTACTTCTGTGTGCGTTACTGCCAGTTTAACGCCTTTAGCTTCTGTGTGCGTTACTGGCAGTTTAATGTCATTTACTTCTGTGTATGCTGCTGCCAGTTTAACACCATATAGTTTTGTGCGTTACTGCCAGTTTAACACCATATAGTTTTGTGCGTTACTGCCAGTTTAACGCCATATAGTTTTGTGTGTTACTGCCAGTTTAAAGTCATATAGCTCTGTGTGTTACTGTCAGTTTAATGCCATATAGTTTTGTGCATTACTGCAAGTTTAAGGCCATATAGTTTTGTGCGCATTACTGCCAGTTTAACGCCATATAGTCCTGTGTGTATTACTGCCAGTTTAACGCCATTTACTTCTGTGTGCGTTACTGCCAGTTTAATGTAATTTACTGCTCTGTGTGTTACTGCCAGTTTAACGCCATTTACGTCTTTGTGCGTTACTGACAGTTTAACACTATATCGTTTTGTGCATTACTGCCAGTTTAACACCATTTACTTCTGTGTGTGTTACTGACAGCTTAATGCTATTTACTTCTGTGTGCGTTAATTCCAGTTTCATGCTATTTACTTATGTGTGCGCTACTGCCAGTTTAACGCCATTTACTTCTGTGTGCATTACTGCCAGTTTAACTCCATATAGCTTTGTGCATTACTGCCAGTTTAACACCATATAGTTTTGTTCGTTATTTCAAGTTTGACACCATGTAGTTTTGTGTGCGTTACTGCCAGTTTAATGCCATATAGTTCTGTGTGCGTTACTGCCAGTTTAACGCCATATCGTTTTGTGCATTACTGCAAGTTTAACACCATATAGTGTTGTGTGCGTTACTGCCAGTTTAACACCATTTAGTTTTGTGCGTTACTGCCAGTTTAACGCCATTTACTTCTGTGTGCGTTATTGCCAGTTTAACGCCATGTATTTCTATGTGCGTTACTGTCAGTTTAATGCCATTTACATCTGTGTGTGTTACTGCCAGTTTAACACCATTTACTTCTGTGTTCATTACTGCCAGTTTAATGCCATATACAGTCCCTGACAAAAGTCTTGTCGCTTATCTATTTTGTAGAAACACCTGCTATTAACCTGACTTTTAATTAATCAATTGGTGTTAGAAATAGCTCATATGAAAAGCTAAAACCCTCCCAAATGAGGTTTAATGCACTGAAATAAATTAGTTTCACTGAAAAAAGATTTACCATTTAATCAAGAAAGATAGGTCAAATTTTGGCAAGACAAAAGTTTTGTCACCTATACAGAAATTAAACAAATTTACTTCAAATACAAAAATATGTCAGCAAATTAAGTAGTGGTGCTGGGAGATCCAAATGTAATATCTTGTATGACTTCCATGAGCTTGAAGGACTGCATCCATGCGGTTTGGCAAGGATTCATACAATTTATTGATGAAGTCATCAGGAATAGCAAAGAAAGCAGTCTTTCATGCCTCCCAGAGTTCATCAATATTCTTTGGTTTCGTCTTCCATGCGTCCTCTTTCATCCTACCCCACATATGCTCAATGATGTTCATGTCTGGTGACTGGGCTGGCCAATCCTGGAGCATCTTGATCTTCTTCGCCTTGAGGAACTTTGATGTGGAGATGGAAGTATGCGATGGAGCACCATCCTGCTGCACAATTTGGCCTCTTTTATGGTTGGAATATAAGAGGTAGCTAAGATTTCTTGGTATTTTAGACTATTGATGTTGCCTTCCACCCTGCAGATCTCTCGCACATCCCCATACTGGATGTAACCCCAGATCATGATTTTTCCGCCACCAAACTTCACTGTTTTCTGGGTGAATCTCGGATCCATGAGGTGGCTCCAGTAGGTCTCCTGCAATATTTGCGGCGACTGTGGTGTAATTCAACAGAAGATTCATCTGAAAAATCCACCTTCTGCCACTTTTCCAGCGTCCATCCTTTTAGCAGGCTGTGGGCTTTGGCAAATGCCACACGGTTTTTCAATTGTCTTTTGTTTAGTGCTGGCTTCTGGGCACTGATTCAACCATGGAGGCCATCTAGAGACAGAATTGGCACAGGGACTTCAGGTGACCAGGTCTTGTGGAGCTCTGCTGCAGTGGAAAATGGGCTGGCCTTGGATTTTCGAGCCAACAAACGGTCCTCTCGAGCAGTTGTCTTGCGGGGTCTGCCTGAGATGGGCTTGTCAAAAACGTCTCCAGTATCTTCAAATCTTTTTTTTATCCTCTGTACTTGACGCTGAGACACAATGAAGGTGTCTACCACATCAGCAGTGGATCTGGTCTTCAGCCTCTTGATAATCAAAACTTTAGTCTCAGGGTGAATCTTAGGCATATTTGCAGAGGTTTAGTTGCAGTTCATGTGAAGGTCTAGTGTACTGGGGTTCTTTTTATACACACCTGAGACCTAATTGATCCATTATTAGTCACAGGTGAAGCTCATATGACAAGGCGACAACACTTTTGTCTTTGCAAAAATTGACTCAATGGGCTTTACCAAGCTGTGAATATTAGAATACTTTTTGACAGTTTCGTTTTGCACTGAAACATTATTACAAAAGCTGTTGGGATTAAAATGAGCCATTTCTTGTAAAAAAATCTTGATTAGAAATATATTTCAGTGGCACTTCAGGTCAATTTGTACACAAGCGACGAGACTTTTGTCAGGGACTGTATGTTTGTTCGTTACTGCCAGTTTAACGCCATTTACTTCTGTGTTCATTACTGCCAGTTTAATGCCATATATGTTTGTGCGTTACTGCCAGTTTAATACCATTTACTTCTGTGTGCTTTACTGCCAGTTTAAAGCCATTTACTTCTGTGTTTGTTACTGCCAGTTTAATGCCATTTACTTCTGTGTGCGTTACTGCCAGTTTAACACCATTTACTTTTGTGTGTGCTACCGCCAGTTTAACGGCATTTACTTCTGAGTGTGTTACTGCCAGTTTAATGCCATTTACTTCAAAGTGCTTTACTGCCAGTTTAACACCATTTACTTTTGTGTGTGCTACTGCCGGTTTAATGCCATATAGTTCTGTGTGCGTTACTGCCAGTTTAACGCCATATCGTTTTGTGTGTGTTACTGCCAGTTTAACGCCATATAGTTTTGTGTGTTACTGCAAGTTTAACACCATATAGTTTTCTGTGCGTTGCTGCCAGTTTAAAGCCATATAGTTCTGTGGGCATTACTGCCAGTTTAACGCCATATAGTTTTGTGCGTTACTGTACGTTTGATGCATTATATTGCAGTATAATATATTGTATCCCTGGAGTGTGTCTGTGTAGTATGAGTAATCAAATTAAAGTGCACCAAACACCACTTTACACTGATTAAATTGCATCTACGTACAGATTGCCACTTCTTCTTTACATTTGCTAATAAGCACTGCCCCCTCCCTCCCAATAATATCTGGGAGAACAACAAGGAGAGGCAGATGTACCCTTTGCACTGTAAGAGGGCCAGCAACAAATGTGTCCACAGGCAAAGGTGGACCTGGTGGTCAGTCCTCAGGCAGGGCATAGTTTCCTCTGTTTAGTGAGTTTGCCCATGCTATCCAGCATGCAGAGGAGGTAGTGGACTGGCTTATTAAACCTTCCTCATCCTCCTCATCCTGTGTCACAAAAGCAGAGACAAGTGTGCAGTCCCCTGCAGTTGCCAGAGTAGATAAACCTGCCTCCTTGTCCACATCTATTCCTGCCATAGCCCCAACATCAGCCATGGAGGAGTCAACTGAGTTATTTGACCACAGCGTCAGCCACTTGCTCCTTGATGATGCCCAGCCATTACTCAATTCATATGTTGGTTCTGAGGTTGGGGGTGACAGGAACATGAGCCTAGAGAGAGGGGAGAACACTGGTCGACATATTGGCATTCACGTTCCCAAAGCCGCAGCATATTGCCAAGTTGTCTCCAGTATTAATGATGAACATGAAGATGGAGGAGATGGAGATGATGATGATGAGGTTTACTGATGCGACTTGGGTGCCATATAGAGCAGAGGAAGAAAACCTCAAGGAGGCCTACATCAAGAAAGAGTAAAGAGCAGCCACCCTATTCCATCACATTCTGCAGCTGTTATCTCTCGGCCCACTTCCCAAAGCTCAGCTGTCTGGGCCTTTTTCAGCACATCTGCAGCAGATCGCACTGTTGCTATCTGCAAACTGTGTCTCAGGCACATCAAACGTGGCAAAAACACCAGCCATTTGGGTATCACGTGCTTAACAAGGCATTTAACATCCAACAACCCAGCTTGTTGGCAAACGCACCTAAAAGCCACAAAGAAAAGGCACAAATCTGTCCCTCCTCCTCTTCCTTACCCACTTCAGTCTGCCACTGCTATACCGAGTCATTACCTCTCAGCAGTCTCCACTGACAGGAATGATGGTATAGCACAGAGTGTCCCAGGTCCTAGCAGCACATCTGCCAGCAGCACACCACCAGTTGTAGACTGTAGCTGGCAAATTTCTCTGCCCCATTTGCTGCAGTGGAAAAAAAATATAGCCCCTGCCACCCACATGCCCAGCGTCTAAATGCAAGCTTGTCAAAAGCTGTTGGCTCTCCAACTTCTGCCTTTCAGCCTTGTGGATTCTGTCCCCTTCCGTGAATTCACACAATGTGCTGTACCACAATGGCAGGATCCCTGCCGCTACTACTTACGTAAGGCCGTTCCAGCTCTCTACCATCATGTGGAAGGGAATGTTCTGGCATCATTGGACAAGGCAGTCAGCCATAAAATCCACCTTACTGCTGACACGTGGTCCAGCAAGCATGGTCAGGGATGGTATATTTTGTTCACAGGACACTGGGTAACGCTGCTTGCAACTCAGAAGGATGCAGGACAGGGCTCGGTGCTGCAGCTTGTTGTGCCCCCCGCATCTCCATAAAGCTGGTGGTGATGATGCCAGACCTGTGAGCTCTACCCCCTCCTCCTCCTCCACCACATCCATGCCCTCATCTGCAGAATTGTCCTATGAACATCAGGTAACCCATTCAAAGGGCTATTCCATGAGTCAGGCTAAAAGGTGCTATGCAGTGCTTCAGCTGGTGTGTCTAGGGGACAGAAACCACACCGGAACAGAGATTCTTGCAGCTCTGCAAGGACAAGCCCAGAGGTGGTTCACACCACACCAGCTGGAGCCAGGAATGGTGGTGTGAGATAATGGCTCAAACCTCCTGTCTGCCCTTAGACAGAGAAAGTTGACACATGTGCCATGCCTGGCACATGTGCTCAATTTGGTGGTGCAGCATTTCTTAAATACGTACCCAGGGTTGCAAGATGTGCTAAAGCTGGCCAGAAGAGGCTGTAGCCATTTTCATGCATAGCTAGTGCTTGGTTGGTTGAAATTCAGTGGAAATTCCACCTGCCAGTAAACCACCTGATTTGTGACATGCCCACCAGGTGGAACTCGACTTTGGCAATGCTGCAGCGGCTATACATGCAGCAGAGGGCTGTCAACAAGTACCTGTGCGAGTACAGCACGATGACAGGTTCAAGCCGCCTCTGCTTTTTTTCCCCATACCAATGGCTGATCATTAAGGATGTACTGTACTGTACTGTCACCATTTGAGGAGGCCACAAGGATGGTGAGCCATGACAGTGCATGCATCAGTGACACAATCTCTGTTGTGTTCCTCCTGGAGCAGACTCTGCGTGGCCACCGACACCCAAAGACCAATTCTTCTGCACCTGTTTGGCAGGTGCATATCATTGTAATTTTTTTTACAGGAAGGTCATTTCTTGCCTTCATGAAGAGCACCTCTATAGGGTTATGTTGTGAAGGCACCACCGACACCCAAAGCCCAATTTTTCCGCACCCGTTACTTCTGTCACTTACCCGTCCAAAGTCAAAGTGACACCAGAATTTATCCAAAAAATCTCTAATCTTATTCCCAGTGCACTACATTGTGGCCTCATCATACACACTGGCTCCCCAGCTGTTTCTGAGCAAAATAAAGGCAGCTACATAGTTACATAGTTAGTCAGGTTGAAAAAAGACACAAGTCCATCCAGTTCAACCAAAAAAAAAAAAAAATATATATATATATATATATACATATACATATATATATACACATATACACATACAACCAAATAATCCCATATACAATACTTCACCCACAGTTGATCCAGAGGAAGGCAAAAAACCCCAGCAAAGCATGGATCCAATTTGCTATAACGGGGGAAAAAATTCCTTCCTGATTCCCCGAGAGGCAATTGGATTCACCCTGGATCAACTTTACCTAAAGATGTTAGTACCCAGTTATATTATTTACATTAAGCTTTCAGGGAAAATGTCTTTTGTTTTGCTTTATAAATGCAATTATTGCTGCAGCAAATTCTAGACATGGAACAGATCTGCCACTTTACAGTTAGGGCACCCCCAGGCACTATATTGGAAGGAATTTTTCATTTTTATGCTATCACTTTAACCACTTCAGCCCTGGAAGGATTTCCCACTTTAGGACCAGAGCACTTTTTTTGCGATTCAGCACTGCCTCGCTTTAACTGACAATTGCGCGGTCGTGTTACGTTGTACCCAAACAAAATTTGCGTCCTTTTTTTTCCCACAAATAGAACTTTCTTTTGGTGGTATTTTATCACCTCTGCGACATTTCTGATCGCCACTATAAACAAAAGAAGAGCGACAATTTTGCAAAAAAAAAACAAATTTCTTACTTTTTGCTAAAATACAAATCCAAAAAAAATCTAAAAAAAAATTTCTTTCCATTGATTTTGGCCAATTTAGATTCTTCCTCATATTTTTGGTAAAAAAAAATTGCAATCGTCATTTAGTGATTGGTTTGCACAAAAGTTGCCGCGTTTACGGACGATGAGAATTCATTTCTGGAGTAATGGCGGCGATCTGCGATTTTCAGCGGTACTGCGATATTGCAGCGGACATGTCGGACCATTTTGACACCATTTTGACACTTTTTTGGGACCATTGGCATTCATACAGCGATCAGTGCTATAAAAAATGCACGGATTACTGTGTAAATGTCATTGGCAGTGAAGGGGTTAACCTGCAGGGGGCACTCTAAGGGTTAACTGTGTTCACTGGGCTGCCCTGGCTGGGGAAAGGGGATGATCATGGCTTCCATATAGAGGAAGCCTGTGATCACCGCCTTTCCCCCTCTATGAGAACGGAGATTCGTGTTTACTTACACAGACCTCCGTTCTCTCACTGTGGGGGGGGGGGCCATCACAGCACTCGTTATCGCAGCCGCCGTCACATGACGGCGATTTGCAATAACGAGCCACTCTGTCGCCGCCAGACTGCAGTCGGCAAGTGGCTAAAAATAAAAAAATCACTGCTCATTTAAAAATAACACTTTTTTGCAAACTCTTTTTTCATTGATACATGC
>BLSH010506057.1:101457-121178 GCA_018402905.1 Glandirana rugosa
TACGGTGTGGCGTAACTCCGTCATTAACGACGTTTTCCCCGGAAAAGTATAAGCATGCATATGTACTCAGTACTTGGTTTGGGCCCCTTTTGCAGCAATTACTGCCTCAATGCGGCGTGGCATGGAAGCTACCAGCCTGTGGCACTGCTGAGGTGTTATGGAAGACCAGGATGCTTCAATAGCTTCATAGCTCATCTTTCTCTTGGCAATGCCCCATGGATTCTCTATGGGGTTCAGGTCAGGCGAGTTTGCTGGCCAATCAAGCACAGTAATCCCACGGTCATTGAACCAGGTTTTGGTGCTTTTGGCAGTGTGGGCAGGTGCCAAGTCCTACTGGAAAATGAAGTCAGCATCCCCATAGAGCTTGTCTGCGGAAGGAAGCATGAAGTGCTCCAAAATCTCCTGGTAGACGGCTGCGTTGACCCTGGACTTAATGAAGCACAGTGGACCAACACCAGCAGATGACATGGCTCCCCAAATCAACACAGACTGTGGAAACTTCCCACTGGACTTCAAGCATCTTGCAGTGTGTGCCTCTCCATTCTTCCTGCATACTCTGGGTTCTTGGTTTCCAAATGAGATGCAAAATTTGCTCTCATCAGAAAAAAGGACTTTGGACCACTGAGTTGCAGACCAGGTCTGTTTTTCTTTAGCCCAGGTAAGACGCTTCTGACGTTGTTTGATGTTCAGGATCGGCTTGACAAGAGGAATACAACATTTGAAGTGTCCAGGATCCATCTGGGTGTGGTGGCTCTTGATGCACTGATTCCAGCCTCAGTCCACTCCGTGTGAAAGTCCTCAACACCTTTGAATGTCCTTTTCCTGACAATCCACTCCAGGCTGCTGTCATCCCTGCTGCTTGTGCACCTTTTCCTTCCACACTTCTCCCTTCCACATAACTTTCTATTAATGTACTTTGATACAGCCCTTTGGGAACATCCAACTTCTTTTGCAATTACCTTTTGAGGCTTTCCCTCCTTATGGAGGGTGTCAAATATGGTTTTCTGCACAACTGTCAGGTCAGCAGTCTTTCCCATGATTGTGATTCCTACTGAACCAGACTGAGAGACCATTTAAAGGCTCAGGAACCCTTTGCAGGTGTTATGGCTTAATTAGATGATTAGAGTGGGACACTTTGAGCCTAGAATATTGCACCTTTTCACAATATTCTAATTTTCTGAGATTGTGGATTTGGGGTTTTCATGAGCTGTAAGCCATTTCATCACAATTATGACAAATCACGGCTTGAACTAACTTGCTTTGCATGTAATGACTCTATCTCATATATTAGTTTCACCTTTTAAGTTGCATTACTGAAATAAATGAACTTTTGCATGATATTCTAATTTTTCGAGTATCTTCTGTATTTCCCTGCATAATTTGGTATTATCAGCAGGCACTGAAATTTAGCTCTTGATTCCAACCATTATATCATAAAGAAACAAAATGAACTGCATTGGCTGCAAGACAGAACCCTGGGGCACACCACTGACAACTTTAGACCATTCAGAGAATTAGTTATTTAACATTATTCTCTGTACTTGATCATGTAACCAGTTTACTATCCATTTACACACATCTTCATCAATTCTAACAGACCTTATATTACTAATTGTTTATGAGACACAGTATCTTATGCCCTAGCAAAATCTAGATAAACTATGTCCACTGGACTTCAACCATCCCATTTTTTCAATGACTTCCTCATAGAACGATTACAGGTTGGTTAGACAAGAATGGTCTTTCATAAATCCATGCTGTTTGTCACTTAATGTACCTTTATTGCAAACAAATAACTGTATTCAGTCCCTTACCATTCCCTCAAATACCTTACATGCTATTGATGTTAGGCTGACGGGTCTGTAGTTTCCTGTTATACAACTTGATCCATTTTTGTAATTTGTTACCACATTTGCTCTACACCAATTGTTTGGTACCATTACAGTCAGTAAAGTGTCTTTAAAAATTAGGAAAGTGGCATTTCTATAACTGAGCAAAATTCCCTAAGGACTCACAGGTGTAGGCCACCTGGATCTGGTAATTTGTTCACATTAAGTGTGTTTAGTTTCTTTTGTATCTGGTTTTCAGTCAACCACAGGTATCCTAAGTGAAACACCATTAATATTACTGTTAAGAATATCAAACACATCTTTCGCATCTTTAAAAACGGAAGAGAAAAAAATGATTTAATATATCTGCCTTTTCCCTGTCATTTGTGACCAGCTTTCCATGTTCATCTGTTATGGAGCCTGTTAAATAATAACCTTTTTACTATTGATATATATGAATAAATGGTGAGATTTGTTTTTACTTGCTGTAGCAATGTGTTAGCTTCCCTGATTGTCCCCTTGCATTTCTTGTAGCATTCCTTGCAAATCTGGCATGCTGAGGGTGTCCCTTCTACTTTGTACTTTTAAAGGCCCGTTTTTATCTCTTTTTTTATTAGAAGTTAGCCACATAAGTTTAACTTTTTTTCTTTTATGCTTGTTTCCCAATTGAATACAATGACTAATGCACATGTTTAGTTTGTTTAAAACACTCTCACTTGCCTTTTGTGCTCTTTGTTGCAAATATTTGGTCCCATTTAGTGTTGTGTAGTATGTCTGGCAGCTTATTGAAGTTATCTTTTTTGAAATTTAGAGTTCTTGTCATACAAACATACTTCTCTTTCCTGGAATGTATGGTAAATGACCACTATTACCGAGATTGCCTCTACTTGCAAAGGAAATCCAACTACGGTGATATCTGAAAATTTGGCATGTCAAGGGAGACTGAATCATGGGCAAAAAAGGATGAAAACCAGTCAAACGATGAGAGAATAATAAAAAGAGGACTGAAATCACAATGATGAAATAAAAATGGATAACCAGAGTAAAATTGTTTCTAAAAAGCACCAAAGGTGATTTCAGCTCCTCCGACCAGGTCTTGATTCCTAATGCACATTTCAAAAAAACAAACAGAATGAGTCACCACCACCTAAGTGTAAACCATTTAATGATGAGAATTAAAAAGTTAAAATTGCACTCACTGCATAAATATAGTAGGAGGCATATCACCAAGTCTGGATGGGAATACTCTGTGGGAAGCCTAGCAGAGATTGGCAAGGAGGCGGCTGGTAAAAGCAGAGTCTTGCCTGATAGGGGGTTGAAAGGGAGAATGGTATCTGTCAACCCTGCAATGCAAACTACCCTCTGCCTCACCGGCTTCTGGTATAGCTGCAGCCATCTCTTGACTGAAAAGTGTTACAACAAAAACACAAACCCCTTCCCGCCGTGTGTACACACATATGAAGTGAGAAGTGGATCTTTCTCCCTGAAGTCACATATATGTGTGCATATGTTTGTGCTGGGAGTGTGCTGCACAACACACTCCAAGCCCAGAGCCTTGGCTCTCACCATTAGCCCCAAGTCCCATACTAATTTTCAGGAGCTGGAAAGCCAATTTCCCAATCACCTGGTCACTGTAACAGCCTCTGAATGGCTATCACAGTGATCAGTTACTGCATAGCCCACTCCTGTGTTTTCTTTCCTCTTAAATGGAGAGGAGGACACAATGTATCTTTTTCTCCTGCTAGAAAAGAAAAAAATTAAACAAAAACAAATGTGTGTGTAAAAAATACTAATGAAAAAATTTAAAAAAATAGGTATATCAGGGTTTGATCTAGGTCAGCGGCAGGGTTGAGGTTAGGGTCAAGATCAGGGTAAAAGGTCAGGGTCAGTGGTTGTGATCAAAGATCATGGTCAGTGTATTTTAGGTGGGATTGAAACAAGCCATGTTTTAAGTTAATATCAGTGTCAGTCAGTGTCAGTATGTTTTAGGCAGGACAAAAAATGCACAATATTGTTTCTGGGCCCTGTTACAGGTACAGACAATTTTAGTATTTTGCACCAGTTTACCTTAGATAAAAAAACTAAGTTATCTATTACAATTTAGCACCAAATGAAACACCAATTTGTCCTGTATACCCTAATTAGTTGCAATAATATGTACAAGTGTTACTAACCCATGTCAAAGTTGAAAAACTGTGTTCAGACATTACAGTTTGTGGTATCCTCATCACAAAGGGGTTATGGATTACAATGTTCACACAATGCAATGCTTTATATTTACAACAATACTTTACTTTAAATGGACACCATTGTCATAGGTTGAAACAGCTGTAGAACTGACCAACAAGATTTGGTCACTCTGGCCTCTGGCCTGCTAGACGTGTTTTATGTCCAAGAACGTGCAAAGGGTTGATGAATAATATGGTTTCTAATAAATTTACCACAGGTCAAAAGTGGTATCCACAGAAAATGTATTATTTGTAACCCAAGCCAACCAATCACAAATTACTTTTCCAGAGCTTAGGAAAAGAGTGGAGATCTATTCTGGTGAAACTAAGAAGGGAATCTCTTTTAAGAGATATTTACTCTCACTTTCTTTTGAGTCTCCAAGACAGTAAGTGAAGAAAAATCCTTCCAACATGCCACAACATGACACAAACAAAAGAAGTTTTAATCTTCCTGTACAATATGATCAATATCTAAAAAACAAAGAATATTTTTTAAAATATAAGCACATTATTATCACTCTGACTAATGCCCAACATTCACTGACTTTGTAAGAAAAAGAATAAGCAATTGCACTGACTGGAACCCAAGTATTTTTCCAATGGTTTGATAAATGGACCTCCCGACTGCCCTGAGAAATGTAGCCACATCCCCTTCACGTCCTGTCACCACCCAGCCAAGAGAGGTGCTGTTTGGAGTCGCAGCCACCTTGCCACTTCCAAAAGCTGCTGATGCTTATGTTCCAGCTTGAAGCCTGACAGCTCCATCAAGAACTCTGCTTCAACTAGCCAAATGCCTGCTGAGCTCTGCAGCCTCATCGTGATCCGATAAAGGTCTATATGGGTTTATGACAAGCCTTGATCCCTTTTCATCTAGTGAGTGCATTTTTATTGTCTTTTATACTTTTTAAAAATAAATCGCTACACCTAGATGGAGGCACCTTCTTGTGTTTGTCTTTTATATTCCCTGGCTTACACCAAACTACTGAACTACACCAACTGACATTTCCTTGTTTCCAATGAGGGTGTCCATATTGACCAATAAAGGCTCATGCACACTGCAGCTCAAAGAAGCGGCTCCTACAGGCTTTTGAGCTATTTTTTCCTGCCTGGAAACTTCCCTCCATGTTAGCCAATGTGTCTATACACACTATGTTTTTTTTCAGGCATTTTCAGGCATATGCTCCTACAGGCAGAAAAAACAAAAAAACTCACCAAATGTGTTTTTGAGAGGAACTAGTGCCCCAGAGAGCTCAAAAGAGCTCAAAAAAGCTCAAAGAAGCTTGAAAATGCACAAAATACATTTGTTCCAGCTTTTTGTTTTGCTTATACAGTGGTTAAGAAAATACTATCTTGGAGGGTTTATGAAAAAAAACACTTACCGTATATACTCGGGTATAAGTCGAGTTTTTCAGCACATTTTTTGGGCTAAAAAAGACCCCCCTCGACTTATACCCGAGTCACTGTCTGTGGGTGATGAGTAGTGTCACATTAAACAGAGCCGTGCTGCTTCTAAGAGCTGTTCTGTGCTTTGTAAGTGTGATTAAACACATTGGAATGTAGAGAATGCTGAGAGAGGTGTCAGATTCTCAGCTTGATGTCGGGAGGTGGGCGGGACAAGCTGATGTTAGCTGTTCAGTCCCGCCCACCTCCTGATCTCAGTGAAGAGCTGCAGCTCTCTCTCTGCATTCTCTGCATTCCAATGTGTTTAATCACAGTTACACAGCACAGAACGGCTCTTAGAAGCAACACAGCTCTGTTTAATGTGAAACTAAACTACCTTACTCATCCCTTATGTGTTCTGGCTACAGTCTCTGTGCCCTGGCATTAATATCCCTGTGACCTGGCATTAAAATCCCCGTGTCCTGGCATTAAAATCCCTGTGTCCTGGCATCAAAATCCCTGTGTTCTGGCTCCCTGTCCCTGTGTTCTGGCACCCTGTCCCTGTGTTCTGGCTCCCTGTCCCTGTGTTCTGGCACCCTTACCCTGTGTTCTGGCTCCCTGTCCCTGTGTTCTGGCACCCTGTCCCTGTGTTCTGGCTCCCTGTCCCTGTGTTCTGGCTCCCTGTCCCTGTGTTCTGGCACCCTTACCCTGTGTTCTGGCTCCCTGTCCCTGTGTTCTGGCTCCCAGTCCCTGTGTTCTGGCTCCCTGTCCCTGTGTTCTGGCTCCCTGTCCCTGTGTTCTGGCTCCCTATCCCTGTGTTCTGGCACCCTGTCCCTGTGTTCTAGCTCCCTGTCCCTGTGTTCTGGCTCCCTGTCCCTGTGTTCTGGCTCCCTGTCTCTGTGTTCTGGCTGCTGCATTTCACACCCTAGGCTTATACGTGGGTCAATAAGTTTTCCCATATTTTTTGGGCAAAAGTAGGGGGGTCGGCTTATACACGGGTCGACTTATACCCGAGTATATACGGTATTCCCAAAAAAGCTCAAAGGAACTCAAAGGAGCTCAAATGAGTTTGAAGACGCTCAATACAAAACGTGCACAAGAGCACAAAAAATCACAAGCTTCTTCAAGCTGAAATAAATGCCTAAGCAGCCTTTTGAGCTGCAGTGTGTAGGAGCCCTAAGGCTTCATGCACATGGAACGCTCTTCCAACCTGCCGTGTTCACATCTAGGAGCGTTTTTGAAAAAAATGTTTTTTTATAAATGGAAACACCTGTAAACCAAACGCGAGTTACCGCGTTTAGGCACGTTTAGGCATGTTATGT
This sequence comes from Glandirana rugosa, assembly GCA_018402905.1. Classification (NCBI taxonomy): domain Eukaryota; kingdom Metazoa; phylum Chordata; class Amphibia; order Anura; family Ranidae; genus Glandirana; species Glandirana rugosa. The sequence goes on from BLSH010506057.1 coordinate 108,217, forward strand.
GGCGTTTACAAACTGTTTGGCATTTCAAATGCCTCTGAACTTGCATCTGAACCCAGTTTTTTGCGTTCCAAAAAAAGCCTCTAAACTCAATTGCCTGGAAACGACCTTAAACGACCCTGTGTAAATGTACTGATAAGATAACATTAAATGAGTTCAGTGGCAGCTGGAAAAAACGTCCAAATGCCCCTGAACGTCCGTTTAACAGCCACAGTGTGCATGAGGACTTAGACAGTTTTTTTTTTTTTCGGACAGGTGAGCAGCACTTAGTAGGGCTTAACCATGAAGCTAGGTCTAACCAAGCCCCAGTAACAAAGTAAGGCGTAAATCTGAGAGAGACATAGAAGAAGCTTTCTAACTTACAATGGCAATGGAGTGCAATTCAGCACAACTGTCCCATACACATGAATTTGTTGCCAAATCCCCATATACCAGCTGGAAACTGATTTATAACTTTCAGTAGGTGCACTGATGCACTTAATAAAAGCCAACTTATATACATATTTTAGTAATTTATAATCAAACTTAAATGTATCTGCAGCAGCAACGTAGTAATAAACAAAGGACGAATTTAAATAAAATTTAAGGTATAAAAACGGGAGCTCTGTCACCTGAAACTGAGGTGAGATGAAAAGAAAACAGTAATTCATCAGCTTATATGAGCAGTGTAGGATGTTCAGAAATCCATATTTATTTAACAATCTTTTATGCCTGTGTAAATGACAGGTCAGTGCTAATAGGCCTTTTAAGGCTTCCTCTCTCATCAGCGGTTAGAGATGTGTGGACATATTTTCACCAGCATGAAGCTTTTGCAAACTGTGCTGCCTTCCCCCGAATCCAAGGATAACATACTGTATTTACTGTCAGTGAGGTGATATCACTGGTCTAATGTTATATCCTCACACTGCCTCTTCACCCCACCCAGTCTCACAGACGAACAGTCATCACTTTTCTAAATCCTGGCTATTAGACTTATCTGCTTTACGTATGTCTTCCAAAAGGCTACCATTTAAAGGATTAGACACAGTTAGCAACATCTATTTTAATAGTATTAATTGCTTTCGAGAATCCCAGGGGCTAGCAAAACATCTGATTTGATTTGTTTAGCCCATGCAACACATTAACCCCATCACATATATTGTCTACTGTATACAGTATATATTTTTTTTTCTCAGTTTTTATTAATAGAACGAGAAGGAGTCAGAAATAAGGTTGGCACATATTCTTTGAACTAGGCAGTCCAGTTTTTATAAATGTTTGTGCTACCCCTGTAGGAGCCGTTTCAGTTTGTTTGGTCCGATACTCTGCCCCTCAACCCCAAGAACCTTCCCAGCCCCTCTGGCACACCTAGCCATAGTGTTAGTGGAATGCCACAATAAATGACACACAGACACAATTCAAACTGAATTCAATCTTCACTGTTTTTGAAAGACCTTTTTTTTATTCCAAACAAGTTTTATTGACAAAAATATAAATGAACAAGCAGTTTAAGTTTTACAATCAGAGGAACTGGATGGTATACAACTTAGCATTTATACAGGGATAATTATATAACATTAAAAATACAAGAGAATATACCGCGCTAGAAATAGCAATACGTAACAAAGCAGCAACAATGTAGGGTGCGATACTTCACCATAAAATAAGCAGATATTCAATAAGATTGTTGCGCTAGCTTAACCATCAATGTGAATACAAGAGTGAATCGCCATAGTAAAATAAAACATAAAGCGACATAATAATAGGGATGAAAACGTATGAAATCATCATATCCCATATAACATGTGACTGTGCAAAACATATATGAAAAAAAATATAAATTGTGTATATAGTAGAAAAAATTAATAATATCAAAAAATTGTCCATAAATCATTCAATTGGGGACCCATTAAGTGTGACAGTCCAAAGTGGCGAAGGGGAGTTGATAGTTAGGTGATGTTGGTGTGGGTAGAGGGGGGATGGGGGAAGAAAAAAGAAAAACACTCACTCCTATGGAAAATAGTTTTTGTGTGGGAGGTGAGGTGGAAAGTCTATGCCTTTATGTGAATGCGTTTACAGTGATTTGTGTATTTTAGGCTTGTATCTTTCTATTCTACAAATAGAAGAAATACCCTTAGTATAGTACAGTAATATCCATCAAGAGACCAGTGTTAAGGAAGTTTGTGGTTGCTGAAGGGAGCAAGGTCATTCTAACTTCAAATCTGGGTGTGGGAGAGGCTCATCTCCTGCAAGTACTCATTAGTGGTACAGAAGTGTTTCCAGCATGCCCAAGGTGTGGTATATTTTCCGGGAGAGTCTTGCAAGATCGAGATAAGCTCCTCCATTTGCACTATTTTGTCTATGTGTTTATACCAGTCAGCAAGGGAAGGGTTTTTGAGGTGTCCCATAGTTTAGGTATACACAATTTAGCTGTGTTGATTAACATCATGGCCAGGGATTTGAAGTAAGGTGTGTTCCTAGACACCTGGTGGTGGAGAAGATATTGCACGGCTTTGAATTCTATGGGGTTTGTGGTTATTGTTTTCATTTGGTTATGCACACTTTACAAGAAGGATTGGATGGTTGGGCAATCCCGCCAGATGTGTAGGAGCTTGCCATTTGTCTGTTGGCATTTCCAGCATTGGTCAGGTATGGATATATCCAATTTGTGCAAGAGAGAGGGAGTGCGATACCAACATGAAAGAATTTTGTAATTGTTTTCTTGAATGGAAATATCAATGGACCCTTTGAGAATATGGCAAAAGATTTTCTCCCATTGGGTGTCGGATAGTTCCATGTGTAAATCTTGTGTCCAGACCTTGCAGGCTTTCCCTTCATCGACCTTAGTGTTGTCCCATATCAAATTGTTCATAGCTGAGATAACATTTCATTGGGGGTTTGAATTCATGTATAATTTTTCAAAGGGGGTAAGGGGTGAGGATACCAACCGTCACTGGTTTACTTACTCAAAAGAGGAAAGCGTTAGTGAAATAATAAAAGATGAGCCGGCACACTGGAAACAGGTACAATCTTCTACTTTATTGTTGCATGGTTAGGTTAAAGCAGTACATGTTGATGCGTTTTGGCAACCAAGTGCCTTGTTCACAGCAATGAACTGATTCCAGTGTGCTGGCTCATCTTTTATTTTTTCACATTGGTCTCCTGTTGGAGCATTGGGAGGACACTCAGGAAGCCAGGATTGGTAGAGGACTTGATTGCCTGCTAACTTCCTCTCACAAGACAGAGCGGTGTATCTTGCTGGCAAACTTGTAGGAAAGCGTAAGTGAGCGTCAGTCAGGAGAATCCTCGTAAAGGCAGCCCACAGTTCGGTTGCATTAACTCTTGGCAAACTGTTAAGTGTTAAGGCTGGCCGCAGGCTAGCCTGTATTTGTGGGAGGAGTCTGGAGTACATAAGGCTCCATTCTCCTCCCTGGCAGCGTCAGATCGTCTCTTCTGGCACCCGCCCACCCAGGCCCTAGGTCTAGGCAGGTAGCAAGTATTCACAATTCAGGGTATGCCCTCTTTCAGGTATACTGTTCAGCCAGGTCGAGGCACACTTCAAGCCTGGCTCGCTTACAAATCATCCTGTCGGTAAGAGGACGACCACAAGTACAAGTAGCAATAACAAATGAATAACAATAGCACTTAAGGTAACAGAGGAATAACACACATTTAGCAAATAGCTTTCTCCCAAGAAACTTTACGGATGTTGCTACTACTAAAGAGGAAGAAGGGACAGCCTACAGTAACTCTTATCCTAATGAGAGGTTTAGCTGTATAATAACCAGTAACGCTTCCCTTTAAAGGGGCAAAAGAGTAGTAGTTTGAATGTAAGGACTCGTATTTGTCTTCACCGGCAGTTGGAGCTCAGAAAGAACAAAGGATACTCCATGTGTAACAAAAAGAGGTCAGTAATCAGCATAAATAGGTTTGATGTGGCAAGAGACAGGTCTTCTTGGCAATTCGGCACTATAATGTCTACATGCATTGTTCAAAGGTGTTGTGCTAGTAGCTGGCAAAGGGAACTCTGGGCTTTGTGCCCACTCACCAGGTCCTGAAGATAACAGGCGATCACTCTTGAGCGATGCAAGTTTGTCCCTCTTCTGGCGATGCGGCTGGTCAGTCATTTCAACGATCTGCGTTGTGACTCTGCCATCAGCGATCATGTGGGGAGGCCCTGGCGTGGTGATGTAGGTACAGTCCTCATGTGCAGGAACAGCAGTAGCACTGGATGCTTCAGTAGGCCGCAAGCAACTCCAAGGATCACAGCAGCCTCTCTGCATGTGTCTCTGTCTCCTCTCCCCTCGTGGTGGTCTCCCCGATCTCAGACAGACAAGATAAAGTCCTCTCTTCTTTTCCACCAAAGCAGGCTGGAACTTGTAGTCTCTGACCCCAGAAGTTGGGTTCTAGATGACCCACAATCCTCTGCAGCTGCTGGAGTCTTTTTAATTGGCTCCTCTCCTACTGCCAATGAGGATGCAAGGTAGGGAGCAGAGTGGACGGCTGCTTGTCTCTGTGTGAGTGCCACTTGCATTACACACACAGTCAGTATAGAGGAGGAGAGAACTGACAGGCACGCTCTCCCTTCAGCAAGTGCCTCGGTCATCTTGGCACGGTCGCGGGGCACCCACTACATTTGTTTCTTTAATGGCTATGCAGAGTGTCTGGTTTGGTCACCCTGCTTATTAAACCAGAGAACACTCACTGCACTGCAATTGTGGTACTCACCTGCCAATTTGACAGTCTAGTCCTACTGTATCCTACTCTTTAATTTCAAAGCAGTGGCAGTGGCTTCAGTATGAACTAAGTTTGCAGCCATTGTTTGCAGACTCTACTCATAAATACATTGTGACAATGTTCACAGTTGTTACACTGTATTATTTTCAAAAGGAGCTTATGTGCAGACAAAAGTCTTAAGCTGGCTATACATTATACAATTTTCTTATTCAATTTCCTTTAAATTTACCTTCAACTATGTAGTGTAAGGGCCTGCCTGATTGCATGCAAATTGAAAGTGTTTAGGTTTAACCTCATATTATATAGTTTTGGTAGATCTAAAGGAAAATTGTACAACAAAAATTGTATAATGTAATCCCAGCCTAATACTTTGATATGCACATACTACTTTCTCTTTAGATTTGGTACTTAATAACTCATTGACCCAAAAGTGAGTAAGGATAAACATAGCAATGGCGTAGCTTGAACATCTAGCAAGTCAGCAATACCACTTTGAGAACATCTATCAACAATGTGGTTAAATTCAAATTTTTGGTTTAAGTTCAAATTTTGACAAGTGTAAAGTTAAGCAGGGCATAGATTATAAGAGAGAGTGAGTATTCCCCTCATCATTACCACCACCAGCCTGAACCGTTGATACATGGCAGGATGGATCCATGCTTTCGAGTTGTTTACGCCAAATTCTGACCCTAACATCTGAATGTTGCAGCTGAAATCGAGATTCATCAGACCAGGCAACATTTTTCCAATCTTCTATTGTCCAATTTTGGTGAGCCTGTGTGAATTGTAGCCTCAGTTTCCTGCTATTCACTAACAGAAGTGACACCTTCTGCTGCTGTAGTCCATCTGCTTCTGGTTCAATTTGTTTTTCATTTAGAGATGGTATTCTGCATACTTTGGTTGTAACAAGTGGTTATTTGAGTTACTGTTGCCTTTCTATCATCTCAAATCAGTCTGCCCATTCTCCTCTGACCCCTGAAATCAACAAGGCAATTTCCTCCACACAACAGCCACTCACTGGATATTTTTCCCGACCATTCCTTGTAAACCCTAGAGATGGTTGCCTTGCTGCTTCACAGCCAGTTCCCTACTGCACATATGTGCTGCGCTTTGTGAATGGCCTGGCGGTGGGGGAAGGGGGAGGGGGGCCGAATTTCCAGCTGACTTCGCCGCAGCGAAAACCAGTTACCACGAAAGATGCCAAATGTGTCAGAGGAGGGTGGGGGGTAAACAAGCGATGCTTCCCCTTTTGGGTGGAGCTCTGCTTCTTCCCCATTCTGATGCTTGGTTTGATCTTCAGCAAGTCGTCTTCACCATGTCTAGATGCCTAAATCCATGTGATTGGCTGATTAGCAATTTGTGTTACTAAGTTATTGAACAGGTGTACCTAATAAAGTGGCCGGTGAGTGTATAATTACTTAAGTGGTCCTTACATTTATAAGTAATAACACCGGAGATTGACGATTCAAGGTACAGTGAAATGTTGGATTACGAGCATATTCTGTTCCAGGAGAATGCTTGTAATCCAAATCACCTGTATATCAAATCAAGTTTCCCCATAGGAAACAATGGAAACCCAGGTAATTTGTTCCACAGTCACTGCTTGTCAATGCAGTACTGTATGTGGCCAGAGGTCTGGGGGCCCTGTTGTATGCAATACTGTATGTGGCCAGAGGTGTGGTGGAGCTGGTGAGGCTTGAAGATGCTCAGAAACATTCAGAAACGTTCAGGAACTGTTTACACTTTCGGTATTTCCGAATGCTTCCAAACGTCTCTGAGCCTCACCAGCACCCCCGCAAATTCTGGCCACATGCAGTATTGCATGCACAGAGGCACAGGATTTTTTTTTTAAAAACTGCTCGTATTGCGAAATGAATGAGCGTTTCGAAATACGAGCATTTTTTAAATAAAATCCTGTGCCTCTCTGTATGCAATACTGCTGTGGCCAAAGGTGCAGGGGCACTGGTGAGGCTCAGAGATGTTTGGAAGCATTCGGAAATACTCGGAAATACCGAAAATGTAAACAGTTCCTGAGCGTTTCCGAATGTTTCCACGTTACTCGCAATCCGAGGTACCACTGTACATCCAAATGCCCACGAGTATCAGGAAGGATTTTTTTTTCCCTTGTGGAGCAAATTAGATCATGCTTCATAAGGGTTTTTTTTCCTCTGGATCTAATGTGGGTATATAGTCCTGTATATGGAGGTTTTCAATTGAATCCTTCTTTTTTTATGTTGGTTGAACTCAATGGACTCATGTCTTTTTTCACACTGACTGGGTAATTAACAATATAATTATTTATGATGTAACACTAAAGTCAGTGTCAGTGTGATTGTTAGATATGATGTGACAATGATCTGGCTATAAGAAGCAACCAGTAATGATTACCCACTTCTTAGCATTTTATGATAATGTTGTGTTTTTACTTGGATTTCTTTTTTATACCTTCCTGTGACATATTTCTGGATGTTTAAAACAGTGGTTTAACTTCCCTACATTTCCCAAAAACTTAAATATCAATTTGAGTGAATGAACTCTTTAATGATCACATGCCATTTGAAAATGACATTACTGATTCAGTCTGCTGTAGATTATGTCAAGCTCATATGTTTACCTTGGGAGGTTTATGAAGCTGAAGCATTTTATGATTCACATTTTGGAACTGGCTTTTAATGAAGAGGGAAATGAGGACAATGTGTCAGTTTACTTCATGACAAGATAACATTCTGAGCAATTACCATATATTACTTGCCAGGAAACCATTGTTTTATATGCTGTCAAATATCAATAAATCCAAACTACTTCATCTGTACTTTTTGATCTGTCTCTCATTGCATGTGAGTGTGTGCCTTTTATTTTCTCTTGCCCATGCTCTTATCTGGCAGATGCACAAGATGATGTAAGATTAGCCAGCACTTTGATCTAGAATGCTTTCTCTTCCAGGAGCGTTACTTGTGAGCCAATTTCATCAATTTTCTGCATTTGGTCTTGCTGCACTCAAGCAGTCATCCTTTATTAATGGAACCTGGGCCCTCTAGATCAATGGATTTGTAGGATGTTGTTAGTAGCATGATGCACCATGTATGCTAAATATGGAATGACAAGAAAAAATGGTACTCTGCTGTATTCATTAAAACATGCATTCAGTGTATTTTATTATTGTCACTGTCTTCTCCCAATCACTGGGAGCAGCAGATCTCTCTCCACCTCCCTGTCAGAACAGGTGTCCGTTTGTTCACAGGAACGGATCCTCATTCTGGCTCTATGAGGAGCGATCGTGGGTAGGACATCGTGCCCGCCGGCCACGCGCATCGGCTCCAGAAATGTGCAGCGCGCGTGCGCCTCCTGTGGCACACGTGCGCCCCCTGCAGTCTCTTAATGCACCACCGCACTGCTACGGCGATTCACGCTGGAGAGCCGACCTGAAGGCGGCTGGTCGGCAAGTGGTTAAAATGATTGTAAAATCTTGTTTTTCTTTTAGTTAAATATAACAAACATGTAACACTTACCTCCTCTGTGTAGTGGTTTTGCACAGATCAGCCCAGATCCTCCTCTTCTCGGGTCCGTCTTTGGTGCTCCTGGCCCCTACCTCCTGTTGAGTGCCCCCACAGCAAGCAGCTTGCTGAGTCACAGCTTTGTTTGTCAATTCAGACACAGCCCCACCCCCTTTCTCTTCTCCTTGGCTGACTGACTTTGATTGACAGCAGCTAGAGCCAATGGCACCACACTGCAGCTAAGACACTGCTGCAACATCGCTGGATCTAGATGGGGCTCAAGTAAGCAACATCGCTGGATCTAGATGGGGCTCAAGTAAGGATTAGGGCTGCAGAAGGTTTTTTTTAATCTTAATGCATAGAATACATTAAGATAAAAAAACCTTCTGCCTTTACAACCACTTTAAAGCTGTAGTTTAGCTAAAATGTAAAAAGATCTCTAAAGCTTTAGTCACATCACTTACCTGTAATGAAGTATGTCTGATGTTGTTTAGGCAGCTGGGTCCTGGAGAACTTTTCACTGCAGGTATGCCTCCTCCCCGTTCCTGTCTTTGAACTTTCCGGTGCTGCAATAGTTAACAGATTCAGGTCTTCAGGGAGAACAAAAGTAGGGAGGATCTGACAGGGACATGCATGCTCCTTCCTCCTCCTCCATTGAAAAGTTCTTTCATTGATTACACTGACTTTAACCCAGTCTATGAATGGAACAGGGTTTAATGAGTCATGGGATTATGTCCTCCATTCACAGATTGTATTACAAGCAGTCTAATAAGAAAAATAACTTTTTTCAATGAAGAAAGAGAGAGGAGTGGGTGCGTTCCAGTAGGACTATCTGCACCGCTGTTCTGCCTAAAGACCTGAAGCTGTTAACCACTGCAGTTTTGGAGGTTCACAGACAAGAAGAGGACAGGCAGCCATGTAGTGAAGATTTTTTCAGGATCCAGCTGCTGCACAATGTGAGACATCTTTCATTACAGTTAAGTGATGTGACTAAAGTTGTAGGGATTTTTTTTTAGCTAAACTTCAGCTTTAATTTTATAAACCTGCAACCCCTGCATAGTAATCAGAATTAAAGCGGAGGCTTGGTCTTGTGAGCAATCAGTTGCAAACTAAACAAGTTTTCACTTCCGGTTCCGGCGCCGTATGTGAGGGAGGGAGGAACAGTGGCTCCGGCCATCAAAGCCTACAAATCCCTGCATACCTCATCACCGAACGCTGCAATCGCCACCCACAGCACTCCACACCCGCAAAGGCACCGGCGGATGGACCGGTACGTTGTCCACCACCCGATCAGCGCTACGGCACGCCCGTGCTTGGGCACTGAAACGGCAGGCATAGGCGCAGCCAAAATGGCCGACGGTCCTGCAGCCACACACACCGTGCTGTCCCCTCCGACACCTGAGGGACATCAGGCTCCGCTCACCATGCCTACCACCTCTCCTCAATTGGACTCACAATATGAGGGCCTAGCACAGGCTGTGGCTGCCCTGCTGACACCCTCTATCACAGCAGCGATGGACGGAGCAGTCACAGCAGGGATCACTCAGATCAGCTTAGAAAGGATCTGTTGGAGCACACAAAATGAATAAGCGAACTGGAGGCAAGAGTATAAGGCATTGAAGATGACATGCAGTCTTCCTTTACTGATAACCAGCAATTCAAGCATACACAGCAATATTTACTAGACAAAATCGATGATTTAGAAAATCGCAGCAGGAGGAACAACCTACGCATAATAGGCCTTCCGGAATCAATTCACCAGGACGCACTCTCAGACATCTGTGCAAATCGCATCCCAGCAGCTCTGGGCATAAACTCACAATGCACATTGGAAAGAGCTCACAGGATGGGGGCACCATCAAAAGAGAGACGCACTCCGAGGCCGGTAATCGCACGCTACCTCAACTATGCAGATAAAAATAATATTCTGCGCTCTTTCCGGAATTCGAAAACTTTACAAATAGATGGCTGCAAACTTTTGCTATTTGCGGACTATTTCATGGAGGTCTCCAAAAAGCGCAAGGCCTTTCAACCAGTGTGTGCAATTCTCTATGAGAAAAAAATTAAATTCACTCTGGCCTTCCGGGCCACGCTGAAGGGGAACCCCAAATCCTTTTCGGATCCAGAGGAAGCTATGCAGTTCCTACATTCACACCTGCAAATCCCGATGGACATATCCACGCCACTGTCCTCCTCGCACTTAGGAGAGCCCAGAGAACAAAGAAGCCCCAGGAAAGACCCTGCCAAGAGGATGCGCCTAGTTGACTTATCAAGCCACGGACGCAAAGCATTGGATCAAACCTGATTCTCCAGACTAGAGAAACCACTCTACAAGGAAACCCAGTTACCTAACTGAAAAGCCGCTCACGATAGATATGTCAAGCACTAATGTCTGTGGGAATGTAAGTTAATCTGAGTTTAATGTTTATGTTAATTTTCATGTTTCTAGTTTATTCACGCCTTGTGCTCACTCACATCTGGTAAGGCAAATGCTGTCACTAGGGGTCTCCAACAGCCTTACCCGGGTCAAGATCTGTCCATCTGCCACCTCCCCCATGTGGGGATATGGCGCCTTAAAATTAACTCATTAGGGGTGATTCCTACAACCCGCCCAATAAGAATTCATTTGGGTGAGGGGCAATATGCTCATTCTTTGGCCCAGGTAACGCTGTTCAGGTATTGTGAGATTCACATGCAGAAAAAAGTGAAGTCCAGGCTTCCCAGAGCTTCCCTTAGCTTATTTTGCTTTGCTTGCAGGGAATTTTGTCATCCCTGGTCCACGTTCAACCCCACTCTCCCAAATCTCCCACCCGGGTCATCCTCTCTCCCCTCACACATCCCCTAGGGCAGTGGTAGGCAACCTGTGGCTCTCCAGCTGTTGTAGAACTACATTTCCCATGAGGCATTGCAAGGCTGCTAGATACAATTACTCCCAGAAGCATGATGGGAAATGTAGTTCTACAACAGCTGGAGAGCCGCAGGTTGCCTACCCCTGCCCTAGGGAAACAGATAGCCCTCTTCACCATTTACCCAAAGCCAACGCATATTGCAGCACCTGCCCAATCAGAAGACCCTACCTAAATTCAACCCTGGTATGAAAATGATAACCTGGGACGTCAAGGGACTTTGTTCCCCAAACAAGCGTATTGCCATTTTCAGGCATCTGAAATGACTAAAAGCAAATGTAGCCCTGATACAAGAGTCCCATATCACGGTGAATGACTTTGACCGCATGCATAGGCTCTGGGTGGGCAGAGTGGTAGGCTCTGCGGCGGTTAAAGGCAAAGCGGGGGTCCTCATGTTGTTCCACAAAAATTTTCAGGGCAAGATTAAATCTACACACGGACATCCGACTAATTCCGGTCGTCGTTGAATCCCCCACCAGGTCTTGGGCCATTACAAATGTCTATGCCCCCAATTCACCAACAACCTCCTTTTTCCAGGACCTATCTTCACATATAGCTCACATTTGTGGTGATCTGGCCTTCCCTGGCAGCTCACTCTGGTTTGGATGGGGTCCCCATCTCAGCCCCATGCTTGACTCCTCATCTCTGGCTCCTGCCATCCCCTGTTTGTGGGCTATCCATTTGTGTGAAGCTGTTTGGTAAGTTACTATTCCTTTTTGAGATAATACTATTCCAGATATTTACAGACCCATTATGTATTTTTCAGAATGTCCTTATTGCATCTTACTCCTGATGAACAGCTTTAAGCCATGAAACGCGTCGAGTCTACATTTAAGATGCCAAGACAAACTCGGGCCCTCTAATACATCCTTTATATATATATATACCATTTACTGATGAATAATTTTAAAATTTGCTTGCTAATCCTGTCTTTTTTTGATTTCTGTATCTTAAAATGTATATGTTAGGAACGCTTTCACCAGTTGGTGGCACTGTAGCCCCCACACCTAGGGGCTGCAGTTCCAGTGTCCACCAACAGGTGTCTCTTCGTAATCAAGACCTGATATCATCTCCTGCAATCGAGCATCACCTGAGACTGTTGGCAGGAAGTGTATTTAAACCTGGGAGTTCTGTGCTAGCTTGCCTTGGTATTGTTCCTCGTGCCTCTGTATCCTGAGACCTGTATCCCGAAACCTGCATCCGGAAACCTGCATCGTCCTGCTCCCCAGTTCCCTCTGACTGATTTCCCGTGGATGACCCTGGCCTAGCTTGAAGTTTATGGTTTGGACTTTCCTTACTGCTCTAGTTATATGCTTTTGGTTGGCTTCACTATTTCTATTTTGGTTGTGCATTTTAGTTCACTGTCACACCTTATAATTAGAGTTCAGGGAACCCGGACTGTAAAGTTCGGGTCCGTACCGAACTTTGGGGTGTCCGGGACCCGGACCCGAACACGGGCTTTTCAAAAAAAGTCCGGGTTCGGGTCCGGGGTTCTGGTAATTTTAATGAAAGTTCTGAAAATTGCTGTAAAAAAGTCCAGGAAGGTCCTAGAGGTCTGCAAAAGGAAGGAAAATGGGGGTAAGGGTGGGACAAGTGCCCTACAAAGAAATGGGGACAGGGAAATAACTTTAAATATTTAAAAAAAAAATAAAAACATAAAAAAAGCAAAAATGGAGGTGAATGTGGATCATCTTCAAACTGGGTCTGAAAAGTATTAATTAACGGTAGAAGCCATATAACTGTTCTAAAATCATCTTCAAACTGTGTCAAAAAAGTATAAATTAGCCGGAAGAACCCATATCACTGTTCTGCACACATCTGGAAACTGTGTGTGTCACTTTAAATGAAA
>BLSH010506057.1:137552-152633 GCA_018402905.1 Glandirana rugosa
TGCAGGTTTTCCTGAAATATCTCGTTCTTGTTTTGGTATGTTAGTGTGTATTCAAGGTGGTGTCTTATTACCTCGGCACCGTTTTGAAATTTAGGCTCCATGCACACTGGATGCTCTATAAAGTCCTTTTGGACGTCAGATTTCTGGCAGAAAAATGCTGCTTTTAAAACTAGCTTCTATCAGCATTTTGTAATATCGTTTATGCGCATTTATCTGTGCTTATCGGCGTCAGCGTTTTTGAGCATTTTTCTTTTATCTTCATTAGCTTCCATTGACTACAAAAAATGCCGGACGCAGATAAATGGCCATTTAACGGCGTTTATGAGCATTTATCGGCGTCCAGCGTTTTTTGTGGTCAGAAGAATGACTCTTGAACGCCAATTCAGGGCATTCAGATAACAGCCCAAAAACGCCACTGCTGTTAAACAACAATAAATGTCCATGTGTGCATGGACACATAAGATAACATAAAGGGGCATTTTTGGGCTGTTAAAAAAACTTCTGTTTATCGCAGCTTCAATGTACATGGAACCTCCCTCTTTTTCCTTCTATTTTGTGCGTGTATAACTATGCTTATGACTATGTATGTAATATCATGTATTTGTCCCTTTCTCTGCTTACCACTATATTTTCCCTTTGTATGTTTTTTTCTATAAAACTCAATAAAAAAATGTTTAAGAAAAAAAAATGCTCAATACATTGAACTTTGCAGCTGCAGTTATAGTAATCACTGGTGATCCTACTATGAAGGTCCTCATTCAGGTAATTCCTGTTATTTGGTGTGATCTCTCTGTTCTTGTCTTCCTACTTATGCTCCTGTGTTGTCACCTTATCAGAGAAAATTGAGTACTGTCTGTGATACTTTTTTTATTTGCACTAGCATACAATTTTTCAGGACAAGCTTTCAGTACTCCTTGAACCTTGAAGAAGGGGATACACCCCTAAAGCTTGTCCTGAAAAATTGTATGTTAGTGCAAATAAAAAAAGTATCACGGACAATACTCAATTTTCTCTGTCGCAATTACACTAAGACAGCTACAATGACCTCAGTCACCTTATCACACAGGCTTTTTATGGAGATCACCAAGGATGGGTGAACGGTTCTGGCCGAGCATGAGTTCAGGCCAAACATTGGATGTTCAAGCGTTTGCCGAACAGCCAAATTATTAGGTCGTTCGACCGTTTGTTTGCCCCACCGTATGACCACAACGCACTGTGCCCCCGCACAGTGCATTGCAAGCCCTGATTGGCTGAAGCAGGGAAAGCTTCAGCCAATCAGGGCACAGAGCACTGTCAGAGCCATGAATGGAAACTGTCACGATGACTCTATCCAATCATGGCTCATTGCTCTTAGTTCTGCCCCACACTATAAAAGTATTATTTCAATAGCGCCCATTTTCAGTGTGATTTCAGCGTGGAGAGAGATAGAACAGGGCTCTGTTCAGTGCTACTAGGCAATGCGGGGGTTACTTACTAAAATGGGAGAGTGCAAAATCTGGTGCAGCTCTGCATAGAAACCAGTCATCTTCCAGATGTTATTGCCAAAGGTTAATTAAACAAGCTGAAGTTAGAAGCTGCACAGCTGAACCAGATTCTGAGTGCACCCGTTTAATAAATCTCCCCCTTAGTGTGCTATATTGTGCTATTGTGATTCTATTGTCAGTGTTAAATATTAGTTTAGTGCTAATCAAGGGATAGTGTGAGTGTAGTGACGACCATCATTCATCTTTAGTACATTAGTGTATATCTAGAGTAGGGACATTTCAGATAGTTTCAACCTAGTGTAGTGCGACCATGTCATTCATCTTTATATTAGTGTATATCTAGAGTAGGGACAGTTCAGATAGTGTGATTTTAGTGTATTGACCACCATTCATCTTTACATTAGTGTGCAGCTAGGGACAGTGCAGATAGCGTCAGTGTAGTGACCACTTAACATTGTATATTTCATTGCATTACTGCAAGTTTAACGCCATATATTTAATTGCATTACTGCAAGTTTAACACCACATATATTTCTATGCGTTACTGCAAGTTTAACGCCATATGTTTCATTGCGTTACTGCAAGTTTAACGCCATATATTTAATTATGTTACTGCAAGTTTAACGCCAAATATATTTTTGTGCATTACTGAAAGTTTAACACTATATAGTTGTGTGCATTATTGAAAGTTTAACGCCATATATTTCATTGCGTTACTGCAAGTTCAACGCCATATAGTTCTGTGTGTTACTGCAAGTTTAACGCCATATATTTCACTGCGTTACTGCAAGTTTAATGCCATACATTTTATTGCATTACTGCAAGTTTAAAGTCATATATTTAATTGCGCTACTGCAAGTTTAACACCATATATTTAATTGCGTTACTGCAAGTTTAACGCTATATAGTTGTGTGCGTTACTGCAAGTTTAACGCCATATAGTTCTGTGTGTTACTGAAACTTTAATGCCATAAATTTCAATGCGTTACTGCAAGTTTAACGCCATACATTTCATTGTGTTACTGAAAGTTTAATGCCATATATTTCATTGCGTTACTGCAAGTTTAACGGCATATATTTCATTGTGATACTGCAAGTTTGATGCCACATAGTTCTGCGCTTTACTGCAAGTTGAACGCCATATATTTTACTGCATTACTGCACCCAAAAAAATATTTTTCAACACTTTTTTGACAGCTGCATCACATTTATATTTTTTAACAGCAAGGCCAATTCTTGCTTTCATCAAGAGCACCTCCATAGGGTTACGGTGTGAAGGTACCAGCAACACCCAAAGCCCATTTATTCTGCACCCGTTACTTCTATCCTGTGTAAATGACACCAGAATTTATCCAAAAAATCTCTAATCTTGTTCCTAGTGCACTACATTTTGGCTTCATCATACACACTGGCTCCCCAAGCTGTCGCTTACAAAATAAAGGCAGCTTGCAGGGAAAATGTAATTTTTTTGGCTTTATAAATGCAATTATTGCAGCACCAGATTCTATACACGGTACAGATGTGCCACTTTACAGGTAGACTAAGAGGACCCCCCAGGCACTATATTGAAAGGAATTTGTCATTTCTATGCTTTTACTTTAACCACTTAAGGACTGAGATTCAGTGTTTACAAGTTAAAATCAAGTTTTTTTGCTATAAAATTACTTAGAACCCCCAAACATTATATATTTTTTTCTAAAGCCCTAGAGAATAAAATGGCGGCCAATGCAATACTTTATGTCACCCAGTATTTGCGCAGTGGTCTTACAAGCACAATTTTTTTAGAAAAAAATCACTCTTTTTAATTAAAAAATAAGACAACAGTAAAGTTAGCCCATTTTTTTCTATATTTTGAAAGATAATGCTATGCAGAGTAAATTGATACCCAATATGTCATGCTTCAAAATTGCCCCCTCTCGTGGAATAGTGACAAACTTTGGCATTTAAATATCTCCCTCGGCGACGTTTAAAAATTTCTACAGGTTACAAATTTTGAGTTAATGAGGAGGTCTAGTGCTAGAATTATTGCTCTCGCTCTAACGATCATGGTGATACCTCACATGTGTGGTTTGAACACCGTTTTCATATGCAGGAGTGACTTCAGTATGCGTTCGCTTCTGTGTGCGAGCACGAGGGACGGGGCACTTTAATTTTTTTTTTCTTATTTACTATATTTACACTAAAATGCAATAAAAAAAAAACACTTTATGTCATTTGAAAAAAATAAAAAACATTTCTCCTTTAAGAGCATTGGGCAGAAGATACATTTGACGTCGCTTCCGCCCTTCAATGCTATGGAGCCATGTGGGCACCATCTTTCATTCACTTGGCATCCATACTCTGAGGAGAGAAGACCCGATCCTCTCCACTGCTACGGGTGGGTCAGGACAGGGTAGTGGTGGGAGGGGGGCACCTCTCCCGCCCCCAATAAAAGTGATCTCATGGCGTATCTGCTGCAGAGACCATTTTTATCTGAAAGCAGGCCGTCCGCTGTTTAACCAGTCCAGATCAATGCTATAGCCGAAAGAGGGCTACAGCAGGGATCTGATATGCCGGGGGGACGTCCACCAACGTTTGCCCCTTTGCACGCTCCCCGCACTCGCACACAGCTGACGGCGGCGCACTCTCTAGTGGCCACCGCACGCTGCGTGGGCATGTCCCTGGGTCGGGCAGACTCGGTGTCCGCTGGAGACCTGCGATCCCCTGTTAGAGCGGCCGAACGGGGAACTGCTGATGTAAACACGGCGGTTCTCCGTTCTGGGAGGGGGACATAACAGATTTACTGATTCCTGTGATCAGGATCAGTTAGGTCTGTTATGTCCCTGGCAGCCCCGCCCCACACAGTTAGGACACATACAGAGAACACAGTTAACCCCTTCACTGCCCCCTTAGTGTTAACCCCTTCAGTGCCAATGACATTTATACAGTAATCAGTGGTTATTTAAATTTCTGATCGCTGCATAAATGTCATTGGTCCCAAAAAAGTGTCAAAAATGTTCTACATGTTCGCTGCAATATCGCAGTCCTGATAAAAATCGCAGATCGCCGCCATTACTAGTAAAAAAATATATATATATAAAAATGCCATAAATCAATTACCATTGTTTGTAGATGTGATAACTTTTGTGCAAACCAATCAATAAACGCAGATTGTAATTTATTTTACCAAAAATATGTAGAAGAATACATATCGAGCAAAACTGATGAATAATTTTTTATTTTATATATTTTTTTGGATATTTATTATAGAAAAAAGTAAAAAACATTGTTCTTTATTAAAATCGTCATTCTTTATTTGTTTATACCGCAAAAAATAAAAACCGTAGAAGTGATCAAATACCACCCAAAGAAAGCTCTATTTTTGGGGAAATAAATGATAAAAGTTTTGTTTGGGTACAACGTTGCATGACCGCGCAATTGTCATACAAAATGCAACAATGCTGAAAGCCGAAAATTGGTCTGGGCAGGAGGGGGGTTTAGGTGCCCAGTAAGCAAATGGTTAAAATTATACCGGGGTTATGGTAGCTATCTGCTACCATAACAACTGTATTCAATGGCAAAGTGTCACCGTACAATGGTTAAGCATCAATAAATCACTGCTCATTTAAAAACTACATTTTTATCAAACTTTTTTTTCATTGGTATATGTCCCCCAGGGTAGCACTCGGACCCAATAACCATTGTATTCCCAATTACTTGCATATAAGCCTTCAAAATGGGCACTTTTTATTTTTCACATTCGGGTCCCATTGATTTCAATGGGGTTCGTTATTAGGTTCTGAACTTTCTCAACATTCGAAAGTTCTGGTGAGAACCGAACAGGGGGTTGTTCAGCCCATCCCTAGAGACTACACATGGCCAATTCAACAAACATTATGCATTCTTTTCTTATATAAATGTTCCTTATTACCATTCATTTTTATGGTTTTCATGTTTTAGTTGGAATGATAGCAATATTATAATAAAAAAATGAGTCTGATTAATTTCTTTCCTTTCTTTCTTTTTTTCTAATGTATCTTTTACAAAAACTGTAAGTAATGTTTTGGTTTTATTCTATAACAAGGTATACAGAGCACAGCAACTCATTGCAGCCAATCCAATTTGATTTCACTGCAGTTACATGAATTAGGAGATCATTTCTACTTTGCCGCATTGCTGTTACAATGTTTCCAATTTAATGAATGTATTAATGAAGAATGACATCATTGGGACTGTAATTTCCCAGAATCCCACTCTTCAGTCAATATCATCCCTTTGAAGTTACATCATGATGAGTCTGAAAGACCCTGGGTGATGACTCAGGGGAGCGTTACTCTCCAATTGTTAACCCTTTATTGGGTTTTTCAGCAAGAAGGGTATTATAAAAAGCCCTTAAGCCCTTTGATTTATTTCTAAACATTTTGTACAAATGATGAACCATAAGGGATACGTTTTCTTAGTTTACTATTTTTATTTAATTTTTGTGTTGAGTGAATAGGTAAGGGTTTCAAAGTTCCCATTTACCATTTTACAATTTCACAAAGCAGTTGTAGCAAATTTCCTTCCTTCTGCATTTCTGCACAATCATTTTGGGGGCATTAACCACTTCAATACTGAACATTTTTCCCCCCCTTCCAGCCCAGGCCAATTTTCAGATGTCAGCGCTGTTGCACTATGAATTTTTTGCTGAATAAATGAAAAAAAAAACATATATAGATCAATCAGTCCTGATGTACTGAGGCCAAAAAATGTCAGGACAGTACAAACACTCCCAAATTCCCTTTTTGGAAAGTAGACAGTCCGAGGTATTTAGTAAGATGCATGGCAAGTTTTTTGAAGTTGTAATTTTTTGTCACAATTTGTTGGAAAATGAAGAAATTCAAAAAATGTGTTTTTTTTTTTTTACACACTGATGTGGTGGTGATCAGGGACACAGATTGGTAATAGTGTGAAAAAAAAATCTTTTTTTTTTTAATTTTTTTATTTTTTATTACTTTTTTCAATGCTTTATGTTTTTTTTTTTTTACACACTATGACCAGGGTAGCACAGTGTTACCATAATACCACTATAACACTCTGGGGAGCTGATTAGGATTTTTTTTTTTGATAATCACTGTTTGGCCCTGTCTGTACCATGTGATCACTTTGACCAATCACAGCGAGCAACACAACAGTACACAATGAATGGCTATGAGTGGAAGCCATCCATTGTGTACAATTGCCATGTGATCTGTTGTGATTGGTCACACTGATCTGTCAGCGTGGCCTGTGGTGCGCAAAATGACATCCACCCACAATGAAAGGTTAAACATAGGAACCTGTTAGCAAACACATATTAAGTAGTAGAGTAGTAAAGTTTAACCTTTTATTACAAAACTAAATGTGTGAAATGCTGGCAAAATTGTCCGGATGTCATGGGGTATATAAAGCACAGAACAACCAACTAATGGCAAATGGCAAACATCTAGTAACATCCTGTATATGTTGCAGTAATGGTTGACATGTGTCAATATGCCTCCTTTGGATTCTTATACCGTGCATGCACTTCTATTAACTGCTTCAGCCCCAGAAGGATTTCCACTTTAGGACCAGAGCATTTTTTGTGATTTGGCACTGTGTCTCTTTAACTGACAATTGCACAGTCATGCGACGTTGTACCCACACAAAATTTGCATCCTTTTTTTCCCACAAATAGAGCTTTCTTTTGGTGATATTTGATCCCCTCTGCGTCATTTCTGATCACCGCTGTAAACAAAAAAACAATTTAAAAATATATATATATATTTCTTTCTTTTTGCTAAAATACAAATCCAAAAAAATTTATATTTTTCCTCATATTTTTGGTAAAAAAAATGCAATCGGCGTATATTGCCTGGTTTGCACAAAAGTTGTCGTGTTTACGAATAATGAGAATTAATTTATGTGGTTTTTAATTGTTTTTAAATGTTTTACTGGTAATGGCGGCGATCTGCGATTTTTAGCCGGACTGCGATATTGCGGCGGACAATTTTGACACTTTTTTGGGACCGTTGGCATTTATACAGAGATCAGTGCTGTGAAAATGCACTGATTACTGTATAAAAACAAAAGTACCCCCTGTGTTTGCATCACGATGGGGGAAATAGTGCTGCATCCCCAAAAAAATTACAAACTAGAATTGGGCCCAAAAGGATTTTACACAGCACTATAAAATCCAAAAAGTATTAAACCAATATATAATGAAGTACAAAAATGTATTCAGATAAAAACACCACAGGGAAAGGTGACATAAAAACATTGACAATAAGTGAGAACCACTATGAACACTATATAACAATGTTGGGACAGAAGGCCAGCCAGGCCTAGAGTATGACCTAATGATAGCTGGAAAACTGAAAATCCGACATGTTTCGAAGTTTGGAGCTTTATGGTTTAACTTCTTCTTCAAGGAAAATACCGAACAGTGTTGATACAAGGGTTCTGCAAAATAACAATCATGAATATAGTATAATTCTAAATGTAAATGAAACAGTAACATAATTACAAGGGAGTAAGTGTACATACATGTGACTAGCAAACATGGGCATGCATTGTCCCCAAGGGGGGAGTCCCCAACCGGGCGTGCGTATGGCTCATGTAGACCAAATAAGTAATAAAGTGACTTCGTTGATGGTGGTAGTGTGTCACAGGAGATATATGGCTACTAGGCAAAGCCGCAAAGGATGGGGGGATGCGGACCGGAAGGGACGGAAATGGTCTCCCCCACGAGAACCAAAAAACAGACGGTAGGTGCCTCAACATCCAGAGGCTCTAGAATATAAGCGGAAAAAAGGGGGGAAGTATGCAGTAATGGTCAAAATACAGAAGGTGGTAACAAGAAATAAGGGGGTAGGACACTTTTAAAGCAAGCCAGAGATCTACTCACTGTCCACCAACGGTGACCGCCAACTGTGTAGGCTAAGCCAAGTCAGCCAAAATGGCCGCAGTGGGCCTATGGAGAGAGAAAGTGACCATCAAAAAGGAGTACAGAAAAACGAATGGATGGAGCTGCCATCCCAGTCTCCCATAAAGATAGGGAGCTTGGGACAGTATAAGGGCAAAGTGCCCAGCATATGGCTTACCTATGTAGAGAGAGGATGACCACTATAGTATAACAGGAGGAAGCACACCGTCCAGAGGAAAGGAGACCTCTGGTGTAGTAACAGCAGTATATGTAGGTGTAGTTGACCAATGAGGAGTGGTGGGGTGTGTCCGTGGAGGCAGACAAAACCTGGGTTGGTAGTAAGGAAGGGAGGGGAGGAGAAGAGGAGGACAGGCGTGGACATAATCCCACATGTCCCCATATAAACGCACCCATCTCTCAAAAGAACCAGAAGGGGGAAGAGGTTCCCCATCTCGACTGGTTCCCTGCCTTGCCGGCGTCCGGCGCCGCCGCACTGCACGCAATGAGGTCACGTGGTTCGCGAGCGGCGTCTGACGTCAGCATGGCGCCGGTGCATGCACTGAAGTCACAACCTGGGCCAATAGAAGGGGCGGGAGAGAAACTCCACAGTGCGACAAACACTGGCCCCACTAGCTGCAGTGCCAGCTGAGGGGCCCACGTGCGCCATGGGGCAGGAGCCAAACCCGACACACAAAGAATCCAAACCGAATACCAATAGCCCAAATGTGACCAAAAAATCCATATCCAGGCCTGAGGTCCTCCACACCCCCCGGGGGGGAAGAGAGGAGGACAAACAGGCAAACATGGCTATCAATAATATGGGCACAAAGTCCTATGGCACAGAAGCTTACCAAAAGGGAAAAGAGTAGATAGGAAGGCAAAAATTGTATACAAAATAACAGTAAATAAAAATAAAGGGTAATACAAGAAATTGATACTTCTAGGGAGCCAACTAAGGGACCGGTCGGGAAGCTCACTACCCGTGGGGCAACACATGACCAATAACAATTATATAAGGTATGAGGTGGGAAGGGAGGAGGGGAAGGGCCCCACTAAATGTGGGGATGTGGGAAAGCGGAAGGGGAAAAAAAGGGGATAGCAAGAGACAGCCATGGGACAAGGGTTAATCTAATAAGTCTCGGTCAAAATGTCCCGACGAGAACCCTGGGAGGAAAGGTTTGAAGTTCATAGTTCCATTTAACCCTGGAGGGGCTATGGCATTCAAATTTGAGATCCATCTAAGTTCCCGTTGTAACAACAATTTGTCCATGTCGCCACCCCGTGAATTAGCGTGTATGCGGTCCAGAGCGACAAATGTAACCCTGGGCATAAGGCCCTGGTGTACCAGGTTAACATGGCACCCTAGGGGGGTGTCAGCATTACACTTCTTCGTATTGAGGATGTGGCGGCTCATACGTTGGCGTAGTTGCTGTGTGGTCTTGCCGACGTAGAAGCAGCCACATCCACATTGCAACATGTAGACCACAGTTGTGGTCTGGCAATTGACAAAATGCTTTGGTTTAAGTAGCTGATGATTAGGTAAAGTGATCCGTTTTCTTGTATCAATGTAGGGGCACATCAAACACAACCCACACTTGAAGGTGCCCCTATCAGAGCAGGGATCACCCCCCACATGGGCCGTGTGCTTGCTGTGAACCAACAAATCACTAATTGAAGTTGCCCTACGATATGTAATGAGAGGGTTGGGCGGTACAAAAGGACCAACTACCGGGTCCAAGGTAAGTAGGTGCCAATGTCGATGAAGGATGTGTCTGATATGATTATGATGGGAGTTGAAGGGTGTGATGATCCTGGTAACTGGGAGGGTTGTGGATTCATCGCCCTTGGATTTATATAATAGCTCATGCCGAGACTGTTGGGTCACTTTATTAAAAGCTTTGGACAAAGACTTTTTGCTGTAGCCTCTCAGAAGGAGGCGAGACCAGAGAGCTTGTGTCTCCCTCAAAAAAGTATCATTGTCAGTAGTTTTGTTTAATTCTAAGATATTGACTGTATGGAATTGAGTTAATAAGTGGCTTGGGATGGGCGCTGGAAGCATGAAGAATGTTGTTGCCTGCTGTGGGCTTACGATACAAGGCACATAATATGTTGCCCTCAGAGTCCTTGGAGATCTGAAGATCAAGGAATGTAATGAAAGATTGATGGTACGTCATGGTAAAGGAGAGGTTGAATGGGTTGCTGTTGAGGGCTTGAAGGAACCGCTGGAGAGTCTCGACAGGTCCATCTCAGAACAGCAGCACATCATCTATGTACCTATACCATGCTGTCACATGATTCATGAAAATCGCCATATCCTCAGTAGAGGATAAGGTTCGCTCCTACTCCCCCAGGTAAAGGTTTGCGTAGGACAGGGCACACAAAGTCCCCATCGCTATGCCCTGTACCTGGAGGAAGTGGGTGCCACTGAAAGAAAAAACATTGTGATGTAAAATGAAGTCCAATAATGACAGAACAAACTCATTGAATGGTGATTCTGTATCACTCATCTGGGATAGAACCCTTTTAATGGCTGCCAATCCCAGATGGTGGGGTATGGAACTATAGAGGGCCTCCACGTCCACGCCAGGGACCCAGAGGCCCTCAAGAATTCTCAACAGTTGAACAGTATCCCTGACATAAGGCGGGAGGCCCATGACAAAAGGTTTTAGGTGCTCATCTATTAATTTGCTGGCATTGTCAGTGATAGAGCCGACACCCAACACAATGCATGTAAATAGAAAAGAAAAAGTGGTATGCACTGCTATGATGTATGTTGCCTGGTTGCTGCTTCCACTGAATGTGTGTCACACAAGCAAATGAATTGATAATTATAATAATGTGGGTGCGCTACCAGTTAATAAATACATCAATAAACAGAAAAATATATAAATAATAAATAAGCAAACGTGACTAATAATATAATAAAAGTTGCACAAGATGTGAATATCGGGAAATTAATCCTTAATTGTAAAAGGTGGAAAAATTATGTGGAATGGACACCCTAAAGGTGCTGACAAAAAGTGCTGAGTGCTCCAGGTGTATTGTGCAAGGTAAACAAATATTTCATGCAAATGATTGAAGTCCAAAAAAGGTCTCTATAATTGTCAAAAAAGTGCTGCCAATATATATGTGCATAATAAACAAATGCTTCATGCAGCAACAAAAAAAAAACTCTCACCTTAATTGGCAACCCCCACTCGGGTCAAATCAGGCTTATGGTATAACTCTTTCTCTTCTTGGAAGATAATATATACTATAACTATATTGGAAGGAACTTGTTCTTAAACCCTGTGCGGTTAGCACCAGGTTATTTATCTCTCTGATGCGATCAGCATCCCTATCTTAGCATCTGTGTGATTAGCACATTTTGACATCTTGAAATTGATGCGATTAGCATTTATGGTTTTATACTTCGTGCGATTAGCACTTTGATTTCACTTATTAAGTGCGGTTAGCATTCCTTGATTTATTTAAAGTGGCCTTGTTCCAACAAGAGAAAGAGTTATACCATAAGCCTGATTTGATCCGAGTGAGGGTCGCCAATTAAGGTGAGAGTCCATTTCACCTGGTGGAGGGAGCACCTTGCACTTTGCTAGCTTGGTATTTGCACATTTGATAAGAAGGATCACAGAAGTTTACACTGAAGGAAGATCATCAGTGACCAAACCACTATTGGCATTGAATATACAAGGATCCCCCTTTTTCTGGATTTTTAATTTTTTTTTTTTTCTGCATGAAGCATTTGTTTATTACTCACATATATATTGGCAGCACTTAGCACTTTTTTGACAATTATAGAGACTTTTTTTGGACTTCAATCATTTGCATGAAATATTTGTTTACCTTGCACAATACACCTGGAGCACTCAGCACTTTTTGTCAGCACCTTTAGGGTGTCCATTCCACATCATTTTTTCACCTTTTACAATTAAGGATTCATTTCCCAATATTCACATCTTGTGCAACTTTTATTATAGTATTAGTCACGTTTGCTTATTTATATATTTATCTGTTTATTTATGTATTTATTAACTGGTAGCGCACCCACACCATTATAATTATCAACCCAAAACAATGGGTCTGCCCGAGGGGGGACACAGGGTTTTTGTGGATTTTTGGTAATGAATAAAAAGTAGCTATTCTGGGATGGGCTGTCCTAATAAAGTTCCACGTAGATTTGGAGATGATCAGGCTATGAAAAGCCTGGTCAACCAATTCATAGAATTGTTGATTGAATTTTGTAATTACTGAGGGTTTGATTTTACGGTACCATGATGGGTTATCCAGAATCCTCAACACAAGCACGGGCAGGGATGTGTGGAAGGATCAGTGTTGAGGTAATGATAATAAAAAAAAGAAATAAAAAAAACGAATTAATGTGATACTGATCCATTAGTAAAATACATGTGTTGATGGGAATGGGGGGGGCTGGGGAATAAGGGAGGGGGGATGGGAAAGAGTAGGAAAATGGAGATGGTATAATAAAGATTGTAGGGAAGATGAACTGGGTGGAAAAGAGATAGATTAAAATACATTTAAATATACCACGATGATGAGACTAAACAAGAGACTTATATGAAAAACAAACTGTAATAGATCTCTTGAGGATGTCTGCTGAAGTGGGAAGAAAAAAAAAAAAAAGAAAAAAAAAACTTCAGCACATCCAGGGGGAAACGACAGCAGGCTGTTTTAAAACTGATATGTTTGGGGGATAAACCCCACACTGCGCAAGAGCTGTCGATGGGCATTGAATAACAGACTGATGAGTGGTTGTTGCCACCAAGCCTCAAGCCCGGCCTGGTGGTGTGCGACAATGGGCGAAATCTCGTAGTGGCTCTGGGCCTAGCCGGTTTGACGCACATCCCTTGCCTGGCACATGTGCTGAATTTGGTGGTACAGAAATTTCTAAAAAACTACCCGGATATGTCAGAGCTGCTGCACTTTCAGCGTTCTCACCCTGCTGCTGCTCGTCTGTCTGCGCTGCAGCAGAACTTCGGCCTTCCCGCCTCCTATGCGACGTGCCCACAAGGTGAAACTCCACCTTGCACATGCTGGAGAGACTGTGCGAGCAGCAGCAAGCAATAGTGGAGTTTCAGCTACAGCACGCACGGGTCAGTCACTCTGCGGAACAGCACCACTTCACCACCAACGAGTGGGCCACCATGCGAGACCTGTATACCGTATTGTGGTGTTTTGAGTAATCCACCAACATGGCCAGTGCCGATGACGCTGTTCTCAGCGTTACTATCCCACTTCTATGTCTCCTCGAAAAAACACTTTGGGCGATGATGGAAGAGGATGTGGCACAGGAGGATGAGGAGGAGGAGGAGGAAGAGGGGTCATTTCCACGGTTATCAGGCCAGTCATTCACTAGTGACTCGGAGGGTGGGTTCCTGCACCAGCATAGGCCAGGTGAAAAATATTCAAGCCAAGGCACAGTTCTGGAGGATGAGAAGAACGAGGAAGATCATGAGGAGGAGGAGGAACTGCAGCAGGGTGGCACCCAACGCAGCTCGTGGGAATCACTGGAGCATGACTGGGGGAATACGGAGGACACAGATGATACACCCCCCACAGAGGACAGCTTGTCTTTGCCTCTGGGCAGCCTGGCACACATGGCCGACTACATGCTGCAGTGCCTGCGCAACGACAGCCGAGTTGCCCACATTGTAACTTGTTCTGATTACTGGGTGGCCACCCTGCTGGATCCTCGTTACAAGGACAATGTGCTGTCCTTAATTCCCTCGCTAGAGCGTGAGAGGAAGATGCGTGACTACAAGCGCACACTGGTAGACGAGCTGCTGAGGGCATTCCCAAATGACACCGGGGGCTCAGTGGAAGCACAAGGCGAAGGCAGAGGAGGAAGAGGCCACCAACGCAGCTGTGGCACCACCAGCACCTCAGAAGGTAGGGTTAGCATGGCCGAAATGTGGCAAAGCATTGTCAGCAGCCCACCACAACAAACAGCACCACCAGCTGATAGGCAAGGTCTTAGCAGGAGGCAGCATTTCAGCAACATGGTGGAACAGTATGTGTGCACACGCCTACACGTACTGACTGATGGGTCTGCCCATTCAACTTCTGGGTCTCCAAATTTGGCACATGACCTGAGCTTGCCCTTTATGCCTTGGAGGTGTTGGCCTGCCCTGCAGCCAGTGTATTGTCTGAACGTGTGTTTAGCGCGGCAGGGGGCGTTATCACAGACAAGCGCAGCCGCCTGTCCACAGCCAACGTGGACAAGCTAACATTTATTAAAATGAACCAGGCATGGATCCCACAAGACTTGTCTGTACCTTGTGCAGAATAGACATTTAGACTGGCCTCACACAGCCATTGGTATACTTGTTTTTTTGAATATGCCTCAATATTTTAGGGGCTACCCCAATTAGAAAAAAAAAACAAATAAACAACAAAAAGTGTTCGCTACCTCCTCCTCCTCCTCCTCCCCCTCCACCACCACCACTTCCACGTACACGGTCACGGCCTAGTCAACCTCTAGGCTCCTACTCCACATCCACCCCCCTTCCCATTTTTATTTTTTTATTTGATTTTAAGTTATTTTCCCTATCCCCATTTTTTTGTAGGGCACTTGTCCTACTCTTACCCCCATTTTACTTCCTTTTGCAGCCCTCTAGCACTTGCCAGGACTTTTTTACAGCCATTTTTGTGCCAAA
The DNA here is from genome assembly GCA_018402905.1 of Glandirana rugosa. Classification (NCBI taxonomy): domain Eukaryota; kingdom Metazoa; phylum Chordata; class Amphibia; order Anura; family Ranidae; genus Glandirana; species Glandirana rugosa. Next base: position 152,612 of record BLSH010506057.1, read on the forward strand.
AAGTTTGAGTCTCCATTGACTT
>BLSH010506057.1:207352-223096 GCA_018402905.1 Glandirana rugosa
GTCTATCACTTTGTAACGTCTACTTTGGAATAAAGCCTTACTGATGATCTATGGATGTACGAAAAAAGGACTAACTGTATACACAGGACATAATTAGACTTCCTAGTGAAGATCCATCGACGTACGAAATCTTATGGTGATATCCTCGTTATCTCACAAAAAAAAAAACAAAAAAAAAAACGCCTAAGTACTTCTCTTACATTTGATACTTTAGTACTTGGACAAGAGACGGGGGTTAAACATCCAAGTAGACTCTTTTGTGATCATCAACTCAGTCTCCTACTCCTGGAAGAGATGACGGATTATGTACTAGTAGTGCTGGATAAGTATTTTTTCACTGTTGGTGGTGGCAGATGTGGTGCAGTGATGGTGTATTAGGCAGTAGAGAAGGTCCTCATCCTCTGACTCAACTACTAGTGTTTTCTCAGATGAACCTACAAATTGGGGGCAGAGAACAGGTTCATGATTTCATAGTTTACATTCTCTTCATGAATCCGCAAAAAAAAAAACAAAAAAAAAAACACTCTATTGCTCCTATAGTGGTATTCTAAAGCATGCAGCTACCTAGAAGTGATCCTTCAGATTAATACAGGACACATATGTCAATCAGGAAAAAAGCATGTAGGTATCTAGTAGTCATTCCGAAATAAGGTTTCATCTGCAATGTTTCACTATCTGTGTAGAGCTGTAGACAATGATCCATTGATGGTAACATTTTTTTTTGCAGCACTAATCATTTTATTGCAACACATAAAGTGGTATATAACCCAAAATACATAATTCATTATATTGCAGCTTACCAATTTTTAGATGTGGTATCTGCATTCCTTTTTTTTTTTTTTTTTGTTCTTTTTTAGAGTTTCTGTCCTTTATTTTCACCTGGTAGTCTGCCTGGTAAGTCTGTTATTTTACAAAAGAACAGTCTGTTCTGCAGCTGTAGCAGTTAAAAGGCTGAGACAAGCCATATCACACTGGCAAGGGTGCCTACAATGATCAGCTTTTATTTATTTATGTGAAATCTTTATCCCAAAAGAAAAAAATCTGTTGCTGTGACTGCTTAAAAGTTGAGCTGGAGTTTGGCTTCCAGTTGTTAGTGTATCTAAATCTGCTAGTACATCTAACAGCCCCTTCCCTTCAGATTAACAGTGCTGCTGTCCAGAGGTGTTCCTGTTGGTCCTTCCAGTGCGTTGACCCTGTAATACAGGAGGTGTGTCACTGGGCAGACCAGCAGGTGAAAACAGAGGAAAAAAAGCCTAAAAAGAAAACTAGTGCAGTCACCACATCTAAGGCTTGGTAAGATACAACATGTTACATTTTTGGTTTTGAGTTTAATACCACTTTAATGCTATAAAATCCTACAGATAGTAACCTAAATGCTGTGGATGGTATGGTGAAATCTGATAGTCAAAACATAATCACACAATGATTTAGGCTGGGTTCACACCTATGCGAATTGGATGCAGCTTAAACCGCATCCAATTTGCAGGACACTTGAAAACACATTGTTTTCAAGGTGTCCAGTTCACATATGTGCGGTGCATTCGCACTCCGCATTGCACAAAAACCGCACACGTTTTTTGTGCAATGCGGTGCGAATTCCCAGCCCGTTGAGTCCAGTGGGAGCGCATCTAACACGGAGATACACTCCGCACTGAACGGGGATATTTCCCCTGCTCGTGGCTCCTCCCCCATCTCTCCCCCCGGAGCTGATGAGCTGTGGGAACGCACAGGAGCCGCCGAACGGCGGCTCCGTCCCTTCCCGGCAGCAGAGAGGCTGGAATTCGCACCGCAATGGTGTGAATCCAGCCTAAAATCAGTTAGACTTAGCTGACTTTGATTAAAGAATTATAAAGGGCCAGTTAGCGAATCTTTAAAGTAAACTATTTAGGATATGTTTCTGGTTGACAGGTAAATTAATACATCAGGAAAACATATAATACAATGCTAGACTTTAGTGAAGAAAGCAACAAAAAGTCCAGTGAATACTGATATTAAAGGGTATGCGCGAGAAAGACTAAAATTATATGTGTGGTAAAGCATGGGCACTTAACATCAAAAAACTGTTCATATCTCTATGCTCCACTGTTGCACCTGCTGATTCTGCCAGAATAGACCTGTGTCAGTGAGCTTTTGTTCACTTCAAACAGGTTTTGTACTTCAAATCTATGGGAATGCAACAACCAGAAGTAGGTAAGAAGAAGATCAACTGCAGGTCAAATGCACCTGTCAATGAATTCCAAATTATCTCAGAATCATTTAAAAAACAAAATGTCAAACTGATGATATTCACACCAGACCAAAGTCTGTTGACACAAGCCCAAAAGCTGTTGCAAAGTCAGTCCTTGTCGGGGTCCTCTGCAGGACTACAAGTCCAAGACTGAGAACTGAGCAATCAAACACTGCCGATCGCTCGGTTCTCAGAGCTCCCTGAGCAGTGAACTCACTGGGCTGTGGAGGGGGCAAGAGCGGGAGCGGCTGACTCGGGCTCAGTGGCTCACTAAGAGGCTGAGCCTGGTGCCGGTCCAGACATGTTTGTGGATCCCGACCATATGGCCACGATCTTTCCCGAGATTGGACCCGCTCTGTGATGTCAGCTTCAGCCCACTGCTGAAAATGGGTCACAGGAGTGCAGAATGAACTGCACTCCTGTGATCCACAGGAGAAGTATAGCCAAACAAGCTTTGAATGTACTTCTCCTTTAATATACTACAGGTATATCCACCTAATGTTTCCAAGGGAAAGCCCTTGCCATGGCAACTGCATTTTACACATGTAGCTGTCAATGTATGCATAGTGCTAAAATGGGGGTTTAGATATACTTATATATTTAAGCAGGGCTTTTTTCTCAGATTATAGGTGCAGGAACTACCCCCTTCTGAATCATCCCTTGTCTCCGCCCCCTACCCACCTCTGAGCACCGTCCCTTGGTTCCACCCTTACCCACCTCCCAGTAATACCCCTTTCAGAGAATACAGAACCACATATTATTTAGTGGTGCTAAAAAAATTGTATGATAATAAGAAAAGAAGTAAAATAGATCCCCTGCAGCCAGCAGCACTACACCCCCCCCCCCAGCTACAATAGATCCCCCACACAACCATAGACTCCCCCAGCAACAATGGACTTCACCACAGCAACAATAGACCCCACATACAGCAACAATAGACCCTCCACACAGCAGCAATAGCCCCCCCCCCCACACAGCAACAATTGACCACCTACAACAAAATACCACACCCAGCAACAAAAGATCCACCCCAGCAACATTAGACCCCACAGCAGCAACAACAGCTCTCCAAGCAGCCAGCATCAATAGACCCTCCAGCAACCAGCAACAACAGACCTCTTCCTCAACAGTAGTTGCCTACCAGCAACATAAGACCCCCCAGAAACAATAGACCCCCCACCAGCAACAACATACCTTCACACAAAAACAGATTCTCACCAGTGACAATAGATCCAGCAGCCAGCATCAACAGACTCTCAGCATACCCCACATCCCTTGCTTTTACATACATTCAGTACTGGAGGTGTCGGGACTGTGTTTCCCCACGTTCCTGCTGAAAAAAAGCCCTGTGTTTAGGATTGTAAATATTTTGGAGTCAGCTGTACAATAAATACACCATGAAAATATTAAAATCTCTCTAAGTAAACTATACAGAAGAGTAGTATAAATGGCCAATGATTAATTCTATTAGGGTATAGAGTATAATTTGGAGTTGACTGTTAAGGAAATATATCACAGGAATAGTCAAATCTGCTTAGCGCTTAGAAGACTATAATGTGGTCGACTTCAGCCGGTCACTGAGTAATCCTGTCAAGGTGCTACAGTAAATATATAAGAACTGAGTGTTCAGAAAATACATTAAGGGAAGTGTAATATTTCTTAAACTTAGAAGACTTAGATATAATGAACTGGATAGGCATGGAGTGATGGAGTACTTGTGGCAAATAGGACAAAATGTCATACTCTGCAGAATCATACGTGTCTAGTCACTGAATGAACAGAAGCAGACTTCAAAGTAAAACAAGCTTGCTACCGAATATTTATGTAAAAGTGACACTTATTTTAGATGAATAAATCTTTTGAAAATAGCAAAGAAGAAAAAGGTTGCAGAAGAACAGTAGTTGTAATACACATTACCTCATTAGATGTGGAGAAGATGGCTTGGACTAAAATACAGGTGGATTTATTAACATCAATGTGACTTGATATAGACAGTTGAGGAAAAGGAGTAAGTAAGATAATAGAAGAGTGCACCACCACCAGCCCCAGAAAACATATTTATTTTACGAAGGGACACAATGAGGAATACTTTCAAAAAGAGAAGAAAAATAATAATCATTGTTTTTTTCCTTTTAGACCTTTTTAATCAATAAAATAGTTTGTCCTGGAATCCACAAGTATATCTGTCCAATTTCCTGAAAATACTTATACAACTAAAAACACAAATAGTTCATTTAGGTGTTAGCAGAATCAGAGTCAGAATGTCTTCTCTCTGCTCCTAGGACCCAGTGTCACCGCCAACAGAGATCTCTTTCTGGGTGTGTTCAGCACAACCGGTGTTGACTGCTCCGCGATGGGCAACGAAAAGCTCATAGCCTTCCTGAAGACTCGCTTTGCGAAACTGGTCGGAAACCTCACAGGCGTCGTCACTTCCAGCTACTTCTGATGTCACGTCCGGCCCGAAATTCCTGGTGGTGAAACGCACGCCGATCCATTCAGTGGGTAGGTAGGTCTTAGATGGCAGAGTGATCTTCTCGGTGGGGATCCATGGTGTACAGTGCTCAGCTCACCTCACAGAAATCACTTTGTGTTGAAGTGTCTCCAGCCTCCAAATGAGGAACTCCTAAATGAACAATGTGTTTTTTTAGTTGTATAATTTTATAGTAGCTGCTCTAATAACATTTTAAGATAGGCGATATACACACGAGTGCAGGGATCAGTGTCATCTTAATACATTCGTTACTGAATTGTTTGAAATTGTCCAATTTCCTAACTTGATTTGGTAAACAGTGTGACAGGGACTACAGCAGGAACATCTTGACCTAGTGACCATGTCCAGGTAAAGATTTGGTTGGCAGACACGCAGATGTATGGGCATGTGCTTTGAGTGTGCTTAGTTCCAGCAGTGGAATATTGTTTTTTTTTTTTTAGTGTAAACTAGTATAAAATAGATTGTACAGATACTGTAAGTGGAACTCCACAATGGTAAAAATTCACTCAACAGAAGAAAATGACCCCTTAATGCCCTTACAAAAGCAGCAAGTCTAGTATTTTAACCACTTCCCGACCGCCTGCCGTGTTTTCACGGCGGCAGTTGGGTTGTTGTAAGCGAATCGCCATAAAAAGACGGCGATTTGTGAACGGCCGCTAGGCGGCGCGCCCTCCGCACTCCTGAGGAGTGTGCCTGCGGCTCGGGCGGACCCGATGTTCGCCAGCGAGCCGCGATGAGCAGCCACAGGCAAAGAACGGGGAACCGCCGATGTAAACACGGCGGTTCCCCATTCTGACAGTGCAGGCATGGGAGATCTACTGATCCCTGTCACTGGGATCAGTTAGATCTCTCATGCCCATGGTAGCCCAATCCCCCCACAGTAAGAACACACCCAGGGAACACAGTTAACCCCTAGATCTCCCCCTGCAGGTTAACCCCTTCACTGCCAATGACATTTATACAGTAATCAGTGGACATTTAAATTTATGTTCGCTGAATAAATGTCATTGGTCCCAAAAAAGTGTCAAAAATGTCTGACATGTCCGCTGCACTATCGCAGTACTGCTAAAAATCGCAGATCACCACCATTACTAGTAAAAAAAATAAAATAAAATAAAAACCCCAGAAATGAATTCTCATCATCTATAAACGCGGCCACTTTTGCGCAAACCAATCAATAAATGCCAATTGTGATTTTTTTTTCCACAAATATGAGGAAGAATATAAATCGGCCAAAACCGGTGAAAAAAATGTTTTTTTATATTTTTTTTTTGGATTAGAATTTTAGCAAAAAGTAAGACATTTGGGGTTTTTCTGCAAAATGGTCGCTCTTCTTTTGTTTATAGCGGCGATCAGAAATGACGCAGAGGCGATCAAATACCACCAAACGAAAGCTCTATTTGTGGGAAAAAAAGGATGCAAATTTTGTTTGGGTGCAACGTCGCATGACCACGCAATTATCAGTTAAATCGACGCAGTGCCAAATCGCAAAAAGTGCTCTGTCCTAAAGCTGGAAAACCTTCCGGTTGGTAAGTGGTTAATTACAGACACATAAATATACAAAGGAAGCAAATGTTTTGGAGGAATGATGCATGCTTTCTCAAGTGCTACATACTGTACATTGTGAATACCGATAACCTCAGTAAATTCTATTGTATTGTCTATGAATTGGCTTGTTACTTGTACTACATACAGTGTTTGGTTGGTTTATTAAAGGCAAATAGGCTGTCTATTTTGCAAGGGAATTTTCCATTCAGCTAGTAAATCAGGTGAAGCTCTGCTGACTTCCATCGACCGTGCTCAGGTAAGAAAAAGGGGGCTCTGGGGGGCAGCTGCAGCACAGAAGGTTTTTCACCTTAATGCATTAACCACTTCCATACCGAGCCTGTTTTTTGGGTTCGGTGTTTACAAGTTAAAAACATTTTTTTTTCTATAAAATTACTTAGAACCCCAAAACATTATATATAGAGTTGAGCGAACCCGTGGATGTTCGGGTTCGGTGGGTTCGGCCGAACTTCGGAAAAAAGTCCAGGTTCGGTACCGAACTTGACCCGAACTTTACCCCGAACCCCATTGAATTCAATGGGGACCCGAACTTTTTGGCACAAAAATTACTGTAAAAGAGTCCTGGAAAGTGCTAGAGGGCTGCAAAATGATTTTAGAACAATAATCTGTCCCTTACAGCAACAGCAAGAACCTGACCCTATAGAACTAGAAGATGATTTTAGAACAATAATCTGTCCCTCTAAGCAGTAGACTCTACCTAGTCCAGAATCGGATTGTTCTGTAATGCAGGATGAGATCTGCAATCTGTCCCTAAAAGCACCGGCAGCATCCTCTCCCTACACTACCAAGAGAGCATGTGACATGCAGCACTAAGTGACTCCAGCTTATAAAGAGGCTGGGTCACATGATGCACTGGCCAATCACAGCCATGCCTTTAGTAGGCATGGCTGTGATGGCTTCTAAGGGCAAACCAGTGAAACGCTTGTTGATTGGCTGCCCTGCAGCTATTCAACATGCGTGATCAAATACCCAAACCCAGAACTCGAACCCAAACTTTTTTCAAATGTCCGGGTTCTGGTCCGGGTCACAGACACCACAAAGTTCGGTACTCAACTCTAAGTATATATATTTTTTTCTAACAACCTAGAGAATAAAATGGCGGTCATTGCAAAACTTTGTCACACCGTATTTGCGCAGCGATCTTCCAAGCATGCTTTTTTTAAAATAAAATTAGTTTTTTTCAGTTAAAAAATAAGAAAACAGTAAAGTTAGGCCAATTTTTTTTCCAATTGTGAAAGATAATGTTACGCTGAGTAAAATGATACCCAACATGTCATGATTCAAAATTGCGTTCGCTTGCGGAATGACAACAAACTTTGCAACTCAAAAATCTCCATTGGTGACGTTTAAAAAATTCTACAGGAGAAAAGCAAAGCAAATGGGACTTTGAATGAAACGCAGATGAAACTGCATCTCCATCCCTAATTCAATGAGAAAGGAAAAGGAGGTTGGGACTTTAAATGAGGATATAGAAGGACACTGACCAATGTGCGTTGTACAAAAATAATTGTTTATTAGCCCTCCAAGATCCTGGAAAGCAAGGCAAGTGCCATGCATCATAAACAGATACATTACGTCACAACATGCGTTGAATGGCAAACATATATGCGTTTATGGTAATTGGAGTAAAGCAATTGTAGGTTGTACAGAAATAATTGTTTATTCATGGTGATAGAACTATACATGCACATGGACACGGCTGGTTGCAGACTTATTCCCTGACTTTGTATCTGTGGTAATTATTTGACATTTAGTCTCTCATACTTTTTGCACTTCTCCCATAGCCACCCTTGATGGTGGATCTTGGTCTAGGTTTTTTCTGACCCCAGCCCTTTTGTACCTTATCACAGGCACCTCATTTTTGCCCCCCCTTCCATTCCCTATTTTGGTGTATGGCTTCGCCATTTTGTTTTCACACTCAGCACCCTTCATGCACATTCACATTTCATTCAACCCATTTACACCCACATATTCATCCCCAGATGTCTGCTGTCCGAGTGGTCTGCATGGTGGATCCATCTCCGGCTCATGTCACCGTGTCCTCAGCTCCCGTGACAGGCTTCCAGTTGGTCTGGCCCACATTGCTACACCGCACATGTCGTTCTTCAAGGGTAGGTTGATTATCTTGCCCCCCTTCGTACCTATATCATGTACTCCATTACACATATATGCCATTAGACCTTTGGATATTTTTACTTTGTTACCTTTTATTTTTATGCAGATATATGTGCATCTACCCCTGATGAGTGGGATGAATTTTTGTATTACCATATGGTCTTTTATTCATTCCTAAATGTTTTACTTTGCGTCATGGCAGATGCTCCACTCCAATTACCAGGCATAGTGTTCTTCAGGTTTTAAATGCATAAACGCATATAAGTTTCCTATACATTTTTTACTAATTTATGTTGTGATGGAATTATTATTGTTTATCCTGTATGGTACTTACCTTGCCTTCCATGACCTTGGAGGGTCAGTAAACAATTATTTCTGTACAACCTACAATTGCTTTACTCCAATTACCATAAACACATATATGTTTGCCATTCAATGCATGTTGTGATGTAATGTATCTGTTTATGATGCATGGCACTTGCCTTGCTTTCCAGGATCTTGGAGGGCTAATAAACAAAAAATTTTACAGGTTAGCAGTTTTGAGTAACAGAGGAGGTCTAGTGCTAGAATTGTTGCTCTCGCTCTAACAATTTCGGCGATACCCCACATGTGTGGTTTGAACACCGTTTTCATATGTGGGCGGGACTTACGTATGCGTTTGCTTCTGCATGCGAGCTTGGCGGGACGGAGCGCTTTAATTTTTTTTTTTAATTATTTATTTTGCTTTTTACTTTTTATTTTTATACTGTTCTTTTTTAAAAAAATGTGATCACTTTTATTCCTATTACAAGAAATGTAAACATTCCTTGTAATAGAAAAAAGCATGCCAGGACCTCCTAAATATGAGATCTTGGGTCAAAAAGATCTTACAGATACTGGGGGGGATCCGATCATCTCCGCCGCTGCCAGCGGGTCCGGTAAGCGGCAGAGATGATGGGAAAGCGGCGGGAGGGGGGTACACTTCTCCCGCCGCTGATAAAAGTGATCTCACAGCGAATCCACCACTAAGTCCACTGTTATCAAAAACAGAATCGCCGGCTGAAAAAAACAATATCTGAATGGTGCCTGTAGCTGCAGGGACCATTCAGATATCACCACTCAAAGGCAGGACGTCATATGACGGCCACCTAAAGATAAGCAGTTTTAAAGTGAAAAACCTTGAGATTTTACAACTCCTTTAATGATCCTAACATTTTGTGTAAGTGCTGCACAGTAAAAGAAATAATAGAGTATAAATATTTATATTGCATATATTTTACAATTACTAACCAATAAAATGCACCTAAAATAGGTGGCTAAGGCACTGCATATAAGGTGAGTAACAATGGGACTTAAAAAATTGCTACAGCACCCAAAAGCTAGCGAGGAGGACCAACATTGTGTTAACAAACAAATATTTTGGCAGAAATATATTTCTTTTACTAAATAAATAAATACATAAAGTTTCAGTCTAACTTCCAGTATATTTGGCATAGACAGCAAAAAGGCCTAACAAGGTTCTATCTATTTGAAATACACAAAACAGTTTTGGTTAAAGCGCCAACTGAAATTACAACACAGTAGGTTCTGTTTTACAAGCTCTGCCCAAGATTCACATGTTTTCAATTGAATTGAAAGTTGTGTGAATCGTTGGTGAAAACATTGGTTCATGTCATGATGATATCTTGATTTATTGAATCACAACGTTACAAAATTCAGTTTAAGGCCCCTTTCACACTGGAGCGTTATTACAGCGGTAAAGCGCTAAAATTACCGCTGTAATAACGCTCTAAATATTATTTTTATGCATCTCTATGGATGCTTTCTCACTGAGGCGTTGCGCTAGCGCAGCGCTTCAGAAAATCATGCAAGCATGATTTTTCAGGAATGTGGGGAGCGGTGTATTCACCGCTCCTCCACCGCTCCTGCCATTCAATTCAATGGGCAGCGCTCCCGTAGCGGCTGTACACCGCTCCGGGAGCGCCGAGCGCCGGCACTTTTAACCCCTGTTTAACCCGTTGTGGGGGGGTTAAAAGTGCCCCGCACCCGCCTGCATAGCGGCGCCGTAGCGCCTCTATAACAGCGGTAAATCCCCGCTCAGACTAGCGGGGATTTACCGCTACCGCCCGCCAGCCCCAGTGTGAAAGGGGCCTTAGAGAAAAAAACAAGACTAATATAACTATGGAAAAAAACAGGCTGTTCATGTTTACCCACAATCCTCCTTCACCCTTCTAGATCATGTATAAGCATTCATTGTTACTTTTACCTTGTTCCTGTAGTGAGAGCCAGTTTTTATTACTCCCTGCACTATTATCACCTGGCCTATAAAATTCGGTGCAGCTGTTGGTTGGTGAGTTTTTAATAACATGAGCACACTCCCAGTGCTATATCTCTCTAGAGCCCTTTTCCTTAAACACAGTGAGGGTTATTTACTAAACCTAGAATGTGCAAAATCTGGTGCAGCTCTGTATAGAAACCAATCAGCTTCCAGGTTTTATTGTCAAAGCTTATTCAACAAGCTGAAGTTAGAAGCTGATTGGCTTCCATGCACAGCTGCACCAGATTCGGAATGCTCCAGTTTTAGTAAATCTTCCCCAGTGTGTGGGAGTCAAATCAGCAGCATTGCTTTGCTGGGAAAGAAATCAATGTATGTGATGATGAGACAGAGAGGGATGGGGGACAGGCTGACTTCTGTAGTCCAGCAGTTAAGGCCTCATACACACGGGCGTTTCTTAAAAAATAAACAAAACGTCAGGCCCGACGTCAAGGAAAAAGAATCAGCATTTTTCGGCATTATGTATCGGCGTTAGTGAGCGTTGGCGTCAATAGGCGTTTTTTACAATTAAAATCATCCCTCTGCTATTTTTCAACCTAAAAACATTGGCGTCAAAAAACGCCAGTTAACGCCGGTACGGTGTTAGTTGACATTTGTTGGCATTAGTGAGCGTTTTGAGGCGTTGGCGTCAAAAAATGCCAAAACGATACAGCCTCAGAACACGCTGGCCATGGGTTCTAGTTTCAGCTCACGAACGCCGACGCCATCTACAGCTCAAAAACGTGGGTGCTTTAATGGGGCCATTGACTAACATGGAGAGCTGCAAAAAACGTCCTTGTGTATGAGGCCTAAAGCTTATATAGGCTGGTTGGGATGTTAGTTCAGAAGGCACTGTGTTGTTAGAAGCACACTGGAATTCTGGCAGATCAACAGGATTTTTTCTTCTTATACTTGTGCCTTTAAAACAATAAAACATAGAGAAATGTTAATGTATTGGAGAGATTAACTGAATATGTTTTTTTACCCTGTCATGCAGTTTAATAAGGCCAAATATAGTTAATAATTATGTTTTGATGGAAAGATTAACTCTATACTAAATATCTACCTAAACATACTGATGAATTGTTGATTTATTGATGTTTCCATGAGCTGTAAAATGTGGTGGTGTTGGTGGTTGAGTTTAAAGCGGAGTTCCACTCAAAATCTGACCCCTCCAGTGTCACATCTGGCACCATTCAGGGGGGAGGGGAAGTGGGTACCTGTTTTTGACAGGTACCTGTGCCCACTTCTGGAAGATCACGCCATGGCATGATCCCTCGAAAGTTCACTCCCTCCTCCTTCCCCTGCCGCCGGGCCACTCAGAAAGTGCAGTGCACTTCATGCATGAGCAGCAGGGAACCGGCTGCTTCACTGCCAGTTTCCCTTACAGACAATGGCGGTGGCAGCACGTGAGAGCCATTGGAAACATCACTGGGGTGCTGAAATTGCTGAATTCCAGGACAGGTAAGTATGTGTAGCCGCTGCCTTTTAGTTTTTTGCTGGTGCTCCTCTTTAACTTATTTTTCCATGGATTATAACTAATAGTTTTTGTATCTGCAGATAAAGTATCACTTAATGTAGGCCAATAAAGTTTATCATATATAACACATAGAGTAGGTTTAATATTCATATATAAGTCCAAACTATGTATTTATTGACAGGACCTGGCTGAAATAAATGAATCTGCAGCACCCTGCATGTGGGTGTATTGATTTTCTATTCAAATAATACATTTATATTTTTCCATGTATGCTTATTCTATGTAAATATGAATTTTTAATGATATACCATTTTCTAAATGCACAGTTGAGCCCTGGGTATATTATTTTATGTGTTAGTGTTCCAGTGCCAATAGTTTTAAAAGATTAATGCAAAGCTTGGGTTCATTATCCCACTGAGAGTAAACACCTCTCTGTGCAATCTGCTTTTTAAATTATAATGCAAAAATCTACTTTCTATTATGATAACATTTGTATTAGTGGGGAAACAGAAGACTGATCTGTGCCAATAAAAATGTGAGACCTGAGGCATATACTAAGGGCCAATTCACACTGCAACGCAAAGTCTGAATATCCAGAATACTGTATATAACCAACAGAGGTTATGTGCATATCTCTAATTTTCTTTCATGCTTGGCCCTACTGCATACAGAGTCTCCCCTTTGGGCAAAATGGCCACCAGTCATGGTAAAGGACCAACAAGAAAGATCAAACTGTGGAATGGGGCAGGATCAAGCTCAATTTACAACTAACAAAAAAGTCTACATTAACATTTTAAGTTTATCTATAGTCAAAACATCAGTTTTTTTGGGTAGAGTAGGTGAAAGTTAAAACCCTTGACAGGTTTTTATTGCTATCTATTTTCCCAATGGGGAGATTCAACCCCTCCATTTGTGCTGGTGACCATTGTCCCAGGCAAAAGTAAGAGATGGGAACTTTAAAATCTGATGGTTGGACTTCCGGTTCCGGCGCCGTATGGAGAGGAGCTAGGAGACTTCAGCTCCGCTCCCCAGTCAGCAAACCGGCTTACAAAAGCGGCGATCAGGGTGCTATCATCCAGCCAAACCCACCCTAACAACCCAGGGAACCGTATGGATCGCTTTGTGGAGCGGAACGGACAAAGACCGCTTGCTACACAGCAGAATCCAGGGGGAGAGAGGACACATGCTGCAGCCAACATGGCCGCCGCAGCACAGCCACAAGCACAGGTACTGTCCTACGCAGCAAAGCTGGCAACACCCGCCCCGAGCCTGCACACAGACAACTCTGCTTTACAGACCCAGCAGCAGATGACAGGTACCCCAGCGCCAGAGCCAACATCCCCAGGGGACATAGCGCAAGCGGTGGCGCTGCTTATGAAGCCCATGATTACAGATGCAGTTGAGTCAGCAGTGCAAAAAGGCATAGAACAGTTACAGAAGGAACTTCAGTCACAATCCACCAGGCTCTCTCAGGCTGAAGACAGGCTATCTAGTGTTGAAGATGAAACAAACGCTCTGATCGCCTCAGTTGCAAAACTGACAGCCCACCAGAAAGAACTACAAGACAAAGTAATTGACCTGGAGAACAGGGCCAGGAGGAACAACCTCCGAGTCATAGGCCTTCCTGAATCCTACTCACCCCACACTCTGCACAAACTATGTGGCGTGGCAATACCAGAACTTTTGGGACTCCGCACTCCCTGCATAGTGGAAAGGGCACACAGGATCGGACAGCCTTCCGACGCACGCTCAAAACCCAGGGCAGTCATTGTTAAATACCTGAACTATAACGGCAAGCAAGCTATTCTACAAAACTTCAGGAGGGCCCGGTCCCTAATGTTTGAAGGGCATAACCTACTAATATTCGCAGACTACTCCATTGAAGTCATGCAAAAAAGGAAGGCGTTCTCACCTGTCTGCTCCACTCTCCATGAGCGCAACATCAAATTTAGCCTGGCCTACCCCGCAACCCTCTATTTCCAATCACCACAAGGAGAGAAACTGTCGTTCACATCACCCCAGGAAGCTGAACAGTACATAAATGAAGCATTGCAGACGGACATGGACCAAACTCCCCAAGCGGAAGCCAACACTAGACACTCGCCTGGAAAGGCGTCCAACTTCTCAAGCAAGTCCAGCAGCCCGGCGAAACCCCCCTACAAGAGGGTACGCTTCGGCCCGAACGAGACACACCAAGTACAAGTTTAACTGGAAGAACCAGCCGTCCCGGACCTGCTTCCAACCCATCTTTACAATAACACTTGCCACGACGTTCAACCCCACAGAATGAACAGACACCATTACTAAACCATGGCGGATTGAACACTGAGCTGACATCAAGTCCAAAGACCCCACACTGGGGACGCGAACCTAGCCAAGGGACTCTGCACTTTCTCAGTTCATGAGAAGCTAAGAAGCTATGGTAAAACCTAGATGATTTTTCACTATTAACGTGTTTCTTTGCCTTAGTGACTAAGTTTGTTATGCATCAGGGCAGTTTGAACTTGAACGATACCCCTCGGGGCATGGGCACTCGTGGATGAGCCCCCCTCCAGATCATTGACCTCACCCTCCGGTCCATATCGGCAGGGAAGGGGCCGGGTCTGGACGGGACTCACCCCCGAACGCCATAAAGGTACTGGGGAACCACTCATGGACCTCACTAAACGTAGACCTACTCTGGACAGGTTGAGGACTCACATTGCCTCTTATCACCAATCCAATTTAATCCCCCCCCATCCTCCTCCACCACCCTGGCTCCCCCCCCTCACTTTTCCCTTCATAACAAATTCTCACCCTCCCCGCATGGGGAAGTCGCCTCCATCCAAACACAAATTGGATGACAGGGTCGGACACCAATTTATGAGAGTAATCCCCTCCTTACGGAAAAAGGTGAAGTCCATGAAGGATGTTCCAAATGGTACTTTCTTCCGATGTTTGATTTACCTGAACCTATTTTGCTCATACATTAGTAGAAACTGTTTTGCACTGTGCCCACTCCCCAGCCATGGGGGATACCCTCTTTGGAAGCCCGTATCCAGGTTAGTCCCATTAACAGCTTTTATTAAACGCACTCAATGGATCCCCCCGGGCTCTGGAGTAACTTAACAGTAGTGTCCTGGAACGTCAAGGGATTAAGGTCTCCACAAAAGCGCATGCAGATACTTAGACATCTGAAAAAAATCAAAGCTGATGTGGCGCTACTACAGGAGACACACCTAGGTGCAGAGGATCTTCCTAGACTTCGAAAGCTATGGGTAGGAGAGGTAATAGGATCCCCGGCAACGGGGAAAAAAGCAGGGGTGGCTATCCTGCTCAGCAAGAAGCTACCCTACACTGTCCGTAACTCTACTTCGGATCAACTGGGCCGCAGAGTTACCATAAATCTGACCATAGGCGGTAGAGATCTTGCCATCTCTAATGTGTACGCGGAAAACTCTCCTACCCAGAGCTTCTTCCAAAATCTAAACACATGGGCCCTACAGGTCCCAGAAACCCTCCATCTGATCGGGGGAGACTTTAATTCTGTTATGCATAATATGGAAGATCGCACTTTCACTCATATCCAGCCT
>BLSH010506057.1:225203-240692 GCA_018402905.1 Glandirana rugosa
GAACAAAATCGAACCCACCACAACATACCTAGGTACGAACATCATACCGAGAAGATCGACGATCCTCTGTTTCTACATGGGTCAACCCCTACAAAAATCAACCCCGCGAAACTAGCTAACAACACCCTAACGGTGACTTTTCCGTATACTCCCCCAGAAAGCCATACGAATCTCATGAATACAAAAGCGATATACACTCCTGGAATAGGGTCTTCAACCTATGGAAACCCGTAACGGTCTCAGACACCATGTTACTACCAGACGACCACAGTGTGGTACCCGTCCACGGCACCAACCCGGGGAGACCCCATTTCTGGTTCCCCTTACATCCCCTTGGTCTTTACCCCAGAGGGGCCCAACCACGGCACCTGCCCATGGTGTGACACCAGCAGACCATCATTGTACCACAGACTCTGGCAATGCCCAAAGGTATCCAACTTCTGGGATAAGGTCCTCACATATAGCGAAAACATAAGTACTCTAAGCATACCGAAAGACCCCCTCATATGCCTTTTCAGTGGCAATCCCACAACAATCGATCAAAGCGCCCCAACTAAAAACATCCCCAACTGGGTACATCTTTGTCTCCTAGCAGCTAGAAGAGCCATACTACAAGCATGGATCCATACAACACCACCCAAGCTAAAACAAGTACAAAGCACACTGCACTCCCTTCTACACCTAGAGAAACAAGACACCATAAACACAAACTTCACTGGAACAAAGAAATTCTTCCTAAGGTGGAGAAACTTTCTAGAATACTCTCTCAATGATAGGGAATTAGGAGACTTTATGTTACCATTCCAATACTCAGAATGGTACCTCAAGTCTGATCTAAACCGATCCTTAGGAAGACTTAAAATCCATGGCCAACAATAAAAATGGAGCCACTATCACCATTTCTCTCCCGCTCGATCCTCACCTTAACCCTCACCTTGACGTTCCAGCAGAGGCCTAGCATTTCAATCCTCTTATACATATACTACGATGAAATTAATGATGAAGAGTATCCCCCCCTAACAAATGCAAATTCTTCCCACTTGAGAAGTTTCCCTATAACCATACTTTCATGGGCACAGGTAAGCAAAACAGGAAATTCTGTTAATACTGCTCTAACTTTCGCACAAAAGTTCACAACCTCATATTTAGCAACTACGTTTTTGTACCTTTACTTATTAACATCGGTTGCGCCTCAAAAACAATTTCACATATCTGCTGTAACTAGAATGCCAAATCATTGTTGCTATGCAAAACTATATATGTGCAATTATTTTTGTAATACAACCCCCAACTTGGGGCATATTTGTAAGACTGCAAAAACCAAATAAAGTTTATTTAAAAAAAAATCTGATGGTTGTCATAGGTACAGGAGGTGATAGGAATCTTCAGATGGGAACACCTGTTCTGGTGATAACTGTTTATAAGCAGATTTTCCCTTACTTTGGTCAGATTGTGTCCTTCTTCTTGGTGTGACTCCGAGACAGAATTTTTTATTTGTCATATCCCTAGTTTGAATCGTCTACGAATGCAAGTTGTTAAGTAATAAAGTTCACTGAAGTGTTTTGAGTCTGCAACAATGGAGGTTGAGGAACAATTCTGAAAAATTATCTTTGAGCACAATGGAAAATGTTTACCTAAATATGCTGCAAGTTCAGTATAATACAGAAGGATTCTTCAGGGACAGATTATAGGTTTGTTGATCATCTGATGATGAAGGTCTGTTAGATCATTCACTGTTGTTATGTTTATATGCCCCCTTTGTTGTCACTGCATTGTGTGCCAGTTGACTCACATCTGTAGTCTTGGTTTTTCAAAAGGGAACCCAGCTGGGCCAAATCTGTTTCACGCATTGTCATTTGCAGATGGCAAAATGCATGTATTAAGATTTGCCTGATGTTCATAAATATGTGTACTATAACACAGAAGTGATTTAATTCCTAGCAATTACTTTACACCATGTATTATAGTATAATTAACTCAAGGTCTGATTCATCAAGGTACAATGATTACATTGTCATCTACAATGGCGTATGTCATCTCATCTTTAACAAAGTATACTAAGCACAAAGAAACTATGCAGGAAAAAATCTTATCTAAACGTATTGTTATGTAAATGAGAAAAGACTCTTTGTTTTTGTCACATGTATATAAGAATATTGAAGCTCTTTAATGACTTAAACTTTACCTTTCATTCCAGAAAATTCTAAATAAATTGTTCATGCATTCCATCTGCTCACATATTTTATTTAGTTAAACACGTTATCCTAAAATGACCTCATATTTTTATCATATTAATTGCTTAGATAATTCCAGATCTAGAATATTCTATGGTAATGCTGTTATGAGAGGACATGGGACACTACATTTTAACTGTCATTTTGGCCATTCAGAAAAGGAAGTAAACATTGTAGATGCTTACTTTCTCACAACCAAGCCCACCCTGTCATCCAGAGCCTTGTATAATAACTGCAACTGCCCCTTCCTTCCACATTTATAACAGGTATTCATATAGTGCTGACAATTTATGCAGCACTTTTTATACATTGTATATTCACATGTCCCTTCCCTCAAGGAGCTTACAATCTATGGTCCCTACCTCCCATGCACACATATACATACAAGGGAAAACCTAAGCCTAGCACACACGTATATAACACACACATGATTCCATACACATACTAATGCAATTTAGACATGGAACAATTAATCTAATAGCATTTCTTTTTTGAGTGTGAGAGGAAACCAAAGTACACCCATGCAAAAACAGAGAGCACATGCACACTTTATGCAGGTCGTGTGCTGACTGGGATTCAAACTAAGGACCCTAGTGCTGCAAGCCAGAAGTGCTGACCCCTGACCCACAGTGCTACATTGCAAGGCTTGGTGCCTGAGTGGCCAATTGCCAGGCCCAATCACCATTGCATGGGGGCAAGAGTATGGTTCCAGAATGATCAATATTAAAGTGTTACACAACAGTAAAATCAGTGTGTATATGCAGTAAAGCATGCTTGCTATAATCACTGTGGAACCTAAGGGGTTAATCCTCTGTATTGTGTAAAAAAAGCTTTGTGATCCTGTATGCACAGATCCTCCTCTTCTTGCATTGTCCCCATAAAATGTCTTGATAAGACAGAGTTAGTGAAGTCAGGCTGCACATGCTCAGTTTGGTGTGTATTGCTAGAAAGTTTTTTTCTTGGGAGAGTGCACGTGACCTGCACAGGGCCAATCAGCACTGTCCAGACAGAGGGTCAGGGGTCCTGCATCCTGATAGGACAACCAGTGCAGTATGAAAACTCCTCCTTTAACCAGGAACTGGTAAAAGTCACAAGACTGCTATATACTGCTGAAGAGAAAATGTTTTTAGCAGTTTATATTCACTTGATCAAATGATTGCATTTCCATGTTCTGTGTACTGGAGACCAGATATAGTGAATGTAGGGTCCTGAGTAGGGATGGGTCGAATACCCCCCTGTTCGGTTAGCAGCAGAACTCCTGAACAGGGGAAATGTTCTAACCCAAACAGGGAACCCCATTGAAGTGTATAGGAGCCGACATGGATAAATCAAAAGTGCCCATTTTGAAGGCTTATATGCAAATGATTGGCCATGACTCGCGGTTACAATTGCCATCACCCGGCTATTAAAAAATAAAGAAAAAAAGGGTCTGGTATGAATTTTAAGGGGAACCCCATGCGGAAATGTAAAAAATATTGGTGTGGGGGTCCCCCTCAACATCCATACCAGACCCATATTCAAGCATGCAGTCTGGCAGTTCAGAAAAAGGGGGTAGAAGCGAGCGCCACCCCTCCTGAAGAAAAAACCTTCTGACGTCATGTCATGTCACATGACGTCAGGAGGGGGTGGGGCCACCTGGTTAACCTTGCCTATATAAGAGCTGTCAAAATGAAGAGAGCGCATACGGCAGGTAGCCTTCAATGGAGGGGGAACATTTTCCATTTTTCCTCTTTTTCGGGTCTGTCGGGCGGCGTGATTGATGGTGGATTTAAATTGCAGGACACTTTTTTATTTTTTTAATAAAGGATTTGTCAAAAACAGTCTCTTGTGGTTTCTACTAGATATGTGCAGTTCGTTTCGTTCCGAATTAAAATTCAGACAAATTTTTGTTTTGTCGAAAATTTGGATTTATCGAACTTTAAACGAATCCGAAATAATGAAAAAAAAATTCAGACGAAATGCAAATTTGAATAATTTTCAAATACTTTTTGACTTCAAATAGTTTTCAACTTCAAATTCGAAATGTTTTCAAATTCGAGTAGTTTTCAAATTTGAATTTGAAAAGTCCTCGAATTTGAATAGTTTTCCAATTTCCAAAGACAACAAAATATAACAGAAAACAAAGGAATAGAACAGAAAAAAACAATAGACTAGAAAAGAATATAACAGAAAACAAAATGATAGAATACAGCTCTGTTCTACTCCACCACATTATATTCTTTAATTTTCTGTTATATTCCCCTCTATTGTATTCTATCTTTTTCCATTCTTTTCCTCCACTTTCCACTCCACCCCATTCTCCTTAAAAATTGGAAAACTATTTGGATTCAAAAACTGTTCAAATTCGAAAATGATTCAAATTAAAAAATGATTTGAATTTTAAAACAATACGAATTACAAAACTATTCGAAATTGATTTGAAAACTCTTCTTATTGATTTGAAAACGAATAAATGAAACAAATCCCGAAAAATAGATTAAACAAATGAAACAAATCTAACTAAACAAATTTATGTAAATAGCAAATCGAAATGGAGCTAAACTAAACAAATTTTTTCACTCTGCACATGTCTAGTTTTTACTTACCTGATACCCATTCACATGGGGAGGTCAGGATCTGTGAGCCCCCTTGTTAAAGGGGGCTTCCAGATTCCGATAAGCCCCCCACCCGCAGACCCTGACAACCACAGCCCAGGGTTGTTGGGAAGAGGCCTTTGTCCCCATCAACATGGGGACAAGGTTCTTTGGAGGGGGGGCGCAGAGCCCACCCTGCTCCAATGTTATAGTTCAGAAGGGGGGCACTCGCTTGCTCCCTTTTCCCTGACCTGTCAGGCTGTATGCTCAGATAAGGGTCTGGTATGGATTTTGGAGAGGACCCCATGACATTTGTTTCTTTATTTTTTTTAATAGCCAGGCACCGGCAATTGCAACCGTGAGTCATGGAATTTCTTTCTTTAGAAATATCAGTTTTGCTGTAGCATGCTCTGTATATGCTATGAATGTGCCACTTTACAGACACATTAAGGGCCCCCCCCCCCCGGCACGATATTTAAAGGAATTTTTCATTTTCATTGCTGCACTTTAAGCATCATTAAATTCACTGCTCCTGAAAAAACAATTGTTTTTTTTTTTAATGTTATTGATCCATGTCCCCCAGGGCAGTACCCAGACCCCCATACCCCTTTTATGGCCAATTACTTGCATATAATGCCATTTTTATTTTCTTTATTTTTTCTTACCGGCACTTTTTTTTAAATTCAGCTGTCAGTGGGGAAACCCATTGACAGCTGATGACTCATCGGTTCTTAACCACTTCCCGCCAGACATATTGTAAAATGACGTCCGGACGGTGGTTCCATTATCCTGACCGGATGTCATATGATGTTCGGCCGGATAAGCCGGTAGCACTCGTCCACGGGAGCGCGCATTGCGGCGATCGTGCGCGGCTTGTGTCTGCCGGACACGGGCCGTCACCGATCACAGTATACAGCCAGTGACATTGGCTGTTTACCACGTGATCGTCTGTGTATAATCACAGTTTCAGTAGCAAAACGGAGGCGTGCCTGTGCGATCGGGGGGGAGGCGGGTGTCCCTCGGACACAGCTCTTCCCGATCAGGGTAAACAGCCAATGAAATTGGCTTTCATCACATGATTCTGGTTCGGAGTATGAGCCAGTAGAGGGCAGTCTGATTCAACTGAGGAAACCACCTCCCCCCCCAGAAGAATTTGAAAATCAGAACCAAGATCTGAAGACCTGCCCACCACAAGCAGGGCCAGACCCCAGTAAGAGGGGCCCAGTACAAATACTGGAACAACACGCCCAACCCAAAGAACCCTAATCCGGGTCCGGGTCTGGGCCCAGTCCTTCCTTCCCAATGCCCTAACAAACCCCGTATGGTTGCCTGCCAACTCAGGGCCCACAGTAATTTCACTGCACAGCCAATTGTGCAGGTCAACACCACAGATTATGCCCCACTGGATTATTTTTATTTGTTTTTCTCCCCCAAATTGCTGCAGAGTATGGTGGATCAAACCAAACTCTATGCACAGCAATTTATTGCTGCCAATCCCACTTCATCTTATGCCCGCCTGCTTCATTGGCAATGTCTGACACTGGACAAATTCAAAATATTTTTGGGCCTTACATTGAATATGGGGATTGCAAAAAAAAACTCCTTAAGTATTGGTCCACCACCACATGCCCATATACTCCTCTGTCATGTCCAGGACAAGATATAAGATGATCATGCCTTTCCTCCATTTTAGCAATAATTTGCAGTGCCCTCCCTGAGATCACCCCACATACGATAAATTGTACAACATACGCTCCCTAATTAATGCCCTTTCCCAGAGATTTGCGAAAGTGTTCATCCTGGATAAAAACATCTCTGTAGATGAGTTCCTCATACATTTTACTGGCCGGCTGCAGTTCAAGCAGTATATACCCAGCAAGAGAGCCAGGTATGGCTTAAAACTTAACAAATTGTTTGATTAAGCCACTGGCTATGTATACAGACTCCCAGCTCCAGCCCTGTGATTGTCCCACATATATTGGAACCAGTGGGAAGATTGTCTGAGAGCTGGCCTACCCCCTCTTTAGAAAAGGATACCCCCTATACATTGACAACTACTATACAAGCCTGCTTCCCACAAAATCTCCTCACCAAAAAATTGAAAAACAGAGAATCTGCATTCATGAAGGATGTCCACATCCTCTCTACTATCCACAACGACACTTTGTTGGAGATTCGGAGAAGACATGGCCCCATCGTAAAGCTCGAATGTGTTCATGACTACAATCTGTTCGGAGGGGGGTGGATTTAAATGACCAGAAGGTACAGTCCTATTTGTCAACCTGGAAGTCCCGTTATTGGTACAAGAAAGCCGCATTTCACCTTTTTCATATGGCCATGTACAATTCGTTTGTGTGTTGCCAAAGATCATCTGAAAACCAATCAGTCATCTACTTCAAATACAGTACATTGAAGAAATTATCACTGCCCTCATTTATTAGCAAGGACCCGCCCCAACGAGTATTCGCTCTGATTGTGTGAGTCGACTCCACAAGCAACATATTATCTACAGATATCTACAGAATCCAGAAGACGACAACAGGAGAGATGTTGTGTATGCTCCAGAGGAGGAGTCAGAAGAGATACCAGCTTCTATTGTCCCCAATGTCCCTCTCAACCTGGCCTGTGCATTGGAGATTGTTTCAAAAATTATCATACACAAATCAAATATTAGTTTGCCTTATTTTTAAAAGACCGCCATTTCCCCATTTTAACCACTTCAGCCCCGGAAGGATTTCCCACTTTAGGACCTGAGCACTGCATCGCTGTAACTGACAATTGCGCGGTCGTGCGACGTTGTACCCAAACAAAATTTGTGTCCTTTTTTCCCCACAATTAGAGCGTTTGTTTGGTGGTATTTGATCACCGCTGCGTCATTTCTTATCGCCGCTATAAACAAAAGAAGAGCGACAATTTTGAAAAAAAAAACAAAGTTCTTACTTTTTGCTAAAATACAAATCCAAAAAAAAATATAAAAAAACATTTTTTTTCAAAGGTTTTGGCCAATTTATATTCTTCCTCATATTTCTGATAAAAAAAAATCGCAATCGGGGTTTATTGATTGGTTTGAGCAAAAGTTGCCGCGTTTACGGATGATGAGAATTAATTTCTGGGGTTTTTTTTGTTTTTATTTTTTACTAGTAATGGTGGTGATCTGCAATTTTTAGCGGTACTGCGATATTGTGGCGGACATGTCGGACTATTTTGACACTTTTTGGGACCATTGGCATTCATACAGCGATCAGTGCTATAAAAATGCACTGAATACTGTGTAAATGTCATTGGCAGTGAAGGGGTTAACCTGCAGGGGGCGCTCTATGGGTTAACTGTGTTCTAACTGTATTCATGTTTGACTGGCAGGGGAAGGGGAGTGATCACGGCTTCCATGTAGAGGAAGGCTGTGATCACAGCCCTTCCCCCTCTCACAGAACGGAGATCCGTGTTTACATGCACGGATCTCCGTTCTTTCACTGCGGGGGGGCATCACAGGTAGTCCGGCGGAGATCGAGTCTGCCCTACCCGCTCCCTGGCCCCCCCCGGACACACTGAATGTGCGAGCGCGCCTCCAGCGGCGCGTGCTCACAGTGCACGATCTCGCAGCCGCCGTCATATGACGGCGGTTTGCGATATCGAGCCACCTTGTTGCCGTCAACCTGCGGTTGGTGGTCAGCAAGTGGTTAAATGCCTGTGTGGATCATTTGCCTGCTACCACATTAACTGACCCTGGCCTGTTTACCGACGATGTCTTTGCCTGCTGTTTCAAACCACATTTCTGACTTCCACGTACACCAACCTGGGCCTGTTGATCAACCATGTTTTTGCCTGCCATTTGGACTGATCTTTTGCCCTTCCACTTTAGTACACAGGGGTTTCACATATGTGAGAGGCTCCAGAAAAGCGTTCTGAGTAGAGAAAACCAGTTTTTGGTTTCCTGTGTTCCCAGAACAGGGTCTGGTTTCCCAGAGGCTTCAAAGCATTTGGGTGGGAGAAGCCTCTACCCCTGTCACCCTGGCCCTAAGCTTGATGGTCCCTCCTGCTGCCTGGACCAATACTTTGGCTGCCTGTAATGACCCAGGACTTTAGGGACTATGTTTCTTCCTGCTGCCTGGACCAATACTTTGGCTGTGCTTACCATATCACTGCCTGTAATGATCCAGGACTTTATGGACTATGTTTCTTCCTGCTGCCTGGACCAATACTTTGGCTGTGCTGACCATATCGCTGCCTGTAATGACCCAGTACTTTCTGGACCACGTTTCTTCCTGCTAGCTGAACCAATACTTTTGGTGTTGACCATATCTCTGCCTGCTGCCTCTACTGACTATGGACAGTATTTCTGCCTGGACATCTCTGCCTGCTACCTGGACTAATGCATTTGGCTGTGCTGACAGTATCTCTGTCTGTACTAACTATGGACAGTATTCCTGTCTGCTGCCTGGAATGATTGCTTTTACTGTCGCTGACCACATCCCTGCCTGCTGCCTGGACCGATGCTCTCCTCTGTGGACCACTGCACTACTAAAACCACAGGTAATCTATTGTTATTTGGTATGTACATGCTATATGTTAGAAATATGAAGGGCCTTAAAAAAAGTGATTGGTAGTCAGAAAATGATATATGTAATTTATGCTCCTAGAATGTCTGGAGGTGCTACTTGGATGTTGGGCCTCTGTATGTGGCCAGGCTGTGTAAAAGTCTCACACATGTGGTATCGTCATACTCAAAAGGAGTAGCAGAATGTATTTTAGGGTGTAATTTTTGCAATGTACATGCAATATGTCTGGAAAAAATGAACTGTTCAAAAGACTCATTATGCCTCATAGATTATATGTGGGGTGTTAGCTTTCCAAAAACGGGGTCATTTTGTGGGTAATTCTATTGTCCTGGTGCTCCAGGGCCTTCAAAAGTGTAATAGGTAGTGAACAAGTTAGATGTGTAATTTATGCTCCCTGCATATTTGGCCTCTCTATGTGGCCAGGCTGTAAAAATATGTAAAAAAGTGTAATAGGTGGTTGAGAAATGAAATGTGTGATTTATGCTTCTAAAATGCCTGATGGTGCTACTCCAATTTTTGGCCTCTGCATGTGGCCAGGCTGTATAAAAGTCTCACACATGTGGTTTTGCTATACTCAGGAGGAGTAGCAGAATGTATTTTGGGGTGTCATTTTTGCTATGTATATGTTATGTGTTAGAAATATCTTATAAATGGACAACTTTGTGTAAAAAAAATGCGTTTTCATTTTTTTCCACATTTTCCTAAATCTTCTGGAAAAAAATGAACCTTTCAAAAGACTCATTATGCCTCATAGATTATATATTGGGGTGTTAGCTTTCCAAAATGGGGTAATTTTGTGGATAATTCCATTGTCCTGGTGCTCCAGGGCCTTCAAAAGTGTAATAGGTAGTCAACAAGTTAGATGTGTAAGTTATGCTCCCTGCATATTTGGCCTCTTTATGTGGCCAGGCTGTAAAATTATCCCACACATTTGGTATCGCCATACTCGGGAGGAGTAGTAGAATGTGTTTTGGGGTGTAAATTGTGGTATGCATATGCCATGTAAGAGAAATAACCTAATACAATGACAATTTTGTGGGAAAAAAAAATCTTAATTTTGCAAAGAATTGTGGGAAAAAATTAAACCGTGCAAAAACTCACCATGCCTCTTACTAAATACCTTGGAATGTCTATTTTCCAGGAAGGGGTCATTTGGGGGTTATTTGTACTGTCCTGGCCTGTTAGTGTCTCAAGAAAGGAGATAGGCCGTAAGTACATCAGGTGTGATCAGGTGTGATCAGTTTTCAGTGATTTGCACCATAGCTTGTAGACTCTATAACTTTCACACAGACTAAATAATATCCACTAATTTGGGTTATTTTTACCAACGATATGTAGCAATATACATTTTGGCCCAAATGTATAAAGAAAAATTATTTTGTTTGGATACAGAGTATCATGACTGAGTAATTGTCACTCAAAGTGTGAGAGCACTGAAATCTGAAAATTGGTCTGGGCGGAAAGTGTCCTAAGTGCCTGGTATTGAAGTGGTTAAGGATGCAGTTGCTGGATTCCCAGCCCCATTTATTAACAACCAGCTTACACTGCACCCTGATTGGGCAAATCAGGTCACAGGATGCACTGTGCAGCGCTCAGCGCTCAGAGTCCTGGGTTTAGTAAAACTTTAAGCTCACACAGAGCTTTCTACTAAGGGCTCCAGCAGGCATATGCAGTACCAGGAGAGCACAGGAATAGTAAGTAATGATAGTAGTCAAGGTGGGCTATTAGGAGAACCTAATATAATCTATATAGGATTTGATTTACCAAAACTGGAGAAATCAAAATCTGGTGCAGCAGTGCATGGCAGCTAATCAGCTTCTAACTTCAGCTTCATTCATTTAAGCTTGACAAATAAACTGGACGCTGATTGGTTTCTATGCAGAGCTTCACCAGATTTTGCATTCTCCACTTTTAGTAAATCAACCCTATTGTCTCCGTGCAGCCTCCCTATACACAAAATGGAGCAAGATAGCTCCCTAATGTGTTTCACCCCCTCAAACAGACAAATAAAATAATATAATATGCAACGCTCCTGTGATATAAACAAAAAATAATATACCATACAGCAAAATGTGCTCCACACGAAAAAAGGATTAAAACAACAGAAATTGCAACTTAAAAAGTGTCCATATAAAATTTGCAACATCTCCATATTAAATTTTCAGTGTTTATCAGCAAGATAAATAGATCTATGCCCACAATTTAATCTTCTGTGCTCCAAAAGTGGTACTTGTAAAACCACCACCATCATTTCCATACTATGTGCAATAAATATGCTCACTCGGAGCAAGACCTCCAGATTAGAAGAGGTTGCGTGAGCTATTTTCAATTCCACACCATACACTGGCCAGCTTTTATCTTCCACTCCTTTTCCATTCTCAGATTACTCCCAGCAGATAAAGAGGGGATTCCCAAAGACAATCACTTTATGCTTTTAATGGTTGGGATCTGTGTCTATTCCTTCAGCCCAGAGTATACTGTATTACACACAGCATAGTGTTTTATAGTGTAAAGTATACTCTTGGCTGAAAGAATGGACTGGGCTGAAGAAATGTACACAGACCCTAAACATAATTAAAAAATGTATACAAAAATCACTATACATTCTCTTAAAGAATACATTAGGCATCACTTCTCTAAATTCAATCACATAAAGATGCTAAAATAACATTTCATTATATAAATATCCAAATTACTTTGATATATGTCTAGGTGTTTCCTATGGTGTATGTAGAACACTCAGAGACACACACTCCCTTTAAAAGCTTCTAGCACATTAATGCACCCGTGTTTAATGCATGCTTGCTCAGACTACTGCCAAAATGTGATGCAACCTATGTAATATAAAGTTGAGAATGTGTATTTTCTCAGCTGCTATATGTTGTTTTTCAAAATTGATACCGCGGCCCAGAAATGCAGGTGGCAGACTTTACTTTTGTGTGCTGCTTCTATCTAAGAACCACACTGTTTCTGCAGTTAATGGAAATATAGTATATTGCAAATTCTGTTTCTGTCTAGATTAATGTGTTTCCCGAAAGTAACAAATCAAAGTTGAGTCCATGAGCTATAAATCTTCCACCTGGCTTTCAACAATAATTTGGTCTCAACACAACCAGCCATGCTGTGCACCAGCTGAGAATAGTAGATAATAGGAATGTAAAAATATTTCACATTCTGCAGACATAGCATGTCTATGTTATAATGCAAATTTCAACAATGAGTTTTCCTTAAAAATATGCTATTTGTTTTGATCCATGCATTCATCCATCTATTTCTGATCCCCCTGTTTTCGTGGGAATCAGCACAGACTTTCCCTTGTTTTCTTGTTGGATCAAGTCTTCCCTGGTGTAGCCACATGGGTGAGTGGGTGATACAATCCTCCATCATGGTTTAAGTTTTCTGCAAATTTAAGGACATCAATATGTAAGAAAGAAATGAAAATAACTGCTGTTGTGTAAATTTAAAATGCCAATTAGATTGACTGAAAACTATTTTTTGTCAGAAAAGATAGTCATGTTTGCTAGAGCATATTTATGACTGGAATCTGTAGTTCTACAAATGTTGGCCTTCCTACTTCACTAGTCATATTAATCTATCTGCAATTTGTTTTTTTTTTTGATTGTGTGGGTCCTAATGTTTATAGATACGCTTGTACAATGGAATTTGATTGAACAAGCAAAGGATGGCCCAAGGTATACACTGTATACTATATAATTTCAGACAGCTGTGGATTACTGTGTTCACTTTTGTCATGGCAAAAAATAAGGACACTTTGCATTTGGTACAAGAGATCCTTTGAGAGCAAGCACGGTTATTATGGAGCAAAACATAAAAGCAACCAACAAAGTTGATGTCTATATTGCTGCTCTATTTGTGTGATACTCCAAATTAATCATTGAAAAATGCTTAGAGTAACTTCATAGGCAAATACATACTGTGACATTATGCGAGGCACGATAGTGGACGGGCGATATTTGTTGCCTTGCATGCATTCACTTGGAGTGGACTAGTGAGAGTCTGACCCGGGTTTTGCCAGCCACTGTGGCAGAGCTGGTTCCAGCCCAGAGTTTCTGGTCCACCCAAATCCCTCTTCAGCTGCATTTAACCGGTTCCCAACTGGCTTGTGTACTTTTACTGCTGCAATGTGGCAGCATATCACGAATCGCCGCTTACAAACGCAATTCGCACACGCGCGGCTAGGGGGCGACCATGCACCGCTGGCAGCACACTCTCATGCCCGGCGCAAGCTCCCTCAGTGTGGCCACGGGTCGGTGTCCACCGGCGACCCGTGATCGTCTGTGAGAGGAGAAGAACCAGGAACCGCTGATGTAAACACGGCAATTCCCCGCTCTGTCAGTGGGCATGACAGTGATCTACTGATCCCTGTCATTGGGATCAGTTAGATCTGTCATGCCCCTGCCAGCCCAGCACCCCCACAGTTAGAACACACCTAGGGAACACAGGTAACCCCTAGATTGCCCCCTGCAGGTTAACCAGTTCCTTGCCAGTGACATTTATACAGTTATCAGTGTTTTTTTTCGATCGGATCACTGTATAAGGCCTCATGCACACAGGACCTTTTTTGAAAGTCCTGTGTGCATGAAGCCTAAAAGTCAATGGTACCAAAATAGTGTAAAAATGTCAAAATTGTTGCTCTTTCTTTGTTTATAGCCCAAAACATACAAACCGCAGAGGTGATAAAATACCACCAAAAGAAAGGTCTATTTGTGGGAAAAAAAGGACATCAATTTTGTTTGGGTACAACGTTGCACGACCATGAAATTATCAGTTAAAGCAACGCAATGCCGAATCGCAAAAGGTGCTCTGGTCATTAAGGGGAAATTCTTCCGGGGCTGAAGTGATTAATGACCAGATAGAGATCTCAGTTTTGCTCTGGCCTCGGACTCAGTATGACTACACTGAGAGAGCTTTAACTGGGGAGTTGGTTGATCTAGGGACTACAAGAGAAAAGGTTTGCGTTTGTTTTGTTTGAAGGTGTCAGGGACAAGCCTGACATCATATAGAGAGGTATCCTGTTCTGTAGTAGTTTAGCGCATGACGACAAGGTTTTGTTTTGATGTTTTGTTTGTTTTATGACTTGCAACCTTTTTCGAGATAAAACTGGCAACTCGCCAGACTTTTAAGAAAGTTGGTCTTACTGCTACCTTTTTCCCAGGAAAAGTGATCCACACGAGCTAATCTCCCAAACGTGGTGGAGTTCAGTGGGCAATTTTCCAAGATGGAGGAAATGCTGAAGGCCCTGCTGCAAGCCAATGTAGCTCAGTGGGAAACCAACTGCCAGGTTGCAGAGGCCACTGCAGCACAACAGGCAGCTCAGCAGGAAACCAACCTTCGGGTCGCACAGGCTGCTGCAGCTCAGCGGGAGGAAAGTCGCCAGGCTATTGCAGCACAAAAGGAGACAAACCAACAGTTTGAGGAGGCCCTGCTGGAGTTAAAGGAGGGGCCCACACCTCCCACAGCAGTGGAACCAAAATTGGTATGCGCCTCTTACCACCTGCAGAAGAAGACACCTGTGAATGACGTGGAGGCGTACCTCACGACTTTTGAATGAGTCGCTCTTCGCGAAGGATGGCCAAAAGAACAATGGTCGGAACTGCTAGCGCCTTTTCTGACAGGTGAGCCCCAGAAGGCCTATTTTGATTTGGAACCTGATAAGGCCCAGGACTTTGAGTCCCTAAAACTGGAAATACTCACACGCCTGGGTGTCACCATGGCATTCCCGGCTCAACGGGTGCATCAGTGGACCTAACTAGAGTTGAGCGGACACCTGGATGTTCGGGTTCAGCCGAACTTCGCGAAAAAGTTAGAGTTTGGCCCCGAACTTGACCCCAAACCCCATTGAAGTCAATGGTGACCCGAACCTTTGGGCACTAAAATGGCTCTAAAAAGTCCTGGAAAGGGCTAGAGGGCTGCAAAAGGAAGCAAAATGGGGGTAAGAGTAGGAAAAGTGCCCTGCAAACAAATGTGGATAGGGAAATAACTTAAAATCACATAAAAAAATAAAAAATGGAGGAGGAGGTGGATGTGGAGTGGGAGGTTGAGGAGGCGGGGACCGTGGCCGTGTAAGTGGAAGTGGGGGTGGAGGAGGAGGTAGCCAACACTGTT
>BLSH010506057.1:265103-280407 GCA_018402905.1 Glandirana rugosa
GATTAAGTCCCCTTCCAACATGAAAAGGGGGATGATACAGTAAATAATCCACCTTTTGGAGACGGGTTTTCACGAGTTCGGCACCTGTAAGGGTTTCCTACACATGATTACACGGACACCTTGGTGTGACAGAAGTTGTTTCCAACCTCCGCCTAGACAGCTTCCTCCGATAAAAAACTCCGCACTACATGGATGCAACGTTCTATAAAACGCTGCAAAGGGTATTACGACTTGTACACCACAAAATATTTATCTAGATTACCGATAAAGGGTAACGACACTCCTTTTACAAAAAGAATTCAGGCAAAGGGTAACAACCTTTTAGGTTCTCAAGCCCCTACCCACAAGAGTGCTCAAATTTCTATCTCCGCAAAAAGCCAGCCAGAAGGGTATCACGCTATTTTACAATTTGATTAGGGAAAAAAACTCTTTCTCTCATACATATATTTTCCAACAATGGGAAACGGACTTAAGAAAAACATTTTCCTCACAGCAATGGGAAATAGCCATTAGATCTATTTATAAAACACCACATGTTCAGCATTATGGGAAACGTCGCAAAATATCTTGCAACGTAGGTACATCACGCCTCAAAAAATAGCCTCCTTCGACAGATCCGCCTCCAACCTTTGTTGAAGACAGTGTGGTTCCACAGGCACATTAGTACACATCCTTTGGGAATGTCCACGGCTTGAGCACTTTTGGGCAGAGGTTTTCCACCTAATAAATGACATAGTAGGGGGAAAAGTACAACCTTCCCCTGAATTAGGACTTCTCAATATAAACATTGAATCATTCCCCCATCACCTACATAAAACAAATACCCACATATTGTTATCAGCTAGACAAAATATCGCCAGACTATGGAAAAATCCAGACCCTCCCTTATATATCAACATTATTAAACAAACGCAAGAACACCTCACCTTCGAAACCATTTTATCGTCTGACACAGACACATATCGAAAACTTAAAAAACAATGTGATCCTTGGGTCCAATGGTACATAAAAAACATCTGTTCTAGCTGAACTACCCCAGTTTGAGTGCAATCCCCCCCCACCTCCCTCCCCCCCCCTTCCGCCCACTTACTGTACACTATCCTTTCCTCCCCCTTTCTGTACAATACTAACCTTCCCCCTTTCTCTTCTCTTCTTTCTCCTCTATTGGATGCTGAGAGAGCAGATTTAGTTATATTTGTATCCTGATGCAATTGCAACACTGGTAATCTGTTTAGAAATGTTTTACTTTGCTAGGAGGCTCGGTGCGTCCTCTGCACTAGACACAGTGTGATCCCTTTGGGGTGTCTGGGATGGAGGACGTGCAGAGCCCTGCTCTAGAGTTTGGCCTCATTTATGTCTACACTTAACAGGAAGTTAATAGTATTACTCGAATGTCTCTCTATACTAGGGCATCTGTATTTGAATGACAATGTTATCCAGCGTATGTATTCTATATGTTAAACTCAATAAAAATATTGAAAACTAAAAATGTTTACAGGTGAGTGCGCATGTGCAGAGCGCCCATGGTGGCTGTGTGAGCCTGGAGCTCCGGCTCTCTGCGGCCATCCGAACCAGTTCTAGCAAGCAGCGTAACTCGGCTGACCCGTTCATAGGGGAGAGGAGGAAGGGGCATCTGTTGGGACGCCGCCCGGGGCTTTGAGGAACCGCCAAATTGACTGTGGGTACCCAGTCCGGCCTTGCTCTCCTAATCGAGGCCGCGGCTCGGGTCTACTCGCTCCACCGCTAGTCGGGAGATAGTGGAGCGGGGAGGACACATTCCCGGGGGCTTCTGAGAGGATTTGGGAGCACACCATTGAAATAACAGGCACTAGTGGGGACCTCTCCAGGGGACACAAGGCCTGCAGGATCACTTTGGAGGCTTGAGCGCTCTTTAGGGCAAGGACTCTCACTTGAGGCCGCGGATTGGGCCTACTCTTCTCCCCTCATCCTGTTTCAGAGATTGCTAGCAGAGTGCAGGTCCCACTCTCTCATATATGATTGCTGGGGGATAACCCTGAACCGCACAGGGAGCGGACCAACTTCATCTTGCAGTGTCGCACGTTGCTATCACTATTTTTACAAGGGTCATATATAATTTTAATTATATTTATCTTTAAAGAACGGGAGCAATTTCATTGGGACACTTCTCCATTCTGGGATTATGCAGACAGGATCAGTTAGGTGGGACCTTTCCCGCCAACCGGGCTTTGATGGTCCAGCATATAAGGGCTCACAGAAGCCCCCAGATGCCCAATCAGTCACAGGGGTTACTGAGGAAATGGAAGCTGGCTCAGATGGGGGTTCTCAAGTTCTACCATCTCCAGGGGCCCCCCTGGGGCACAACCCATGGCCGAGATCCTCTCACCAGCGTCCACAATTTCTCTTTTGGAACGGACATTGGATGAACTCATTACTACACCTCTAAAAGAACAAGGTCCTGGCAATACTTACTCTGAACTGCCTAGTCCCCATGCTCAGGTTCCTCACTCTGACGTTCAGATGATGATGGAGGTCTTCTCCAAAATGCTTTCTAAGGGCCTGGCCCAAACAGCCACTCAAATTAACTCTGTTATCCAAGCTGATCTTCAGGGTTTGGGTGCTCAGATAGACGCAATAGAACACAAAACAGATCAATCAGTTTCTAGAATCAACCAGAACACGGCACGTATCCAAGATCTACAGGATCCATTAGACTCTGCTTTATCTAAAATAGATGATCTGGAAAATCGTTCTAGACTCTATAACTTTCGAATTAGGGGCCTTCCTGAGGCTATCACTGATGTCCAGATGGCCGTGAGCTACTTTATCAAGGAAACCATTCAAGGTATCCCCGTACACCGTCTTGAACTAGACAGGGCTCATAGAGCACTCCAGCCTCCGAGGTCTGATGGTTTACCTAGAGATATCCTTGTGAAACCCCATTTTTATGGTGTAAAGGAAGAGATCATGAAGGCCTCTAGGAACTCTCCTAATCTCGCTATACAAGGTCACCCTATCCAAGTTTTTGCGGACTTGTCTCCTTCTACCATCCAAAAGAGAAGTACCCTGAAGCCGTTACTGGAAGTCCTTTCCAAGTCGAACATGAAATATTGGTGGTTGTTCCCGTTCCGCTTGACTTTCATTCACAAAAGCAAGAAGTACGGCTTTTCTACATTCCAAGAGGGGGAAAAACTGCTGGTTAGACTTAACCTCATATCTATGGATCCCGCCTTCGCTTTGCCTCACAAGAGTATAGGCTCTTCTAAGAGGCCTTCCCCCCAGAGCCCTGTTCTACCAATGTGGCGGAAACAGCAAAAAAAGTGAGCCAAAGATTCTCACCCCCCCTTGACTCTTGAGATTTGACCCCCTTTTTGTTTTGTGATGTTTATTGTGTCCACCGACACTCAAGTCTTTAAATTTTGCTAATTTGTCAGGCAGCCCGGGGTGGCTCTCTCCCCCTCCTTCTCCCAGATCTGTTCTTTTCTGGAGGGGGTGGGGGGGGGGACCCTCTGCAGGCTGTTCAACCCAGCCCTCCTGAATCTAACCCCTGTTTTTTGTATTTGGTTATGCTTTCAATGGCGGTCCTTATTGGCCTTGGCTGTTCTATAGGTTAGTCCCAAAGGGTCCAATCAAGAGACCTCAACCTTACCAGTTGAGGGATCCAAGTTATCCCGGAAGTCACGTTCTCATTATTAATCATTTTTGTTATTACTGGGCAGTCCTAAATTTTTATTTGTGTTGGATCTAAAGTATTGGCCGGGGTGGATGTCATGCTCCCCCCTCTGACTCTGGATTTCAAATGTCGGTAATGCCTGAGTTGGTTGCATTTCTGCCGTTTAGGCAGATACATTGTTGTCTTTTCCTGGGAGTGGGGATGACTCTTAGACCCCCTATTGACAGGAATTTGAGGGGGCTTGCAGCAAGGCTTTTCCGCTCCCCTCCCGTGTTTTCTACTTTCACTCTATTTCTTTTGCTATTTCCAGTTTTTACTATTCTATATTTACTTTTTCCTTTCAGGCACCAGGGAAGTCAAATAAATAGTAGGTCACAGTGGGTCGTTTCTCTAACCTTCCCGTATAGCAAGCCGTTTCCTTTCCACCTCCGGAATCAGGTAAGCCCTCGCTCAGTGATGCATGGATTTCGATTTTCAAACCTTTACAATGTCTGCTAATACCCCATCCTCTTTGAGAATAGCAACACACAACATTCAGGGCCTTAACTCCCCCGTGAAAAGGAAAAAATATTTTAACCTAGTCCACTCCCATCACTTAGACATACTCATGCTTCAAGAAACCCATTTCCCTGACCAGTACAACCCTAAGTTTATACACTCTAAATATCCTCAGTACTTTCTGGCAAACGCATCAGATAAGACTAGAGGTGTAGGGATCTTCTTCGCAAAGCATTTATCCTTCACCCCCCAGAAAGAAATTAAATATCCAGAGGGTAGGTTTATCCTTCTAAAATGGACTTTAGGGGGACTGACGTACACGTTTTTATCATATTATGCTCCAAACACTGGTCAAGCTAAATTTCTTCATGATCTGTTTAATCTTATCATGCCCGACCTTGAGGGGACTGTAATATTGGGAGGAGATTCCAATATGGCATTAGACTCCATGCTCGACAAGTCGGGTTTTGGTCCACTACTCCTGCATCGTCCACCTAGATATAGCCTAAAATTTGCCAGGCTTCTTTATTCGCTGGGGTTCATAGATATCTGGAGGGAACTCAATCCTAGGGTAAGGGACTACACCCATTTTTCAGCCCCGCATAAGAGCATGGCGAGAATAGAGCATATTTTTGTCCCAGCTTCTCTCTCCCCCTTAATTTTCAAAGCCTACATTAAAGATTCTCCCCTGTCAGATCATTTGCTAGTAATAATATACATTAGAGCTGACCTAGGTCAAAGGAGGAATCCCCAATGGCGCCTAAATGAGACTCTCCTGAATAACCGGGTGCATTGCTCATTGTTAGAAAAAGAAATCAAAGACTATTTCCTATTGAACGACAATGGGGCAGTCTCGCCCCCAACTCATAAAGGGGTTATAAGGGGAAAGATCATCCAAATATCTGCCAGATTAAGAAGGGAGAGGAAGCTCGATATAGAGAAGTTAGAGAGTGCTTTTTATGACCTAGCCAGATCTCATAAGAAGAATCTGAATCCCAGATCCTGGGCTCAGCTAGAAGCAGGGAAGGTAGCATTGAACCTTGCCCTAACCACCAGCACTGAGAAACAAGTTCAATGGGCTAAGGCCCATTTCTATTTACAAAAAGATCAAATAGGTCCTAGGCTGGCTGTCAGGTTGTCCCTTATATTCCATTCCTTTTCATTCCCAAAGATTAGGGATCCCTCAGGAGATCTAACTCAGAATCCTAAGCGGATTATGACTATCTTTCAGAACTTCTATGTCAAACTCTACGGACCGGGGAAAACAGCTTCTTCGCCATCCTTTGCTGCTTTTCTAAATAACATTTCCCTCCCTAAACTTTTGAAAGATCATACAACTTCCATGGAACAACCTTTTACTGAGAAGGAAGTCCTGGAGATAATTAGTAATCTCAGGAAGGGCTCAGCACCTGGCCCTGACGGCTTTTCCACGAGCTACTATAAGACTTTTGGCCTAGTAATTGCCCCCTATGTAACAAATTTTTTTAACTCGCTACGAGCGGGGTCCGTGCTGCAGAACGAGGCCAACAGGGCCTTTGTCTCGGTCATCCCCAAACCTGGTAAAGATCACTTGGATGTTAGCAACTATAGGCCTATTTTGTTAATCAATAATGACCTTAAAATTTTGACAAAAATTTTGGCTAATAGACTATCCAAATTTATAGGTAACTATATCCACAAAGACCAGGTGGGCTTTATTCCAGGAAGGCAAGGCCCTGACCAGATTCGCAGAGCAGTGGACATCATTTCTCTCCTAAACTCGAAATGGGATGGGGGTCCTCTCAGGGAGGGGTTTATTCTGTCTGTTGATTTACAAAAAGCCTTTGACACGGTTGACTGGTCGTACCTATTTGATATTCTAAGCAGATGGGGCTTTGGCCCAAGATTTCTTCAGACTCTTAGAGCCCTCTACTCAAACCCTAGCACACAGGTAAAACTACAAAATTATTATTCGGACCCTTTTACTATCTCTAGGGGAACGAGGCAGGGATGTCCTCTCTCCCCACTAATTTTCGCAATTGCGATGGAATCCCTGGCAATTGCCATTAGGGATAACCCAGACATCCAGGGGGTAAAATGTGGAACCCGTTCCCACAAATGTGCATTATTCGCAGATGACCTGTTCCTTTTTATCTCATCCTCCCTCACATCTACCCCACATGTTATTTGCCTTCTTCAAGTCTTTGGAGAAGCCTCGGGGCTCTGTGTTAATTGGTCCAAATCAGCAGCTCTGAATATCACTACCCCGGAGTCGACAATACATTGTCTCAAAGAGCTCTATAAATTCACCTGGAATACTAATCAGATACCCTATCTGGGGGTCAATCTGGCAGCCAACATCAGCCAACTTTATGAGGTCAACTATCCACCCTTACTTAAGAAATTAGCAGAGGATCTTTCCAGATGGGATCAGGAGGGACTTTAATGGTTGGGCAGGATACACGCGGTTAGAATTAGTCTTTTACCCAGGATTCTCTATTTTTTCAGAGCTCTCCCTATCCCAATTAGGAAGTCAAACTTGTAAAAACTACAGTCGCAAATTCTGAAATTCATGTGGGGCCGAAAAGGCTTTAGATGCTCGGCTAACGTTCTTTACAGGAGACGTAATCAGGGGGGCCTAGGACTTCCACACCTCTATAAATACTATCAGGCAGCTCAATTAGCTCAGTTCTCAACCATCTTTGCCAGAGGGGACAAACCTGATTGGATTAACATAGAGAGACAGGCGGTGCCTTTCAACACTATTGACTTTTTGGTGGGGGCTCCCCACAAATTGAGGCCCCCAATAATCGCCCCTACCTTGTCCCACTCCATCACCCTTGGTGACTTAATCCTCAAACTTCCTAACTTAATCTCGAATCTCCGCCCCCTTAATCATCTTTTTAATAATCCCCAATTCCCACCGGGCCTAGACATTCGGGCCTTCCAGTGGTGGACAAATAAGGGCTTATTCCGATTAGGCCACTTTTTGATTCTCGCTGGCCCTTTGACTTTATCTCATTGCACCGATAAGTTAGATATGCCCCCTGCTGAAAAATGTAGTTTCTGACAAATACACCATTTCCTGACATCTTGGTGGAAACTTAGAAACGGTCATGTAGGTATCACTCCATATGAAAAATGGTGTTCGGAATCTGAGGTTCAAAGAGGAGGTATTTCCCTAATTTATGCATCACTGTCAGCAGACAAGCCTCCCTATGTGAAAACTTGGGAAAGGGATCTGGAGGTGGATTGGGAGGCAGATAAATGGAGTTTTCTGTTCCTGAGATCCTTTAAAGGGACCGCTAATATCACCTTGAGGGAGGCCAATCTTAAGGTATTTACCCGATGGTACTTGATACCAACCCGGCTGGCAGCCATGTTTCCAAATTCCTCTAGCCTGTGTTTCAGAGGATGTGGCCACTTGGGAACCTTCTTTCACACATGGTGGGAATGCCCATGCATTCGGGGTTTCTGGAATAGGGTTTTCTACTTGATACGTAAGGTCATGTGCCTTCCAGTCCCTCAGAACCCAGAAACGGCCATTCTCAATTTCAAACCTGACGGACTTTCCAAACACCTCTTTAAACTTACCCACTTTATCTTGTTGGGTGCCAAAATCACAATTGCCAGGTCCTGGAAATGTCCTTCGCTGCGGCTAAGCAGAAAATCTCTTGGATCATGTTGCAGGAAAAGCTTGCTAATATTATCCTGGATACTTCAACTAAATTTGATCTAGGCTGGGATCCATGGAAGAAATACCTGAAATTTCCCATGTGACCCACATCTTTCTCTTCTTTTTATAAGACTCCCTGGTGCCTCTCTTCCTCTGTATTTTGCCTCTCATCTTCTCTTTTTTTGTTGTCATATTTTCTACTGATTGCCTGAGTTTTGATGGCCTCTGTGTGGCACACTCTCAAAACTTCTAATATGTCTTTATTTGTAGCTACACTCTCAAAACTTCTAATATGTCTTTATTTTGGGTATAATAGTTATTCCCTTTTTAGTCTTTTATGTGATAATCCAACTAAAGCTCTTAAATGGATACTGGGAAATGGAGCCGAGTAGATTGTCTTCCATATCTCCGGTCACAGATTGCTCCCAGTTGGGATGTCTGGAGTGATGGCATAGCCTCTCTTGCTTTTTGCCTCTCTCATTAATAACTTAATGTCTTCTCACTTGCTTGGTTATCATTGTTTATTTTATGTGTGAGTAATTGTTTGATAGACTCTGGTTAATTTCATCTTTCTTTTCTGCTATTTTGAAAATTTTCAATAAAAACCTTTAAACAGAAAAATGTTTACAGGTTAGCAGATTTCAGCAACCGAGCCAATGCTTTTAATCCACCTGGCAGAACTAGGTGTGGCCAGCTGCTAACTGAAAAGCTGCAGGCTTGTGGATCAGTGACAATGCTGATAGTCACGCCCCCTGCAATGTTTTCCCATTTCACTTTTGTGCAAACAGGCAAAGCGCACATGAAAGTGGCAAACCTACTTGAAACTCCTGAGCTGTTGCCACTACATCTCAAATAAACTGCATTAGGCACAACGGGTATTTGTGGGACTTTGCAGGGGGGCTATGAATAAAACAGTGAGTGCAGATGTACTTATAATTGCAAGCTGTAGTGTAGATCATTTTATTAGAAGGCCTTAGTTCTAATTTAGCCATTTGCTTACTGGGCACTTAAACTCCCCTCCTGCTCGGACCAATTTTCAGTTTTCAGCGACGTCACTCTTTGAATGACAATTGTGCGGTCGTGCAACATTGTACCCAAACAAAATTGACATCCTTTTTTTCCCACAAATAGAGCTTTCTTTTGGGGGTATTTGATCACCTCTGCGGTTTTTATTTTTTGCGCTATAAACAAAAAAAGAGTGACAATTTAAAAACATTTTTGTACTTTTTGCTATAATACATATCCAAACATAAAAAATAAAAAAACACATTTATTCCTCAGTTTAGGCGGACATATATTCTTCTACATATTTTTGGTAAAAAAAAATCGCAATAAACGTATTTTGATTGGGTTGCGCAAATGTTATATCGCCTACAAACTATGAAATTTTTATATTTTTTTTTACTGGTAATGGTGGTGATCTGCGATTTTTATCGGGACTGCGGCGGACATGTCTGACATTTTTGACACTTTTTTGGGAGCAATGACATTTATACAGCGATCAGATCTAAAAATAGACACTGATTACTGTATAAATGTCATTGGCAGGGAAGGGGTTAACACTAAGGGGGGATCAAGGGGTTAAATGTGTTCCCTGTATGTGTTCCAACTGTGTGGGGGTGGGGCTGACAGGGACATAACAGATCTAACTGATCCCGATCACAGGGATCAGTAGATCTGTCATGCCACCCTCTCAGAGCGGGGAACCGCCGTGTTTACATCGGCGGTTCCCCGTGCCCGCTCTCTGTGAAGGGATCATGGGTCTCCGGTGGATATCGAGTCTGCCCGACCCAAGGGCACGCCTGGAGTGCGCAAAGGGGTGGACGTCAATTGACGGCCCCCCGGCAATTCAGAACTGCACTGTAGCCGTCAATCGGCTATAGCTTGGATCTGAAGTGGTTAAAGCAATAACTGATAGGGTTCTTTTACTCAGACATGCTCTGTTCTATTCAGCAGGTGATCCACTAACAGATCCCCAGTTGAAACAGTGCAGAAACAGAAGATGTCACTTTTGTGATCTCTGTGCCTGTCCAGTTTTTGTCCACATTTTGACAGCAGACATTTGTGGAACCATGTTGGATCTATAGACTGCTGGGTGTAGTTGAACTTGTTTCAAGTATCCTATGATCAAGTTTAGGTTCAGAGAAACAGAAAAGGAACATAGTCCTTTTCCATTTTTTTTCTGGACCTGGATGAACGCACATTCATTTACACTATAGACTTACATGTAGCTTCTGATCAGGTCCAAAAAACTGAAAAACTGACCAGAGGACCCAATCCGGAAAGGGGAACAAAAGAAAACTATAGGTAAAACACTTTGTCGTTGATTTGCTAAAACTGGAGAGTGCAAAATTTGGAGCAGCTGTGCATGGTAGCCAATCAGCTCCTAATTTCAGCTTGCTCAAATAAAGTGATATTAACCACTTACCAACCGGAAGGTTTTCCAGCTTTAGGACCAGAGCACTTTTTACGATTCGGCGCTGCGTCGCTTTAACTGACAATTGCGCGGTTGTGCGACGTTGCACCCAAACAAAATTTGCGTCCTTTTTTCCCCACAAATAGAGCTTTCTTTTGGTGGTATTTGATCACCTCTGCGTCATTTCTGATTGCCGCTATAAACAAAAGAAGAGCGACCATTTTGCAAAAAAACCCAAATTTCTTACTTTTTGCTAAAATTCAAATCCAAAAAAAAATATATAAAAAAACATTTTTTTCACCGTTTTGGCCGATTTATGTAATTCCTCATATTTGTGATAAAAAAAATTGCAATCTGTGTTTATTGATTGGTTTGCGCAAAAGTGGCCGCATTTACGGATGATGAGAATTAATTTCTGGGTTTTTTTTTTTTTTTTTATTTACTAGTAATGGCGGCGATCTGTGATTTTTAGTGGTAATGCGATGTTTCAGCGGACATGTCGGACATTTTTGACACCTTTTTGGGACCAATGACATTTATTCAGCGATCAGAAATTTAAATGTCCACTGATTACTGTATAAATGTCATTGGCAGTGAATGGGTTAACCTGGGGGGGGAGAGCTAGGGGTTAACATTGTTCCCTGGGTGTGTTCTTACTGTGGGGGGGTTGGGCTAACATGGGCATGAGAGATCTAACTGATCCCAGTGACAGGGATCAGTAGATCTCTCATGCCCCTACTAACAGAGCGGGGAACCGCCGTGTTTACATCGGCGGTTCCCTGTTCTTTCCCTGTAGCTGCTCATCGCGGCTCGCCGGCGGACATCGAGTCCGCCCGAACCGCGGGCACACTCCTCAGGAGTGCGGCGGGTGGCCCCTAGTGGCTGATTGCAGATCGCCGCTCAGCATCCCGACTGCCGCCGTGAAAACACGGCACGCGGTCGGGAACTAGTTAAAGAGAGCCATGTTAATTGCCATAATTCATTCACATAAATCATACAGTATATATCATGGCACTATATTTTGTTTTTTTTTAATCTTCTAAGTATCTTATTCCTGCAGTGCTGTTGTATGGCCACATGAACCCCCCCGTTCTTTGGCATCTGCAGAAAAAGATCCATGGGAAGGGCGTCTATTACTCTGCTCATGTATGCTCTCTACAGTATGAGTCTGTGTCTGGCCAGTACTGATTTTTGTGAGTTTCTTAGTAAATTGAATCTCACCCCCATATTTCTTAGTAATAGGAGGATGTGGAGGAGGGGGGGGAGGGAGTTAAATGTAATTCATCACTGTGCCCCCATGTGTGATTCTATAGTCATGTGGGCTTTACAGATAAGAAAAAGGAGGGAATGAAGAGCTTAGAAGGGAAATTAAATTTAGCATGCTCAGTAGAGGACACCAGCTACATAATCTCAACTTGTAGTGGGGGCAAAGGGGAATATGGGAGGGGCAGCTGAAGGCAGGAACAACCAGGTATATTTCTCTCTAAACAGAACAAATGCTTTAGTGGCTTTGTTAGTATGCATACGTTTAAATAGCATGGAAGCTGGCTGGTCTCTATCCAGAGCTACACCAGATTTTGAACTCTCCGGTTTTAGTAATTCAACCCCTTTGTTTTAAGGTGAAAGGTGCTAAATGTGACTAAACTCTGTGCAAACTCTACTTCCTTTAGCTGCTTTTTCAGCAGCTTTTTCCTGCTGCTCATGAATGGCAGTTAATTGCCCCTTAAAAGCTGCAGACATTGACTACTTCAGGTCTAAAAATATTTATATATTAAAATCAAGACATTTTGATGACTCTTTTGATCCATGGTTGTTAACTTAGTAAATATGGGGGGTCTTAAGTGTGATCCCTAATGAATCCAGGGGGCTGCATAAAAGCTTAGTTTTGTTGTAAATTTGTTGCTGTTATTTATTAAGATTTCATGAATAACATATTGAATTAAAGCATTCTACCTTTATTGCTGACAAATCAGTGCTCTTCTAGATTTTTTTTTTTTTAATTTGTCTCCCACAGCTTCTTCCTAATTGACTATGCATCAATATGTTAAAGTATGGATTTTAAGAGAACTTTTTTTAAATCAATTTGTGTAAACTGTTAACCACTTAAGGACCAGAAGGATTTACCCCCTTAATGACCAGGCAATTATTTTGCGATATGTCACTGCGTCGCTTCAACTGACAATTGCGCGGTCATGTGACGGTGTACCAAAACAAAATTTGTTTCCGTTTCTTTCCCACAAATAGAGCAATGCACTTGGTTTTCCTATAAATCCATGGCTGCCAGATGAACCACAATAAGTAGTAATGAATATATATGAACAAAAAAAAGTCCATTGGCGCCGGTTTTTTTTTTTTGTTCTTTTGGTATTTGATCACCTTTGCGGTTTTTATTTTTTGTGCTGTAAACAAAAAAAGAGCCAATTTTGAGGAAAAAAACAATATTTTTTACTTTTTGCTATAATAAATATCCAAAAATAATGTAAAAGAACAAATGTCTTCATCAGTTTAGGCCAATATGTATTCTTCCACATATTCTTGTAAGCGACATTGATTGGTTTGCGCAAAAGTTATAGTGTTTACAAAATAGGAGACAGATTTATGGCATTTTTATTATTAATTTTTTTACTAGTAATGGCGGTGATCAGCGATTTTTAGTGGGACTGCGACATTGCGGCGGTCAGATCAGACACTTTTGACACTTTTTTGGGACCAGTGACATTTATACAGCGATCAGTGCTATAAAAATGCACTGATTACTGTATAAATGAAAATGGTAGGGATGGGGTTAACACTAGGGGGCGATCAAGGAGTTAAATGTTTTCCCTGGGAGGTGTTTCTAACTGTGGGGGGAGTGGACTGACTAGGAGTACAGAGAGATTGCTGTTCCTGATCACTAGGAACATATGATTACTCTGAACTCCCCTGACAGAACGGAGATCTGTTTGTTTACATTGACCGATCTCCGTTCTGGCTCTCTGTGGAGCGATTGCAGGTGGCCAGCAGACATTGGGGCCACCAGCCATGTGCACTGGCTCTGGCAACATGCGTGCGCCCACTGTATCTAATTGCACGAAGCGTAGTACAGTTACGGCGATTTGCGCAATAGAGCCGACCTGCTGCAGTATAACTGCGGCAGCTGGTCGGCAAGTGGATATGATGAAGTTAGATTGTGCAAACATGAAATAGCATAATGGTGTCATTTTTACAAGTTTATAATCTCTAAAGAGCTAAATAATTACATGACAGATAACATTGCACGTGCCTACGTAAATGTTGGAAAAGCTAAAAAATGCATCCAGAGAATCTCATGTATTTACTTTGATTTGGAGATTAATGGGGTAAAATTACTTTTTTGTCATTTATAAATTAGATTTTTTTTTGTCTTATTTTATTTTTTTCTTCTTGTGGGGGTAGGGGGTAGGGGACCAGTTCAGGGGACCAGCAACGGGTCTCTCATAATAGT
Organism: Glandirana rugosa; assembly: GCA_018402905.1. Taxonomy (NCBI): domain Eukaryota; kingdom Metazoa; phylum Chordata; class Amphibia; order Anura; family Ranidae; genus Glandirana; species Glandirana rugosa. The sequence goes on from BLSH010506057.1 coordinate 278,788, forward strand.
AATCTATTGTTCACTGTTACTAGTAAGCAATAGATTTGTTTGTCTGGAAGAGCCCCAAGGATGACAGTGGCCTGGCTCTTCCCAGCCCACGGCTATACTATCTTGTGGCACAAATACATCTGGTGGGATGCATGGTGTCCATAGATGGGAATCTCAGGCTTTTAGTAAATCCAATAAACTCTTTCCCATTTACAATCTGATGCAAAAGATTTGTAATGAGGCTAGATACCTGCAGAGTAAGGGCTTTACCAAATATAGCCCAATCTGGCATATTTGCCTCCTATGAGGAGCTGGCTAAACTACAGCACAGCTCCCATTAGAAAAAAAATTAGGATTACCCATTTATACTTATTTATATTTATTAATTACATATTTTCAAGGATGGAGTTTTTTTTATCCTTTTCTGAGTTGCAAACTACATTAAAGCTACCTGCATGTATGCATTATTATTATGTACAATTATTACATGCTATTAGGGCCTTGGGGGTGCCCCGGACTGGCATTTATCTCCTACACCATTCTTTAACCCAGTTGCTAACGCTGAGTCCTCCAAGGTGCTTATTTCACAATGTTACACTATGATACTGTCTTAAGAAATACCCTATCAAAGCTCTGGTACAATGGGAAAAAGATAAAGGCTCTATGTCAGGTGATCAATAGGAAGAAGCCTTTGGGGCGGTCACTACCTGCTCTCTTAATGTATCTCAAAGACTGTCACAAGTCTATATCCTACTCAGGCTACATTATACCCAATTGCACCTGCACAGAATGGGTGTTCAGCCAGATCCCTGTTGCCCCAAATGTCAGCGTGATCATGGAGATTTCATACATCTACTTTGACATTGTCCTAAACTCCATCTCTATTGGAAGGGGGTGATTGGCATTGTTAATTCAGTGTTCCAAGCTACCATACCACTAGATCCTATATGCTGCTTATTGAATGTTCTGGGAGAAGTAAGCAATAGATTATTATTGCAGTGATCTGCAGGGGTAAGCAGAGCAGATCCCCGTCTAAATGTACATGGACTCCATGGCTCTCTTTCTGCCTCTCTTCCAAATTCAGGACCTGGGTTACTGAATGATAATAGTATGGCTACATGATTAAAGACATGGAGACCCCCCCCCCCTTCACTTTTTTCCCCTTTTTGTATAGGTGTTTGTTCCCTTTTTCTTTTTTTTTTAAATATAATTAGTTTATTTTTATTTTATATTTTTTCTCAATTTTTTTTTTTTTTAAGTTTTTGACATAACAAAAATATTGTACATCTTGCATGTGCTAGCGGACGCAACCACCACTTATAAGAGAGATCAATGCATTTGCAAAAGATGTAGGATGACTTTCGGTCAGTAGGTGTATAATGTATGAACATATAATTGAACATTTAAACCTGAACAGTCTAGTACATTAGGGTCAGTGTTAAACGAACAGTGGTATACATGGGTCTTTGATTAGAATCGATTCATCATTAAATCATGTTTGCTATAGAGATCACATTTGAGACAAGGCCTTACATACGAGAAGGAGGGTACAATATTCGGCCCTAAGGTCAGTTTATTTGTCTTGTGGGTTCAATATAGTACCATTCTTCCCAAGGCTTCCATACAGTTTCAAAGGAGCGG
>BLSH010506057.1:280417-293014 GCA_018402905.1 Glandirana rugosa
CCCCCCCTTCACTTTTTTCCCCTTTTTGTATAGGTGTTTGTTCCCTTTTTCTTTTTTTTTTAAATATAATTAGTTTATTTTTATTTTATATTTTTTCTCAATTTTTTTTTTTTTTAAGTTTTTGACATAACAAAAATATTGTACATCTTGCATGTGCTAGCGGACGCAACCACCACTTATAAGAGAGATCAATGCATTTGCAAAAGATGTAGGATGACTTTCGGTCAGTAGGTGTATAATGTATGAACATATAATTGAACATTTAAACCTGAACAGTCTAGTACATTAGGGTCAGTGTTAAACGAACAGTGGTATACATGGGTCTTTGATTAGAATCGATTCATCATTAAATCATGTTTGCTATAGAGATCACATTTGAGACAAGGCCTTACATACGAGAAGGAGGGTACAATATTCGGCCCTAAGGTCAGTTTATTTGTCTTGTGGGTTCAATATAGTACCATTCTTCCCAAGGCTTCCATACAGTTTCAAAGGAGCGGAAAGTTTTTTTTGAAATGCAATAGCTTTTTTGTGTAAGAAATGGGTGTGTATAATATTGATAGCCTCTGAAGGATTTGGGGCCTGTGATTGTTTCCAGTGCCTAGTAATTGTAAGTTTAGCTGATAAGAGGATATTGGCAATAATCCCTCGAATTTGGGTTGGGAATTTCTCAATGCCCAGGTTCAGTATAGCCAAAGCTGGGCATGTCGGTGTTAGTATTCCTGTTATTTCAGCTATGATTTGAAATATTTTCCTCCATAAGCTTTGAATGCTACGACATGTCCACAGTATGTGCATTATGTTGCCCTGGTCACCGCAACCACGCCAACATAAAGGAGAGCTTGAATCATACATTTTTGCTAACCTGCTAGGGGTTAGATACCATCTAAGTGTTACTTTAAGTGCTAATTCCCAGTAATTGGCACAGTGTGTTATAATTTGTCCATAGCGAATGGCCAGGGACCATTGTTGCTCAGAGAAAGTGGATCCCAAATCCGTTTCCCATTTCGTCATGGGTTTAGTTTTGGTAAATGTCTGTTTATCCTGTAGGATGTTGTATATAAGAGAAGTTCCTTTGGAAAATTTGGAAGTGTCAACATAATACTGCCAGATCTTGTTATGAATACGAATAGAGGGTGGAGGGGAGTTGTGCAAAAATTAATAAATACGGTACAGTGTAAAAAATGTGTGTTGAGGTAGGTTGAATTCTTCTATCATGGCGTTGGGAGTTTTGGGTTCGTCCCCTAGTATTATGTCATCTATCCAATGTATGTTGTATCTACTCCAATTTTGGACATTAATGTCCGGGTTTAGATGTTCTAGTTTGGTGAGTGGCACCTTCACTTTGATGGAGTGAAGGTGCTCAACTGATGTGTCCCTCAGTGACCTCCAGGCCAACAAGGAGGCTTTGGAAGTCAGAGGAGTATTAGAGGTATTGAGTTTGATCCAAGAGTCTGCGAACAATAGATCACAAGGGTTGGAGGTTTTGTTGAGGTTTTTTTTCGATCTCTAGCCATAGTGGTTCCGTTTGGGTATTAAACCAAAATTTTAGATTATTTAATTCGACTGCTGAGTAATAGTCCTTCAGGTCTATCATCCCCATTCCCCCGGCTGTTCTATGTTTAATTAGGTGGTTGTGTGCGCATCGCGCTCTTTTCCCCTGCCATATGAACCTTTTCAGCTGAGAGCTCAAAAGACCCATATAGTGTTGTGGTGGGGGGACATGTAATGTCCTAAAAATATACAAAATTTGCGGGAGTATCATCATTTTGTAGGCAGCCAGTCTCCCAACCCAAGACATTTCTGTCTAACCCATATGTTTTAGTTCCTTCTCGATTTTTGTAATTAGTGGTTTGTAATTGTTTTCTGCCAGGGAGTCGCTTTTCAGTGTTATTTTTATGCCCAGGTAGGAAAATCCTGTTTCTGTCCAGGTGTACGCATGCTCTTTCTTAGTTTGGTAGCTATTGGTTTGGAGATATTAAGGTCCATAATCAGGGATTTAGAGTGGTTGACTTTATAATATGAAAGGCTTCAGTAAGAATTTCATGTACCTGTGGTAAGAAGATTTGGGGTTCGTCAGCATAAGTATGATATCATCTGCGAACAAATTTATCACATGGGGCCTGTCCTTGAACAGAAAGCCTGATATCAGAGGGTGGGAAGGAATTCTTTCCGCCAGAGGCTCGATCATTAGGTTAAATATTGTTGGGGATAATGAACACCCCTGTCGTGTACCGTTTGTGATGCGGACGGGTTTGGACAACATCCCTGCCGTGTAGACCTGGGCAGAAGGCGAGGAATAGAATTCCAATATGGTTGTTTGAATTGGGCCCTGGAATCCAAATTTGTGTAATACATGGGACATGTATTCCCAGTGGACTTGGTCGAACGCCTTCTCCGCATCTATAGAAAGCAGCAGAGAAGGCGTCCGACCACGCTCCGCAAACTGCAGCACATTGAGCACACGCCTCGTGGCGTCCGAGGCCTGTCTTCCAATCACAAACCTGGATTGATCTGGTTGGCTCAAACGTGGAAGAATGTTTTTTAATCTTTGTGCAAGTGTTTTGGCGTAAATTTTAATGTCTGCGTTGAGCAGTGAGATGGGTCTAAACTTAGCGGGGTTGTCGGGGTCTTTTCCAGGCTTAGGGAGTGTGATGATATGCGCTTGTAGCATCTCTGAGGGAAATGCCGCTCCTTCTGCTGCTGTGTTAAACAGTTTTGCCAGGTGTGGAGTGAGTATTTCAGTATAGGTATGGTAATAATCATTACTAAACCCATCTGGGCCTGGGGATTTCCCACATGGCATAGATTTTATTATTTTCACTATTTCCTCTGGAAAAATAGGTTTGTTCAAAGTTTCTAAGTCGGTAGTGGTAAGTGTTGGTAGTTTAACTTTGTCGAGAAAAGACATGAGGGTGTCCGTCGTGGGTCGCGGGGTGGTGCTATTATCCTTTAAATTATATGGTGAGTCATGAGGCAAATGCGTCGGCTATTTACTGGGGATTAATACGTTTTTGTTTAGTTATGGGGTGATAGAGGAAGGGGATTTTAGCCTTGATCCTGCGGGCTTTTAAACATGAGGCTAAGAATTTACCTGCTTTGTTGTGGGAAGAGTAATACTTCAATTTAAGCCTTCTAAGCATAAAGTCGTGGTCCTCCTGTAATAAAGAACGTAATTCTAATCATGTAGTGGCCAATTTAGAAGCTGTGTCTGGGTTTGAGTTGGTTTTTTTTGGCTTGTTCAAGTAGCCGTAAAGTGTTCAGTGTCGTGTCTAGTTTGGCGTTTTTCAAACGTTTAACTCGGGCTCCTTGTTGAATCATGATACCTCTAAGGACTGCCTTGTGTGCGTTCCATACCGTGAAAATGTTAGCCTCTGGAGTATTGTTAATATTGAAATATTCTTTCAACTGCTGTGTGAATAGGTCTCTACTGGGTTTGTCTTTGATAAGTTTGTTATTACATTTCCCGGTTGAGACAGACCCACAGCTACCTTTCTCCGAGATTGAAATAGAAATAACCGCGTGGTCGGACCACGTAATATCCTCAATTTCGGAGGAAGTTATCCGTTGTAACATCCATTTATCAACAAAAAAATGATCAAGTCTTGAGTATGAGTTAAACCTGGGGGAATAGTACGTGTAGTCACGTTCTGATGCATGTAAACAACACCATGTATCATAAACATCCTCACTCTGCAAGATGTTGGATAGGAGGGAGGTATGATGTTTCTTACTGGTTGTTGAGTCTAATTTTGGATCTATGACAGAATTCATATCCCCGCCTATTATCAGTTCTCCTTTTTTGTAATTAGTTATGTGTAGTAATTTGAGAAAGAATTTGCCTTGTCTGGTATTAGGTGCATATACCCCTACAATAGTGTATAGTCTGTTGTTTATAGTACATACTAAGATCACGTATCTAGCTCCCTCGTCCAACATCTTCGAGTGCAGTTTAAAAGAGACAGTATTCTTAATAGCAATGAGGACTCCCCTGTTTTTTTTCTTATAGCTGGCAGAGAAAACATGGGGGAAGTCTCTGTGATGAAATGGAGGAGTTTTGTCTATCTGAAAATGTGTTTCTTGCACAATCACAATGTCCGCTTTGGATTTGGTAGCCTCTTTCCATATAGAAAGACATTTAGCTGGGTGGTTTAAGCCCCGGGCATTTACAGATATTAGCTTAGGGGATTATATTAAGGGACATCTAAATTCTTGTAAGATTTAATCATGATGAAAACCTTCTTTCTTGTGTGTTTTTGTCGAGTATACACGTGTAAACTCCTGAGGTTCGATGCTCCAGTTGAGGCTATAGTGTTTGATAAGAGTTTATCGTGGCTTGGGAGGAAGGCGTACGATACTGGTGGGTGCCTTGGTGATTGCATAGGAAAATGTAGAATGTTTGTTGCTTTGGCAGTAGAATTGAGCAGGGCAGACCCGAAGAATGACTGACCGTAAATGAACGTGAACATAAGTAAAGTCTTAAACATAAGAAAATGGTCCCGAGGGACAACGTGCAGCTGAACTGCAGAATTTGCGAGGGAAAGATGGAGGAACATATCTATTTTCTACTTAAGGAGTTACTTCTCCAGGGAGAACGGCTTGTCTATTGTAGTTTTAGTTGATGTAGCCCAGCTAGAGTTGTAATTTAGAGTTCCGCTTTCCTACGACCCTAGTCCACTCCCCTTTTTGGTGATGAAGAGAGCGAGGGGGTTTAGGGTTTGGAGGGTTAGGAGGCTCTACTGGGATAATATTCCAGTCTTTAAGTAGGCTTAGTCCTTCTTGTATATTGTTGACTATAGATGTGGAGCCTTCCCTTACTATTTTGAGTGTAGCCGGGTATTTCCATTGGTAGCCTATATCGTGGTTCCTGAGTGCTTTAGTGATTGATAGCAGATTTTTACGTCTCTGCAGAGTATGGGCGGAGAAATCAGGTAGGACTTGTATATCCCTTGCCTTATCAGGTAGGAGGTCTTTTTTACGGAAGGCCGAAATAATTGTCTCTTTTGCCTTTTAGTAGTGCATCCGTAAGAGGACGTCCTTTGGTATCACTTGAGGCAAGAAAGAGGGTTTCTGGATTCTATGTATACGGTCTATGGTGAGGTCTGCTGGTTGAAGGTCTGGAGCGACCAATTTGAACAAGTCACGCACAAAGTGAGGGAGTTGTGAGTATTGGATCGACTCCGGGATCCCCCTTAATTTTACGTTATTACGTCTGGACCGGTCTTCCAGGTCTGCTACTTTTGATTTTAGCCAAGTGATTTCGTCCGAGTGTGCTGTATGTGCGTCTACCATGTTATTGAATGATTCCGTGCACGCACTCACTGAGTCCTCTAAGTAACTGACTCTTTCTCCTAGGGCTTGCACTTCTGCAGCTTGTTGTTTAAAACATGCTTGCATGTCTGCTTGTAGGGATGATCTAAGAGAAAGTAACATGTCTTTCATTGTGACATCCAACATAGGCTGGCCTACTGTGGGGAATGATGCAATTGGGTCTGCCACTTTGTTGTCAGAGGTAGAATGAGACTCGCTTACCTCCATTTCCGGCCCATTATGCTCTTCGGGTAGGGAAGCTCTCCTTGGACGAGATTTCGCCGGACTTCTTGTGTTGGGGATCATGGGTGGTGATTTTCCTGCGTTCTCCGCATGTTAGGTCCCTGCCGTATCTGTGTGGGGAAATACAAACGTAGCTGCGGCTAGGGGTCCACCTGTGGGATGTATATGGGAATTCCGGTTATTGTTTAAAGGAGAGTCTTTACATGTTGGGTTGAAAAATTGGGACAGTTTTTGAAGTTGCGGTTGCGTAGTATAGGCAAGGCCCTGTTTGTATTTGTTACGCTTAGGCCCGGCAGGTGCCAATTATTCCTTACTGGGTAGCTTTCAGGGCTTTAAGGAAATGGTGTCAGTAATCTTTTGTGTGAGATGCAGCAGTTGGTAGCTGGTGCGGATCGCTGCTCTAGGTTCAATCATTCCGGCTGTGGTAGGTCGCAAAGCCGAGGTCTAAATTTCCGGCCGTGCGGAGGATGGGCGCCTATCTGCCCGATTTTGGGCTCAAAATGAAGCAGGTGATGTGGCTGATGTGGATGGGGTATTTAGCTTGCTCCCCCTTTCCTTAGATAGCAGGATTGGGGTGGATTCTCCCGTCCTCAGCGGAGCTCTGCTATTGTGCGTCCGCTCACACCGACGTCCGGCCACGCCCTATAATAATTAGTTTATTTTGATAATATATAATTTTTGTCTAGAAGTTTAGAACATTCAGTTTTTCCTTTTTTGGAACGACCTGGTTCTATGCAAAATCTTGAGGGTATATGTGACTTTTTTCTGTTTCTTTTTCTTTTCAGGAATAGATATCTTTATCTCATTAAGTATGAGGAATACTATTCTTAAATATAGTTTAATGCATACATTTAAGGTATATAGTTCAGAATGTATGTATTTTCTTTGTTCTTGCAATATTTAAAAATGTATAAAATAATATTAAAAAGAAAAAAAACATACATGCTGGAGTGGGAGCAAGTGCTTATGAAGTTGTGAATAACATCAGAGCCATTAGTCGTGAAACATAATACAGAAGAGTAGCCCTTATCAGGATAGCAAACCTACTAGATGATTGTTTAAGCTTCTGGGCATAGCAGTTCCATCACTAAACCCTCCCGAGCCACCATGACTCTTAATTGAGGTCTTAAGCACAGTAGGCTACACCATCAGAACTGGTGGGCCTCATGCAGCCTACAGGTTGACATAAATCACAGGGAACCTAGATTTGGGCTCTGGTGTCAGCACTTGCAATTGATTACATTTAATTAACAACTAGAAAATAATTATTAAATGTGGCCATAGGTTGATACTGTTTTGTGTTTTCTATTGCAGCTTTATCATAGCTTTTCCTTGAACTTTTGCATTTAATTCAATGCAACCATTTTGGTGGAGCCCTAATTTTCTTTTATTCTTTCTTTTTTTTATAGAGAATAGTACTCCATTATTTAGAAGCAGCAAATATGGCCCCATTTTCTCAAAGAAAACAGTCAATGGACCATAGAAACGAATCAATACGGCTCTGTTTGTTACACAATAACTTAATAAAGCAAAATGTTTTCACATAATTGCTATGTGGACATACAATTGTGCTCTTGTATATTAGAAATATACATTCAATGCAGTCTGCAGGAACCCAACATTTAATAATATATGTTAACATAAAAGCCAGCATTACACTGATGACAGTGCACAGAAAATGTTTACTTGCTTGCAGAATGGTATAATTTATACATTATAAAACCACAGGGGGGCAATTTAGGAAACTTGGACTAAGACTGTTTATTTCGTTCTGCAAATACTTCAAAATCTTTGGCTTGATTCTTGAGAATGAAAATGCTTCTATAAAACTAATGTACTGGAGCAGCAAATAATAACATATAATAACAGTAAGACACAGAAACAAGTTTTATTTTTGTGTAGCACCCCCCTCCCCCCCGTCCCCCCGTAGTGATAGGCGCTCTTGTAGTGAGTTTTTTTTTTTCGTATTGGAGAGGCAACATTTATTTAGACCTGACTAAAAGTGCAGGCCTGAATGTTTTGATCTGGGCAGGGGGGAGTGGCCCAGGGAGAGCTGGAGATTGCAGGAAGGAGAAACCCTCTGATACTCCTCCCCTTTGTTTCCAGAAGGCTCTGGAAAAGGGGATGGGAGAGGAGGTGTGACTTTCTGAAGTGTGTTAAGGAGCCTTGACCAATCCCCAATCTGGATTGGCAGGGGGCAGACCTCCTTAAATACTGTGATCTGCCCAGTGAGGGGAGGAGAGTGACAGGTGGAAGCAGCAGAGAGGCTACATTGAAGGCTCTTTAAAGGATCCACCGGTGTCGGTGAGTGACAGACCCTGGGAGCTGGACGAGAAGGCTGGAGCAGGTTGGGAGGTGACAGTGGACAGTCTGTGGAGGTCAGAGAAGCCAGTCAGGGAAAGGAGTGTCACTGGACAGCGAGGTAGGCCGTTGGGGCCTCGAAGAAGGATGGGCTGGGAGTTGTAGTTCATCCAGACCCAGATAGCACCAACCTTAGCTACACATCTGAGGGTCCGTAGCTTCACAACCGGGAGCCTGTGGCCCTTACCTGTAATGGGTGGTCAAGAGGTCCTACTAGCAGAAGAGCAGGGCTCACCATGTGCTAGCTGCGGCGGAGGAAGAGGTGTCATGGAGGCCTGATAAATTGCCTTTCATGCCTGTAATAGCAAGTAATGAGCAGGAGAGAAGAAAGAGAAGAGTAACTGTCAGCAAGTGTCTGTGCTGGAGGAAGAAGGAGTGCATATCTCCCAACTTTCTGAGATGGGAACGAGGGACACCTATTAGCAAAATCATGTAGGCATAAGAAACACCCCCTGCCACGCCCCCTTAAAGGAGAATTATACAAAAATGACTAGTTAAACCCACAAGTGCTTTTTTACCACTTCTATTCCTTTTTATTGGCTTTTTAAATGTACAAATGCAGCAATTTAGACATGGGATGAAAGGTTTAGCATTGATAAATAGTGCATTTTATATATAGGTGTATATATAGGTATATGCATCAGACCAAAATGAGGGACAAATGAAGAGGAATGATGGACAGAGGGACATTGTTCCAAATCAGGGGCAGTCCCTCGAAATCAGGGACATCCCCTAAATAAAACAACAAAACAAAGTACCAGCCTGTTCAGTGACTCTGGGTGTGTGGAGAATTGTGTGATTGAGGGCAGTGGGCAGGTGAATCACAACTACCAGCCACCCCTAAGGGGGCACATGGCTACATTTGTATATCTTCTTGCACAATTTGTGATGGATGTTTAGTTTTGCCAAAGTTCACACGAATGTGAGAATTTGACACTTGAATGCCTGCCAAGTACCCTCCAACTGCTAGCTCAGTACACACATCCCTGTCTGCCTGACACTGTATCGCACTGCACAGTCCCAAAAATGGCATTAGGCCCATGATAATATATTATCTTCAGCTGCTTTCCCCAGCATGTCCCACTAGAGCATGTATAAAGTGGGCTAAGTTAATATAGGTATCAAAGTCTAAGTTCAATTAAAAAAGAATAAATACACATGTTTTTTGCAGGTGAAAAAATGTACATTTATTATTTTTCAAAAACAGGAGCCTGCAAAGTATTGCATCTGCTATCAGTAGATCACAGGCTCCTGCACTGCCTACAGCTCAGTGCCCGTATCTCCATACGAGCTATCAGTTTCAGAGCTGTAAGCAGTGTGAATGAACTACAGGCATGATCAGCAGGCTAACAGTTCACACTGGGCTGGGAAGGGGGGGGGGGGGGGTGCTGAGAAGGAGAGGGGGCAACCAGAACATGTTACATGGTACACCAGAGGCGTAACTAGAACCTTCAGGGCCCCGGTGCAAGAAATTATGAAGGGCCCCCTGACCCCTGGCCCTTCCCTCTGATCCTGGGGCCCTTTACGCCTATCGTGGGTCCCTTTATTACGGTACTGCAGTGGGGCTCTTTCACAAGTTCTGCAGCAGGCTCCAGGGGGACCAGGGAAGCACACAGGGGCCCTGGGAACAGCAGAAGACAAGTAAACTGGATAGAGGAAAATGGAGGAGATTGGGTCCTCTAAATGCCACCCCCGCCATCCCTCCTATTCAGGTGTACAAGGGAGGCACATGGGCCCCCTGGACCATGGGGCCCGGTTGCAATTGCAACCCCTGCAACCCCTATCGTTACGCCCCTGTGGTACACCCTGAATACTATGAAATTATCCTTAAACCGAAAAGAAAATGTTTATTATATTGCAACTTGCCAGTTCTTAGATGTGATGGCTGCACTAATGTTCTTTTTTGGTCTTTCTTTCCTTTGTTTTCTCCTAGTGATCTAGTCAGTAAGTCAGTTGTTTTTCAGCAGAACAAGTTGTTCTGCAGATGTAGCAGTTAGGCCCTATCACATGAAGGGTCTGATCAGGTCAGTCTGTCAGTTTTTATGGCAGATCCTTTTGGATCTTCCATTCACCCTTAAGGACCAGCGGGTGTAAATGAAATAGTATCTGTTTACACCTGCCTACCTCCAGTCCAATCCTGTGGTCGCCCTGTTTCCTCTGACAGCTACTGTTTAGAGCACTGAGAGGTTTCTCCTTGGCAACAATCACATGGGGGCTAGGTTGGGGGGGGGGTTGTAATGGGGTTAGACTGAAGGAGGGTCTGTACTGGAGGTTAGGCTAAGGGGGGATCTGTTCTGACGGTTAGGCTGGGGGGAGTGTGTACTGGGGAAATGGGTCTGCACTGGGGGTTGGGGTCTGAACTGGGGGTTAGAGTAGCAGGGAGCCTCTACTATTGGGGGTCAGGCAGGGAGGGGGGTCTATACTTGGTATTAAGATGAGAGGGGGCTGTGCTGGAGAGAGGGTTTTAAACTGGGGATTAGGCAGGGAGGGGATCTGTACTTGGGAGGGGTGATTTAGAGCTGTGGTGGAGATCTGTACTCTGAAGAATAGGCACTGTGGGAGATTTGTACTGGGAAGAGGGGTCATTTTTGCTTGTATTCTGTACAGTGTCCTGTGCAATACTCACCCCTAACCCCTGCAATCTGTGTTATACACCCTCTTGACTTCTGTACTCTCCACATTACTGAAATTAAGTGGCCTAGTAAATTGGGGTGAAATTAACTGATAGCATAAAACTATCTTAAACTACAAATCTCTCTATTCTGCCTTGTAAAGGAAATGAACAAAGGCAAATAAAGTCCAGCCCAGGTGACAACCGTGGCTGCTTTCATAGACATAGTGATCATAAGCCACCTCATTTTAGGACTTATCGGCCAAAATATATCACATGTTTGTTTCTGGGTTCAGATATGCTTTAATATTGAAGTGATTCTTCAAGTACATCTTTACATTTGTATATAAAAAAAGCAGTATGGGTTCCCATAACCCCCTTAGCTGTTATAGCATAAATCACATTTTATACGCAGCACACTTCTCCTGATTGGCCATCAGTTTTGTCCAATCTTCTCTCAGTCAAGGTTCTACAGATGATTAGAAGAGGCAAATGTAAAGCTGGGTTTAGATTATTACACTAGTTGCATTTACAAATACATGTAATACTGCATTCATTTGCTTTCTATTATATCTGTCTTAAATAAAGCTTTAATACTCAGGTTACTTTATGATTTAAATTATGTAACAATGCATGGTACGGTCACAGCGTGTGGCATTTTTTACATTTAATTTTGTCTGAAACCCACAGGTCACGATTTATCAAGCAGTGGGTTCTCAGGGCGTAAATCAATGTACTATTCTCATCCTCCTCAATGCTGTCAAAAATTATTTCAACTATTTTAGCAGATAAATGTAAATTTTTACCTTTACCAAAAATCTGACTATGCAAGTAAGCGGCATCTGTGGATAAAAAAAAAAAATGCTGCTTTGACCAAAATTGGATAATGCCCCTGCTATAGATGTAGGTCAACTCCATATCTCCCGTAGCCTGACTAAAAAACTACCAGAGATGGCATCATCTCATCTTACCTTGGTGGTAGGACATTAATAAGAGACACCCAGCTGTTTACCTCAAACATTACATGAGTAAGCTCCTTGTCTGATTCAAACTCCCTCACATGTGCTTTCTCTTCTCTGATGCAGGAGCTCTGAGCTCAGCATTTGAGAGCTTGCTCCGGTCATGGGGTTGAAAAGTAACAGCTGGAATTATCCTAACAACAAGGCAGGACAGGATGATGCCTTCTCTGAGAATTTTTCAGTGAGGTTTTGGGAGATACATATTTGGCCTACACCTACAGCAAGGGCATTATCCAATCTCGGTCAAACCTGCACAGGCGTTTTATCTACTGACACCTTTTACCTGCATAGGCAGTTTTTGGTAAAGGTGAACTATTTCTTTAACCGCTTGCCGACCGCCGATCGGCATCTGACGGCGACAAGGTGGCTCCTCTGCGCAAATCGCCATCATATGACGGCGGCTGCGAGATCGAGCCTAGTGAGCGCGCGTGCGCTGCCGGAAACGCGCCCGCGTGCTCACTGTGTCTGGGGAGGGCCAGGGAGTGGGTGCGGCGGATTCGATCGCCGCCGGCCACCCGCGATGCCCCCCCCCCCGGTGTGAAAGAACGGAGGTCTGTGTAAGTAAACACGGACCTCCGTTCTGTGAGGGGGGAAGGGCTGTGATCACAGCCTTCCTCTACATGGAAGGTGTGATCACTTCCCTTCCCCAGCCAGGGCAGTCCCCACACAGTTAGAACACGCCCAGGGAACACTGTTAACCCTTAGAGCGCCCCCTGCAGGTTAACCCCTTCACTGCCAATGGCATTTACACAGTAATCAGTGCATTTTTATAGCACTGATCGCTGTATAAATGCCAATGGTCCCAAAAAAGTGTCAAAATGTTCCAACATGTCCGCTGAAATATCGCAGTACCGCTAAAAATCGCAGATCGCTGCCATTACTAGTAAAAAATGAAAAAAAATAAAAACCCCAGAAATGAATTCTCATCATCCATAAACGCGACCACTTTTGCGCAAACCAATCAATAAACGCCGATTGCGATTTTTTTTTATCACAAATATGAGGAAGAATATAAATCGGGCAAAACCGATGAAAAAAAATGTTTTTTTATAT
>BLSH010506057.1:307851-328785 GCA_018402905.1 Glandirana rugosa
ATATATATAAGAATATGACGGACTTACCTGAGATATATGATATGTGACTTACTTGACGTATATATCAGATGTGATTTACATAGTGTAATATATATATGTCATATGACAATACAGTATACTGTATATATATAATGTGATACATTTAGTGTAGACTATATATGCAGTTCATTCAGTGTATAGTATATAGAGTCCATTCAGGCAGTATAAGAATATATATATCTACCAGATATAGCATATACATATATAATACACTGCATTTGGTGTTGACTATATATACAGCTCATTCAGTATATAGTATATAGAGCCCATTTAAGCAGGGTAAGAATATATACATACCGTATATAGTGTATATATATATATATATATATATATATATACGTACCATATACAGTATATATATATATATATTATGCTGCATTTAGTGTAGACTACATATACAGCTCATTCAGTGTATAGTATATAGAGTCCGTTCAGGCAGTGTAAGAATATATATGTACCATATATTATGCTACATTTAGTGTAGACCATATATGCAGCTCACTCAGTGTATAGTATATAGAGTCCAAGCAGTTATCAAGCAGGATAAGAATATATATGTACCGTATATATTATATATATATATATATATATATATTACGCTGCATTTAGTGTAGACTATATATTCAGCTCATTCAGTGTTTAGTATATAGAGTCAGTTCAGGCAGTTTAAGAATATATATGTACCTATAAAGTATATTTATGGTCCTTGCCCTCTGACCGAAGAGAGACGTGGATCACATAAACACGCAACAAGACTTACAACATAAATAGATCTGAGGTGTGCCTTGGTTATCTGGTCGGTATGCCAAGAGAAGGGGGCATACCCTATACAAGTAATGGGTAATATTTTGGGTGCTACCCCAATTAGAAAAAAAACCAAATAAACAAAAAACAGTGTTGGCTACCTCCTCTTCCTCCTCCTCCTCCTCCTCCTCCACCACCACTTCCACCTACACTGCCATGGTCACAGCCTAGTCAACTTCTAGGCTCCTATTCCACATCCACCTCCTCCTCCCATTTTTATTTTTTTTATGTGATTTTAAGTTATTTTCCTATCCACATTTGTTTGCAGGGCACTTGTCCTACTGTTACCCCCATTTTGCTTCCTTTTGCAGCCCTCTAGCCCTTTCAAGGAATTTTTTACAGCCATTTTTGTGCCCAAAAGTTCAGGTCACCATTGACTTCATTGGGGTTCGGGTTCCGGGGTCAAGTTCAGTACCGAACCCAAACTTTTCCACAAAGTTCGGCCGAACCAGACAAATCCGAACATCCAGGTGTCCACTCAACTCTACATATGACAACCTGCCATGCAGTCCATTGGCAACAGCACCTCAAAGACCCACATCATAAAACAAGGCAGACTTCACCTTGCTCTTCATCTGTGACCTCAAAGCCTACTATACCTCCAGTCCTCTCAAAAGCCTGCACTGAGAGGAATGAAGGTCTAGCAATGGGTGCCAAAAGTACTTGCAGCCAATCTGCTAGCAGTACACCACCAGTAGGGATGGGCCCCCGGTTCGAGATGAACGCATGTTTGTCTCAAACATCGGGGGTTCCTCTGTTCGTCGCATCCTGAAAATTATGGGGCGTTCGTGGGAAATTTGAGTGCCCCATAATTCATGCCAATTGCAAGAAAATTCCACCCACTGATTGGTCAAAGCATGCACATGACCTGTATGCTTTGGCCAATCACAGCACGCTCTGCTGTGAGAGCTATGATTGGCCAAAGGCAGGGTGCCTTTAGACAATCACTGCTCAGCAGCCTCAATCCACACCCACACTATATAAAGCCGCTTGCACAGCGACTCTATGTAGTGTGTTACTAAAGTGGAGAGAGAGAGTGAGCTTAGATAGTGGATTGCAGGCAATTTAGTGTAGCGAGTGAGAAATTCTAGATAGTGCGATCTGTATACAGTCAGTTAGTGCAGGCAGTTTAGTGTAGAGAGTGAGATATATACTAGATAGGTAGCCGATCTGTATACAGTCAGTTAGGGAAGGCAGTTTAGTGTAGAGAGTGAGATATATACTAGATAGATAGCTGATCTGTATACAGTCAGTTAGTGCAGGCAGTGCAATAACACATGTACCTTAAATGGTATATATATATATATATATATATATATATAATGCAATGCCTTTAGTGTAGACCATATACAACTTAGTCAGTGTATAGTATATAGCGTCCGTTCAGGCAGTGCAAGAATATATATGTACCTTCCATAGTATATATATATATATATATATATATATATATATATATATATATATATTGTAATGCCTTTAGTGTAGACTATATACAGCTAATTCAGTGTATAGTATATAAAGTCCACTCAGGAAAGAAAGAAATATATATATATATATACATATATATATATATAGATATAGATATAGATATATATATACACATTGTATTGAGTGTACACTATGGGGTTGATTTACTAAACCTGGAGAGTCCAAAATCTGGTGCAGCTGAGCATGGTATCCAATCATCTTCTAACCTCAGCTTGTTCAATTAAGCTTTGACAATAAAAGCTGGAAGCTGATTTTCTATGCAGAGCTGCACTCTCCAGTTTTAGTAAATCAACCCGTATAAATCAGTGCATTTGGGGGTGTACTGTATATAGTACACTTTAGGTGGTGTATTAAAATATATACAGTCTAGTATATATATATATATATATATATATATATATACAGTATATATACAGTGTATATACAGTGTATTGAGTGTACACTATATATCACTGCATTCGGGGGTGTACGTTATATAATATAGTGTAGTGCGGTGTTAAAAAAATCCCCATCATGTCAGGAAGGCAACAAAGGAGAGGCAGACACTCCCAGGCCACTAAAAGAGGGCAAGCAGCCTCTGTGTCTACAGTGAAAAGTGGTGGTGGCCGACATGGTGCATCCTCTGCAGGTGGGTCACGCTTGTCCTTTTTTTCTGCTGTGGGCAGACCTATTGAGTCACAACATGCAGAAGAGTTGGGGGAGTGGATAACTAAGCCTATTCCACCAGCTCCTTCTCCACAGTTACTCCTTCTGTAGCTCCACCAGTTTGAGGAAGGGAGTAGCGTGAGCCTAGAGACAGGTGGTGCCACAGATGGACAAGAAACTAGCAGTCATGTTTCCCCAGCTGCAGCATACTGTCAAGTTTGCTCCAGTGACAAGGAGGGAGGGGATGATGAGGACATGGACTTTGCTTGGGTTCCTGAGAGAAGAGAGGAGGAAAATGAGGAGGAGGAGGCACAGCTTCAACAAGGCAGAATGTCATCCAGGGGCCAGCTTAAGGGCAGTCATCCTATTGCATCAGACCACAGAGCTCCACAGGAGCAGAGCACTGCTGGCTCCCCGCTGACTTCCAAAAGTTCATTGGTGTGGGCTTCTTTCAACACATGTGCAGTAGATCACACCATTGATATTTGCAATCTATGTCTGAAGCGGGTCAAGTGTGGCCAGAACTCCAGCCCCTTGGGCACCAATGTCTTGACAAGAAATATGATGACCAGCCATGCAGTCCGTTGGCAACAGCACCTGAAAGACTCACATCAGAAAACAAGGTGGACCTCTCCTTACTCCTTGTCACGTACCTGGTGTTGGAGTCTGTTGTGCAGGGAACAACCTCTCTTACTATCCCAACTCGTGGACCCCTGGAAGTGGGAACAGGGAGTCCGGCAGTACAGGGTGGCACGAGGGCTTGACAAGGTGGCTGGTGCTGATGCAGGACTCTTGCTGCAGATGGGGTGAAGGTTACCGTTGGTCACTGGTTGTCACTGGCAGAGGGGCCAGGAGCCTGTGCAGTAGGTAGAGGGATGATCAGAGGCAGGCCGGGTCATCAGTAGGCGGGCAGTGCAGGATCGAGGGAGTAGGCAAAGAGTAGTCGCAGGCAGGTAGCGAGGTACAGAGCAGCAGGCAGAGAGTAGTCGGGGACACAAGCCGGGGTCGGTGCAGTCAGAAAGTGATGAGACGTAAAAAAGCCGGGTCACAGGAAACAGGAAGTCAGATGAACAGGCCACTCAGGAACACGGATACTCTGTAGACAGGACAGCACTTGCTGCAGGTTGCTGCTGGCTTAAATAGGCTGTTTGGCACCAATGATAGTACACAAGAAGATTCCCGCCCAAAAAAAGGGACTTTAAATAGGTTGATCAACCACTATCGTAGAAAATACATATTTTATTGACGTTCTGACATAATAATCATCAAGTGTATACAAGACAAAAAGGATTGACAATAAATCAAATTGACAGAAAACAATAAAAATCACAATTTCATAGTAGCCACGTTGCCTAGATAGAATGTTGCTCTGGAAAGCATAACTGATGAGTTCATATTCCACAGATGTGGTGCGGTTACCCTCCGCAATGGATAGCGGTTACCCTACATATATGTTTCGGAGCCTTTATGCCCTTCATCAGGGGTGGTTGTGCAACAAACAGTGGCAGCTGAGTATGTGTTTATGATAAAAGCACTTTATCTGGAGTCAGATGATCACAGGTCTACCCCACATTTGTGGGGGGAGAGCAGAGATGAATGATACTGTATGATGAGTGGACAGATCTTGTCAACAAGGCACGGCTTGGTATACCCAAAAATTGTCAAAGAGACCTCACATGTATTTCATCCAATGGTCTTTGTTAGAAGAAATATTCAAAGGGAGGGAGAGAGAAATATGAAGTCATAAAGAGAGACGTGTAAGTCATGTTCCCTCTCTGAGGGAGGGAAGGAAGCCGAGGGGATCTGCCCGTGGTCCCAGCTAAACATGTCTCTATCTCTGCCGACCCTGAGCTGTCTGCCGCCACATGTGTCTGTCCGTCACTCAGAAGATTCTCCAATGACGGTGCACACATGCACGCACACACGCACAGGCGCGCGCACAAGCTACATGCGCCCATGCACAGTCCTTGGAGCCACGGTTCTTTCCTGACATTGCCCCCCCCAAGGGGCAGCCTCCGGATGCCCAGCCCGGCCATCAAAACCGGATGGTTTCTCCAGAATGCTCTAACAAGATCTCCTGTGTGCAAGTTACTCTCCGACTCTCAGGAGTTTTCCTCCGGCCCATACCCTTTCCACTTGACCAAGTATTGAATACGGCTTCCTCTCTTTCGACAGTTTAAGATGGATTCCACTTCGAATTCCTCTTCACCGTCTACTCATACTGGTTTCGGAGGGCCTGAGCAAAGTCACATGAAACACGGGGTGTACCCGCAGAGAATTGGGTAGCTCCAGTTCATAGGCTACCCTATTGATTCTTCTCTTGATAGGAAAAGGGCCATAAAACCTGGGACCCAGCTTTCTGGATGGGCAAGCCATTTTGAGGTTTGCAGTGGACAACCAGACCTGCTCCCCAGGTTCAAGGTTCAACTCTCCTCGTCTCTTTCGGTCAAAGATTCTTTTATTGTATTCCTGGGTCTTTTGCATTGTTTCTTGAAGCAGCCTGTTGTTAGCGTCCCAGAATCTTATTGTCGCATCTACTGCAGGCACCGGAGCCTCCGGAAGGGGGCAAGACAAAAAGGACAGGTGAAAGCCATAGTTTGCGAAAAATGGAGATTGCTTAGTGGCAGAGTGGATAGAGTTATTATAAGCAAACTCGGCAAAGGGCAACAACAGAACCCAATCATTCTGTGAAAAAAGAGGAAAAACCGGAGATATTGTTCCAAAGTCTGATTGGTCCTTTCGGTTTGCCCATTAGTCTGTGGATATGCCGAAGAGAAGGATAGTTCAACCTTGAGTGACTTACATAGTGTCTTCCAAAATCTTGAGGTGAACTGCACACCCCAGTCTGAGACGATGTTCGCTGAGACCCCGTGTAGTCTTACAATTTCTCTTATGAACACCTCTGCGGTTTCGGGAGCCGAGGGTGTGCCCTTCATGGGTACAAAGTGAGCCATTTAGGTCAAATGGTCGATCACTACAAAGATAGTGGAGTACCCTTGAGATGGGGGTAATTCTACAATAAAGTCCATGGCTATCATTTACTACGGTCTCTCTGGAACTGGAAGCGGGTTCAGAAGACCCCAGGCTCTGGTTTTGCTGCTCTTATTTTGTATACAGGTCGTGCATGACCCCACATAGTCTCTACAGTCTCTTTCGAACTGAGGCCACCAGAAGGTACGCTGCAAGAGGTCAATTGTCTTATGAGCCCCAAAGTGCCCTGCCAGTTTATGGTCCTGGCATTGTTCAAGTACCGCTGTGCATAGTTCCTCGGGCACAAAGATTTTGTTGTTGTGCCAGAGTAGCCCCTCCTTGGCCTGTAATGTGGTGTCCAAAAGGTTGGTGTATCTGGCTGAAGCCCGCTTGATTCGTGTCACTAGATCTTCCTGCATCAGTAGGAAGTTTCCGGAGGGGAGTATTGTGTCAGAAGGTATAGGATCTCCGGGTTTGCTGAACATGCACGAAAGCGCATCGGGTTTCGTGTTTTTTGACCCTGGCCTATATGTAATGTGCAGAGAGAACCTCGAAAAGGAGAGTGCCCATCTGGCCTGCCGGGGCTTCAGTCTTTTAGCTGCTCACAAATATTCAAGGTTCTTGTGGTCGGTATAGACCAAGATCGGATGTGTAGCCCCTTCCAGGAGGTAGTGCCATTCCTCAAGTAAATTAAAAGTGTATTTCCGCGCTTAGGATATAAATTGATGTGTAAGACTGCTGCCTTCCCACAGTTCCCTTTTAAGGGAATGAATAAGATAAATGTACAAGGAAGGAATGGCGCTGTCTTGTTATGTTACTACACCCTGTCCAACTTGGTGCAGGGGCTATTGCATAAATGTATAAATGACACAGATATGTGCAAAAAAGACCAGGAAATATATATGTATAAAAAAGGAAAGGAAAATTGAAAAAAATTATTATATATAAATCATAATTATAAAGTGTCCGTGAAGAATGTCCATACACTGCACAAGTCTAATCCATAAAGATCCAATGCTTATAATCTTCAAAAATGTCAAAATGTGTAAGTGTTATACAAAACAGCAGCAAACAGAAGTAGCAGCAAAACGGTAGTGCAAAAAAAGAACCAGCTAAAAAATAGCAGCAAAAAAAGTAGCAGCAAAACGGTAGTGAAAAAAATGGCAACAAGCAATATAAAGGGTGAAAGTGACTTCAGTGCTTCATCTGTATTTTTAGCAGCATTTGTGATTTCCACGCATGCTCCCCCTTTTGGGTCCCCACTTACCAGATCTCCAAACCCCTGCAGGGGTAACTCGCATGTGGTAAATGGGGTCTTTGTTCTAATGGATCCAATTCTGTGTTAATGCACTCAAGTCCGGTCCTCCGCTCACCAGGTACTCATCCACAGGACTCCTCTGCTGCCACTTCCAATGTCTTCTCTCTACTTCCTCCTCAGTCACCTTTTTATATAGTTTGTCATAGTATTCACTAAAGGCGTTGGCAATAGCTTGGGGATCATACAGCTTTTGTTTGGTAGTGTTGTGGTATAGATAGGGTATTAGGGTTTTAGGATGATGTGGTTTCAGTTGGCGGGCTGAAAATTTGCCAGCTTTGTTGTCTTGCATGTAGGATTGCATTTTATATCTTTTGATGGTTTTGTCAAAGTCATTTAGAAGGAGTGCCCTAAATTCTAATCTTAATTTGAAGATGCTGGCTTTGAAGTTGTTGGTGGGGTTTTGTTTATTTTGGGAGTCTACTGTCTGAAGATCAGCCAATAATTGGGAAATTTTCTGCCTCCTCTGCCTCTTCTCCCTTGCCCCCATTTGAATAAAAAGGCCTCGTACAAAGGCTTTGTGAGCTGCCCACAGAATATGTGGGTCCTTAACAGAACCCGAATTCTGTAAAAAAAAAGTGTTCAGTTCGCAAGTAGCGATTTGGAAAAGGGATCAGATTGAAGGATACGAGTGTTCATTTTCTATAGGGAGGTAGGTGGTGCGTTGTTCTTCAATTTGATGATGATGCTTATAGGTGAGTGGTCGGACCATGTAGCTGGGAGTATTTCTGATGATGAGGATCTTTGTAATGTCCATTGGTCTGTCAGGAAGAATTCTATGTGGGAATATGTATTGTATCTGGAAGAAAGAAAGGTGAAATCTCTTTCATCAGCATGGTGGCATCTCCAGATGTCGTAGAGGTTCCACTTGGTTAGGAGCAGGTTAAGGGATGGTTTCCCACGGGGCGAGGTAGTTGTGGTATCGATTTGTGGGTCTGGGGTGACATTGAAGTCGCCGCACCAGATCACTGCACCTTGTTGTACTTTGTCAACTTTTTGTGGAATTTGGGTAGAAATCTCAATTGGTGAGAGTTGGGTGCATAAACTGAAACTATGGTGAACCATTCCTCATAGATATTTGCAACTGTTATGAGATATCTACCCTCTGGATCTTGAATACTTGATTCTAGTTGGAAGGGTAGAGTGTGCTTAATACCTAAGAGGATACCATTCTTTTTTTGTGGGGCATTGGCAGTTAGGGTGATGGGGAAGTTTTTGGAGCTGCAGCGTGGAGGGTTGGAATGGCAAAAGTGAGTCTCTTGGACGCTCAGTATATCACATTTAGTTTGTACGGCTAATTTCCACAGTGAGGCACGTTTTGCAGGGTGATTTAGTCCATTAGCATTAATCGCTAGGATCTTGATCATTATGAATAGTAGGGTGGGGAGGTAAGTGCTGCAGAATGGAGGGAGGGTAGCTAGTAGCAGTCAAACTGTGTTGCGAGAGTAGTTATATCAGTTCAGTAGAGGAGTGCTGAAGCCTGGCGTAAATGATATTGCTGTTGGTAAAAGTTCAGTTTTGGAGATCTTCTTGGTTTGTTGTTCCAATACTTTTAACTTTAACTAAGGGTAATAAAAGAGAAACACAAAAAGAGAAGAACAAAAAACGTGCTGACACAACTGTGTTTAACTGATATAGAACCAGTACGGTTGAGAGTTCCTTGGGGTGGCACAGTTAGTGCTTAGGTACTTAGGGGAAAAAGAGTTCATTAGGCCGAGAAGAAGGCTAGAATCTTGAGAGCCTTGTGAGTGTTTCCCATTTTGCTAGGTGACGTGGTGGGATTTATTTGGCCGTTGTGGGAGTGGAGTAGGGAGAGGGTAGTTCTCCGCACTATGTTCCATATGTGCAGGGTCGTTCTGGTTGGGGATAATTTCCAAAGTTTGGAGGAGCTGTGTCCCATTTTGAAGTGAGGACACCACATGTTTATTGCCGTTGTACATAATGGATATCTTTGCAGGTGCTATCCATTGGTACATAATGTGGTTATTTCTGAGCATTTTTGTTATTGTGTTTAATTGCCTTGGTCGACTCAGTGAGTGCTGGGAGAGATCAGCGAAAATTTGTATTTGCCCATACGGGTAAGGCAGGGTTCCCATTGACTTTGCTTTTTGGGTTAGTGGCTCTTTTATATGGTAAAAGTGGATTCTAAAGATCACGTCTCTGGGTGTGCTGTCTGGTAGGAAGGGGGGTTTCGGTAGTCGGTGAATGCGGTCAATTCCATATTTTTTGTTTCTGGTAGCATGGCTTTTATCAGGCCTCTCGCATATGAGGACAGGTCCTGGGGCTGCACTGACTCGGGTACTCCGCAGAGTTTAATATTGTTCCTTCTGGACCTGTCCTCTATATCTGCCAATTTGTCTTTTAGCCATTTGTTGTCTTGGGCCTGTTCCTCTTGTGTATCTATTATATCATTGATGGTGTCAGTTATGTTTCCCATGTTTTTGCCATGTGTTCGACTTTATGTTCTAATGTTTCAATACTTTGGCCGACCCGCATGAGTACAGATAGCATGTCTGATTGTATAGAGCTGCGTAGTGTCATTACCATGTCTTTGAGGACATTATCCATCACCGGTTGCCCTGTTGTTGTTGCAATAGGGTCTGGCATTGGGGTTTGTGCTTGCGGTAGGGGAGTAATAGACGAAATGCGGCCTACCTCGTATGTTGCTGCTGAGGCCTCCATGCGCATCTTGGCTTTTGCCGGGCTGCCTGAGAGTGACGAGCCGAGAGGTGATGGTGGGTGGATGGTATCATTACCCAGAGAATTGTCCGTGTCCCCTTCTGCGGAGTTGTTGGCAGGTCCTGCGCTGCTGAATAGAGAGCTGTCTGCGCCTCGTGTGATGTCCCCGCCGCAGCGCCATCATGGCTGTCATGGCCACGACGCGGCTGATACATGTAGGCCATGAGCTTATGTGGAAGGTGGTCCTCCTTTCTTTTGAGCGACATACCGCTCTCTGTGTTCCATAAGGGTTGGTGGCAGTGCTCGGATAGTCGGTGTGAGGGAATCTCAGGACGGAGCTCTGTCTCTATGTGGCCATCCTGTCCACGCACCGGCCACGCCCCCCTTGTAAACCCCTCAAAAGCTGCCTGTGCCTCAGGGGACCAGGTTATTCTGTTTGGTCAACTGTGTGATAGGTGTCACGATAGCAGAAAATATCTTAATACATTTCCAATAAAAGTTAGCGAATCAGATGAAACGCTGGACTCCCTTCTTGTTGGTTGGCACCGGCCACTCCAGGATGGCTGAGACCTTTTGGGGGTCCATCTCAATGCCAGAGACTGAGATGACCAACCCCAGGAACTGAATGCTCTTGCGTTCAAATTCACATTTTTCGGGCTTGGCCTAAAGCCCATGCTGACGGAGTCGGGTTAGAACACACTTGACGTGTTGACGGTGCTCCTCCAAAGTTGGGGAGAAAATCAGGATGTCATCCAAATACACGATAACGAATAAGTCTAGGTAGTCTCTGTAAATATCGTTAACGAAGTGCTGGAACGTGGCGGGGGCATTACAGAGCCCAAATGGCATCACCAAGTATTCGAAATGGCCGAACCGGGTACAGAAGGCGGTCTTTCATTCGCCACCCTCCTGGATTTGGACAAAATTATAGGCTCCACAGAGGTCCAGCTTGGTGAAGATAGTGGCCTTGCCTAGCCTTTGAAACAATTCAGGTACCAGCGGAAGCAGGTAACGATTTTTTATTGTGATGTTGTTTAGTTGCCAATAATCTATACAGGGCCGTAAGGAGCGGTTCTTTTTTCCACGAAGAAGATACCCGCTCCTGCGGGTGACGTAGATGGCCAGATGAACCCCTTTTTTAAGTTGTCATCGAGATAAGTTTTGAGAGCGTTTAGCTCTAATTCTGTCAAAGGGAAGATTCTTCCAAAAGGGATCTCTGCCCCAGGGAGGAGCTCGATGGGACAATCATAGTGCCTATGAGGTGGAAGGAGCTCAGCCCCCTTTTTGTTAAAAACGTCCAGAAAAGCATGGTACTCCATGGGAACCAACTGGTAGGTATCAGGTTCAGGGTCAGAGTCCAAACATAGTAAGGTAGGGGTTGCATCAGGCGCTTCTGGCCGACAGTGTTGGAGGCAGTAGGGGGATCAGAATTGCATTCTTCCTGTAACCCAAGCAATGCTGGTATTGTGTGCCCGTAGCTATGGCAGGCCCAGAATAACGGGAAACAACGGTGATGCAATTGCATCCAGTCGGAGCAGTTCTTGTTGGCCATCGGCCATAGTGGCTAACAATGGAACAGTTTCCTGGGTGACCTGACCAGATTTTAAAGCTGTTCCATCAGCAAGATGTACCATCATACTGCGGGCCTTAGGTTGCAACGTAATCTGGTGCTGAGCGGCAAATAACAAGTCTATGAAGCAACTACATGCTCTGGAGTTCACGATAGCGGAAACTGTAATATTCCCTCCAGGAAGTTGTAGCAAGAGAGACACAGCTATGTGGAATAGGTTGATGGGTGGGGCTGGTGCTACAGCTGTAGTGATGGTGAGGCATTTGCATTGCTTGGCCAGGCAGGACCTCACATAATGTCCGGCTTTGCCACAGTATAAACAGAGGTTGCTACCCTGCCGTTGTTGTCGCTCTTCAGGGGTGAGCGGAGGGCAAGGCAACGCCGGCTAGACCGGACCTCCCCCATACGTTACCTTAGACGCCGGTCTATTTGAATGGTCAAGTCTATGAGACCATCCAGGGAGCAAGGAACGCCAATTCGTGCTAGTTCATTTTTCAGGGGCTCGGAGAGCACAATACGAAACAGGTGCCGGCGGGCGGCCTCATTCCAGCCAATGTCAGAGCTCCAGCGGCTGAACTTGGAGACATAGTCTTCTGCGGGTTCATGCCCCTGTTGTAAAGTGTGCAGTGCCGCTTCTGCGGTGGCCATCTGGTGCGGGTCAGCATAGAGCAAAGACATATCCTGGAAAAAGTAGGTGAGGTCATTCAGAGATGTCGCCTTCCATTCCAGGAGGCGATGAGCCCAGGATTGCGGTTCTCCCTGTAATAGGGATATCACGAAGCCCACCTTAGTGGCTTCCAGAGCGAACGTGCGTGGCTGTAGGGTGAAGTATAATTCACACGCACTCCGGAAAGCCTGAAACTTGCTGCTATCCCCCAAGAACCTTTCGGGTGTGGGGACCTTGGGCTCTGGGAACATTTCAGCTGTGACCGTGGCCAAGGTAGGAGATGAGAGTTCCCGTACATGTTCCTTCAAACATTGGTAACAATCTTGCAAGGTGTGGATGGCCTGTGTGAGGTCGGTAAGATGTTGGCAGAGTTCATCTGTCGGAGAGGGTCCTTGCATAGACTCAGGCATGGCTGTCCTGTACTGTCACGTACCTGGTGGGGGAGTCTTTTGTGCAGGGAACAACCTCTCTTACTATCCCGACTCGCAGACCCCTGGAAGTGGGAACAGGGAGTCTGGGAGTACAGGGTGGCATGAGGGCTTGACAAGGTGGCTGATGCTGATGCAGGAGTCTTGCTGCAGATGGGGTGAAGGTTACTGTTGGCCACTGGTTGTCACTGGCAGAGGGGCCGGGAGCCCGTGCAGTAGGTAGAGGGATGATCAGAGGCAGGCCGGGTCATCAGTAGGCGGGCGGTGCAGGACCGAGGGAGTAGGCAAAGAGTAGTCGGGGTCACAAGCCGGGTTGTCTGGAGGCATGTAGCGAGGTACAGAGCAGCAGGTAGAGAGTAGTCGGGGTCACAAGCCGGGGTCGGTGCAGACAGAAAGTGATGAGAGTTAAACAAGCCGGGTCACAGGAAGTCAGATAAACAGGTTGCTCAGGAACACGGATACGCTGTAGACAGGACAGCACTTGCTGCAGGGCTGGCTTAAATAGGCTGTTTGGCGCCAATGACGGTGCACACGTGCATGCACACGCGCACAGGCGCGCACACAAGCTACATGCGCCAATGCACAGCCCTTGGAGCCACAGTTCTTTCCTGACACTCCTCATCTGGGATCTCAACATTTACTATACCTCCAGTCCTTTCTAAAACCTTCACTGAGAGGTATGAAGGTCTAACAATGCCTGCCACAAGTACTTGCAGCCAATCTGCTAGCAGTACACCACCAGGTGAATTCAGCAGGCAAATATCCCTACCCCAGTTGCTGAACTGTAAAAAAAAATACTGTACCAACCATCCACATGCTCAGCGTCTTAATGCTAGCTTGGCCACATTGCTAGCACTCCAACTGCCTTTTCATCTGGTAGACTCTGCCCCCTTTTGTAAATTTGTGGAATGTGCTATCCCACAGTGGAAGGTTCCCAAAAAAAATTATTTTCATGTTAGGTTATTCCAGCTCTCTAACGTCATGTGGAAGGCAATGTTTTTTTGCCTCATTGGACAGGGCGGTCAGCAGCAGGGTTCATATTACCGCTGACTCATTGTCCAGCAGGCACAGTCAGAGAGCTTCACGGAGCACTGGTTAACTCTGCTTGCAGCTGGGAAGACTGCAGGAAAGGGTTCAGTGTTGGAGCTAGTTCTGCCACCACTACTCCAAAAAGCTGGTTGTCACGCACCTGGTGGTGGAGTCTGTCTTGTGCAGGAAGCAACCACTCTTACGGCCCTGGTTCGGAAGCCCCTGATAGAGCAGACAGAGGGTTCCAGAGCACAGGGGGTATGAGGGCTGGATGGGAACACTGATGGTGTGATGGGTCTGTCAGTGGCTCGTGCAATCCGTAGAGTAGTTAGGCAGGCTTAAGTTGGCAACTGGCTGGCAAGTGTACAGAGGGTGCAGGCTGAAGAATTGTCAGGTACAGGCAGGGTCATTAACAGGCAGGCAGTGAGGTACAAAGGGTTCAGGCAGAAGAGTCGTCATGGGCAAGCTGGGGATCGGTGTAGGCGGAGGTCAATCAAGGTCAGACAAGTCGGGTCACAGGAACAAAGATCAGGATACAGGATCAAGGAACAGGTTGCTCTGAGGAACGCGCTAACGCTGTAGAATGGACAGCATCGGCTGCTGGGAATTGCAGGTTTAAATAGGGCCATTTGGCACAGTTTCTGGCGCATGCGCGGAAATGCGCACAGACGCGCAAGTCTCTTAAAGGCACCAATCTTCTCCTAACATTGCCACCCCAAGGGACAGCCTCCGGATGCCTCGCCAGGCACCAACTTCCAGGCGGTTTCTCTTAAAGGTTCGGAGTAACTCTGCAGCATGGATGTTTGACTACGGTTCCCAAGAGTTTTCCTCGGGCCGTACCCTTTACACGTCACCAAGTACTGGGTTATGTTACCCCTCTTCCAGCAATCCACTATGGACTCAAACTCCTCCTCTCCATTAACAACTGGTTCCGGGATCTGGAGGGACTGGTTCGTGTAAAGACACATGGAAAACCGGGTGCACACATAAGGATGAAGGTAGGACCAGTTCATACATGACTCTGTTCACTTTTCTCTTCACTGGGAAAGGTCCGACAAATCTGGTTCCCAGCTTCCTTAAAGCACAGGCAAGTTTCAAGTTTCTGGTGGCCAACCAGAAGTTCCAGCTCTCCCCGCCTTTTCCTGTCAAAAGTTTGCTTAGTGAGTTCCGTAGTTCTGGAAAGTGTGTCCTGCAGGAGTTGGGTATTTTCCTTAAAGAAATCCAAAGTTTTCTGTACTGCCGGTACTGTGCTTTCCAGAACCAAGCCAGGTAGAAAGGTTGAATGGAAGCCGTAATTCGTCCAGAATGGGGACTGTTTGGTGGCCGAGTGGATGGTGTTATTGAAGGCAAATTCGGCCAACGGCAATAAGGAGGCCCAGTCATCCTGAGAGAACGAGGAGAAGCACTGCAGATATTGTACCAGAGTCTGGTTCCTTCTCTCAGTTTGGCCAGTCATCTGGGGGTGATAGGCTGATAACAAGGACAGTTCAATTTCCAATGCTGAACACAGGGCCCTCCAGAATCTGGAGGTGAACTGGACCCCGCAGTCTGACACAATGCTAAGTGGTATCCCGTGGAGTCAGACAATCTCCCTGACAAATATTTCTGCTGTTTCTGCAGCCGTGGGTGTGCCCTTCATGGGCAGAAAATGGGCCATCTTAGTCATGCGATCCACGACCACAAAGATAGTAGTAAAGCCTTTGGATGTGGGTAGTTCCACAATAAAGTCCATAGCTATCCGGTCCATGGACGATCAGGTACAGGGAGTGTATTCAAAAGGCCCCAAGCCTTGGCTTTGTCTGTCTTGTTTTGTGCACAAGTAGTGCACGGGCTCATGTATTTCCTGCAGTCTTCTTCTGCCAATGGCCACCAAAAGGAGCGTGAGGGCAGCTCCGTAGTTTTACGGACTGCAAAGTGCCCAGCTAGCTAGGACGTTGCTCTGCTGGAATGAAGACTCGCTGACGTACCACCATAGCCCATCCTTCACAGACAACCTGGGGTCTAGAGGGCCGGTTGAGCTGGCAAGGGACCATCTGATCCGTGCCAGAAGATCCTCCTGGGATAATAGGAAATTCCATGGTGGAAGGATGGTATCTGGAGGAACACAGTTGCTGGGATCGCTGAACATTCTAGAAAGGGCATCTGGTTTAATGTTCTTTGACCCTGGCCTGTAGGTCAAGTGAAACCTCGAAAAGAAAAGTGCCCAACTGGCCTGACGTGGTTTCAGTCTTTTGGCTGTTCTCAGATATTCCAGGTTCTTGTGGTCTGTATATATCAAAATAGGGTGTGTGTCCCCCTCGAGCAAGTATCGCCATTCTTTAAGTGCCGATTTGATGGCCAGGAGTTCACTATCCCCCATGTCATAATAATTTTTGACAGAAGAACGCAACGGGATTGAGCAGAGCCTTGGAGCCCTGTCTCTGGGAGAGAACTGCCCCCACAGCAGTCTCTGAAGCGTCAACCTCCAGGACATAAGGCAAGGCTGGATCAGGATGCTTAAAGATGGGTGCTGCCGTCTGGAAGGCTGTTTCGGCCTCAGTGGTCCACTGGAAGCGGGTGTTTTGTTTTGTGAGCTGTGTGATTGGAGCGATAATGGCGGAAAACCCCTTTATGAATTTTCTATAGAAGTTTGCGAAGCCCACAAAACGTTGGACCCCTTTCTTGTCTGTATGTGCCGGCCTGTCAAGGATAGTAGAGACCTTCTAAGGGTCCATTGTGACACTGATCACTGAGAGAACTAGTCCCAGGAAGTGAATGCTGGCTTGCTCAAAGACACACTCCTCGGCTTTGGCATAGAGCCCATGCTGCCAGAGGCGGCTCAGGACCTTGATGACATGTTCACGGTGTTCCTCGAGGGAGGAAGAAAAAATCAAAATATCATCCAGATATATGATGACGAACAGATCTAGGGAAGACGTCATTCACAAAGTGCTGGAACGTGACGGGGGCATTGCACAGGCCGAAGGGCATGACCAAATACTTGTATGCCCAAAACGAGTACAGAAGGTGGTTTTCCACTCATCGCCTTCTCAGATGTGGACCAGATTATATGCACCTGGTAAATCAAGCTTGGTAAAGATGGTGGCAGACCCCAACCTTTGGAACTGTTCTGGAACCAGAGATAAGGGGTAACGGTTTTTAACCATTATCCGGTTTAATTCCCTGTAACCTATGCAGGGACGTAAAGAGTGATCCTTTTTCTGCCACAGAGAATATGCCCACCCTTGCAGGGGATGTGGAGGGTCGGATGAATACCTTTTCTATATTGTCGTCTAGATAGGCCTTGAGGGCCGCCAACTCAAGTTCTGACAAGGGGTAAATCCTCCCAAAGGGCACTTCAGCTCCCGGTAAGAGCTCAATTGGGCAATCATATGGATGGTGAGGTGGAAGTTTCTCAGCCCCTTTCTTGCTAAACACGTCCAAGTATCCGTGGTAGATGGGCAGGACATACAGACGGGTTTCAGGATCAGAGTCTATGTCCAGACAGCCCAGTGTGGGAGCACCACGACCCGTTTTAGGCAATGCTGCCGGCAATACAGAGATCGGAACATGATGGTCCCAGTGGTCCAATCTATATTAGGGCTGTGTGCCCGGAGTCAGGGCAGGCCCAGGATGATGGGGAACAGAGGGGATACTATGACATCCAACAGAAGAAGTTCCTGGTGGCCGTCAGCTGTGGTGGCAGGTAGTGGGGCGGTCTCATGGGTCACCACACCAGACTTAATGGGGGATCCTTCGGCCAGGGGGATGACAAATTTATGGGTCTTCAGCCGAAGGGGAATTTGTTGGAAAGCTGCAAAATTCTCTTCCAGGAAGCAGCTACAGGCTTCAGAGTCAATTATAGCTGACACTTGAATAGTCCTTCCTGGAAGCTGCAGGGAAAGAGAAAGCACAAGATGAGAGACTTGGTGGGGAAAACTGGGCACATCACTGATGGAGGCTGGTACACACTTACAGCGCTTGGCTGGGCAGGATCTCACCATATGTCTGGGTTCCCCGCAATACAAACACAGATTCAGAGTGAACCTCCGCTGTCTCTCCTCAGGGGTGAGAGAGGGGGGTAGGAGCCCTATTTGCATGGGCTCAGAAGTATCCGGAGGAGAGGAGGAGGAGGTTGCTGAGGCAAAGGAAGTCGGTCTCGGGTAGACAGGGACTCAAGGTAACATCCAGGTGGGACATAAGGATCCCGGAGCCCTTTCAGAATAATGCTCACGGAGGCACCGGTAGATCTGGATTGCCAGATTGATAAGGGCATCCAGCATTGAAGGTACCCCCACAGGGGCCAGCTCATCTTTGAGGGGTTCGGATAGTCCCAGGCAGAACTGATGGCAGAGTGCGGCGTCATTCCATGCCGCATCTGCGCCCCATTGCCTAAACTCTGCTACATAGTCCTCTGCAAAGCGGCGGCCTTGCTGGAGGGTGTGTAATGCAGCCTCCGCAGAGGCTGCCTGGTGGGGGTCTTCATACAACCGGGCCATGGCTTGAATGAACAGAGCCAAGGTGGAGACTTCTGGGGCTCTTTGTTCCCATAAATGGTGGGCCTACGCTTGGGGCTCTTCCTGTAGCAAGGAGATGACCAGTCACACTTTTCTAGATTCTAGTGAGAAGTTGCGGGGCTGGAGGCCAAAATAATGCTCGCAGGAGTTGCGGAAGGCCCAGAACTTGTGACGGTCCCCTGAAAACTTGTCCGGCAGGGGAACCTTGGGCTCAGATGGTGATCCACAATGGTGCATCCAGCGGCCTGACTACCTCCAGGAGCTGTGGGTACAGAGAGCTCCTGAACCCGTGCTTCCAGCCGGGTGTAGCCATCTTGAAGGCTCTTAACTGCCTGTGTAAGGCCGGCTAAGTGGACACATAGTTCATCCATAGTAGAGGGTGCTCCCTGCGCAGACTCAGACATGGCTGTCGATTGCTGTCACGCACCTGGTGGTGGAGTCTGTCTTGTGCAGGAAGCAACCACTCTTACGGCCCTGGTTCGGGAGCCCCTGATAGAGCAGACAAAGGGTTCCAGAGCACAGGGGGGCACGAGGGCTGGACAGGAACACTGTTAGTGTGATGGGTCCCTCAATGGCTCGTGCAATCCGTAGAGTAGTGAGGCAGGCTGAAGTCAGCAACTGGCTGGCAAGCGTACAGAGGGTCAGTCAGGCTAAAAGATGCCATATGGTGTTTGAGTTAGTCTGTCTTGGGGACAGGAGACACACTGGGGTAGAGATTCTGTCAGCTCTGTGGGGGCAGGCTCAGAGGTGGTTGACGCCACGGCGGCTTGAGCCAGGAATGGTTGCATGCGACAATGGCACCAACCTTCTCTCTGCCCTCTGACAGGGACACTTCACACATGTTCCATGCTTGGCACACATCTTGAATTTGATGGTGCAGCGTTTCTTGACCAAGTAACCAGGCTTACCAGATATCCTGAGGCAGGCCAGAAAAGTCTGTGGTCATTTCCAGCTTTCATACAATGCCACTGCCCGGCTGGCTGACATTCAGCGGGAATTCAACCTGCCCACCAATCGCCTCATTTGTGACATGCCCACCAGGTGGAATTCAACATTGGCAATGCCGCAGCGGCTGCACGCACAGCAGAGGGCCATCAATGAGTACCTCTGTGAGCATGGCACCAGGACAGGCTCAGGGGAGCTTGGCTTCTTTTCACCACGCCAGTGGCTAGCGATCAAGGATGCTTGCACTGTCCTGTCACCATTTGTGGAGGCCACAAGGATGGTGAGCAGCGACAATGTATGCATCAGTGACATTGTCCCTCTAATATTTCTGCCGGAGCACACGCTTCGTGGGATCATGGACAGGGCACTTGACGCAGAACAGAGGGAGGAAGAGGAGCACTTCCTTTTCTCTCAAGGCCCCCTTTATGCAGATAGCATTCCTGCAGAGCCGCAAAACACACAGAAGGAGGAGGAGGAGGATTGTGTCAGCATGGATGTGGAGGATAACACGCAGCAGTCTTCAAGGGATGGTTTTCAGTCCCCAGAAACCCAAGAAGTTGTATGTGGCTCGGAGGATGTAGTACCTGATAATGTCATCCTCAGTGACCCAGAGGACACTCATGCCTCCCCAAACTTACGCTGCATGGGCTCTCTGATTCTGTAAACCCTGCGAAAAGATCCTATGATTTGTGGTATCAAGGAGAGGGATCATTACTGGCTGGCAACCCTTCTTGATCCACGTTACATGGGTAAACGTGCAGAGCTCATCCTAGCTTGTCAGAGGGAGCAGAGGATGAAACATTATCAGGATACCTTGAAGAAAACTTTGGGCAATTCCTTTCCAGACCCTGGGAGGCTACCATGTCCTGGTGCTGGACGTGTTTCTGAAGCTTCGGTCATTCAGAGGCAGAGTGGTGGAGAAGGTGCCTGCTGACTGATGCCTTTAAATAATTTTTCAGTCCTCAGAACCCAGGACTGATAGGTTCAAGCAACCATCGTCAGCATCTGCATTATATGGTGCAGGAATATCTAGGGGCAAGAGCAGACTTGGAGACCTTTCCAACTGAGCATCCACTGAGTTACTGGGTCTTGAGGATGGACCACTGGCTGGAACTTGCTCAATATGCAATTGAGCTACTGGCCTGTCCTGCATCCAGCGTGCATTCTGAATGGACATTCAGTGCTGCTGGAGGGTTTATAACGGATCAAAGAGTGCGCCTGTCCACAGACTCGGTTTATAGGCTTATATTTTTAAAAATGAATCAGTCCTGGATCAGCAGCTATCAAGCCCCTGGTGCTAATGCAACTGAATGAATTTGCTAGGGATCTGGGATCCCTTGAAGACTGCCTATGCTGCCTATCCTATTCATCCTGTCCTGAATCTAGATGATGATAGCTACCAATGATATTTTGCATTTAGGGCACCACCAACACACAAGGCCCAATTTTTCTGCACCTGTTTGACTGGGGCATGTCATCACATTTTTTTAAATAATTTACAACAGCAGGGCTCATTCCTGCACCCAACAAGAGTAACTGTAAGGAGTTACAGTGTTATGCCACAGCCAACACCCATGGCCAAATTTTTTGCACCTGTTTGACTGGGGCATGTTATCACAATTTATAAAATAATTTACAACAGCAGGGATCGTTCCGGCGCCCAACAAGAGTAACTGTAAGGGGTTACAGTGTTCTGGCACCGCCAACACCCATGGCCCAATTTTTCTGCACCTATTTGCTTGGGGCATGTCATCACAGTTTTTAAAATAATTTACAACAGCAAGGCCAATTCCTGCGCCCAACAAGAGTAACTGAGAGGGGTTACAGTATTCTGGCACTGCCAACACCCAAGGCCCAAT
>BLSH010506057.1:395059-405319 GCA_018402905.1 Glandirana rugosa
ACTAAAGAGGTTCCCACTTGCTCATAAGGTATTTAAAAGAGGTAGACCGTTTTTTCGCAAACCTTCAAAATTTCAAAACAAATTCGCACAGGTCATCTCAACTCGCTTGGGCCTGACATTTCAAGCCCAGGCATGACTTGAAACCCCACAGGCCCTGGGCCTGGGTCTGAAAAGTTTTTTTCAGGCCCAAGCCCAGGCCACAAGACCATTAAAATTACTTTTTAGAATTTTTACGACATTTTTTCGGGTCCTTCCAGGCCAGAACACCGGACCCGAACCCGGACTTTTTTTGAAAAGTCTGGGTCCGGGTCCCGGACACCCCAAAGTTCAGTACGGACCCGAACTTTACAGTCCGGGTTCGCTCAACTCTACTGGACACGCTTAAACAAAACTTTAAAACTTCCAAACGCTTTTTTGCCAGATGGAGAAAATTTATGGAATACTCGTTCACCCTTGGAGAAATCAGTCAGCATATGCACCCTTTACGCTTCTCTGAATGGTATCTGAGGGCAAACTTAGTAGGAACCTTGGGCAAACTGGCAATATCCAATTTGGCAGATCTGGAGCCCATTTTTACCCTTGCTTCCCCCCCCCCAGACATTCCTGATCTAGATTCTGACTGAGAACTTATAGCACTGTGCGTCGGTATATTCTGTACAGGTGTAAGATATGTTACTTCTGCTTCTCAAGGCTAGCCCGGTGCAGAACACTGTTGTGAGGTTAAAAGCATTATATATCTTTCATGTTGTCTGGACAGCACTTTGAGATCTGATAGTGATTATTCCGTTTGACAACTCTCCCCCTTCTCTTAATGCCTGCCTACCTACTGTTGCCTCTGGACAACGGTGACCGCCCTTCTTCCCCTTGGGTCATTTGCCCAGCTGTTTTGGGGATTTGTCAAACGTTCACTCCCTTTGATCCTGGTTTTTGTTACCAATTGTTATTTCAGCGATACTAAGAAACTGTTACTTATTTGTCTTATGTGAAAATTCAATAAACATATTAAAAAAAAACAAAAAAAACGCTGTTCCCACCCTTGTCAGAAGGCTTGATTATTAGATCAGATCTGTTTTTTAGGCTAATTAGTGTGTGTCGTTGAGTTATTGTAAGGTTGTGGTCATGATTTTTAACCTCCATACGCTTCACATCCCTGACCATTTCCTTAACAAAGGCCCAAATGTTGGGGTTAATAAGTAAATCTGGCCAATTGCTGGATTTCAACTGTCATTCAATTTTTCTTGCATCACACGATACAAATCTAGTTGGCTGTTTCCCTTTGGATGCAATTGACTATCAGGGGAATTCTCATCCAATAATAGGATGAGGTCCTTTAGTGCTCAAAATTCTTGCATAGTAAAACTCTTAATACTTTCCACTAAGGGTTCATGCACACTGTAGCTGATAAATGATCATTTTTGGTAGTTTGGGCGTTTTTTTTAACAGCCCAAAATGCCCCTTCATGTTATCCTATGTGTCCATGCACACATGGGCGTTAATTGTAGTTTAACAGCAGTGGCATTTTTAGGCTGTTATCTGAACGCCCTGAATAGTGTTCAAAAGTTGTTCTTCTGACCACAAAAAATGCTAAACGACGATAAACGGCGATTAACGCTCAGAGACCCGGAAAACGGCCATTTATCAGAGTACAGCATTTTTTGTAGTCAATGGAAGCTAATGAAGTAAAAAAAACCCCTCAGAAACACTGAAGCTGATAAACACTGCTTACAAACCGCTGCAAAAGAACATTTTCTAAGCACTGTCTCCTGCCCGGCGCCCAGAGAGCCCAGATAGCGTCCAGTGTGCTTGGAGCCTAAATCCTTTTCATGTCTTATCCTTCTCTTATCTTCATCAAATATGAATTTAAATGTGAGGTTTCTAGCGAACGGGTAAATGTCTTTAATGTTTTCATATTTGTCAAGATTTGCATCAGGACAAAAACTCAGTCCTAGTTCCAAACTTGATTCCTCATCCTTTGTCAGTACATAAGGCATCAAATGAATGTGGAAGATGTGTTTGGTAGTGTTGTGATTGGACATAACACAAATGCATGCAGGGTCAGCTGTTTCCCCTGCTCCTGTATCTGAGTCTGTCCTAAAAAAATGTTAGGTAAAGGTGTTGGGGGCTGTGAGGTCAACGTTTGATTATGCATTTTGTCCATCATTGCCATAGTGGCGCTAGGTGTATGTACTGTCATAAGTTGTACTGCTTGGGAAGTAATCTGTCCTAAACAAGTGTGAGGTGCCATGTGAGGTGTACGTCCTTCACCCAGTTTAATCTGTTCACATGTGCTTCGAATCAAGTTCGGAGAGTTAAATTGTTGAATCATTTTGAGTATACCCACCATGGTGATTCCTCTTACGTAATCCGTGTTAGTCTTGTTCTGCAGGTGCAGGATGCTGTCTCATTGAAGACTGCGAAATAGAAGGAACAGATGCATCAGATTCAGTGCCCTCTTTCCTGGTAGTATTAGAGATGTGGCCTTTTATCCCGTTGTGGGTGTGTCCAACGATAAGCAAATCCTTCAGAGAAGGACAGCTGTTCCTTATTGAACTTCAACTGCTTCTTAGAGATAATACACTTATTTTGTTTATTCAAAAATTCACAAAGTTCCTTCCATTTAGTTTGATATAAAGGCCATGGGTCTGCAAACCTTCACAGCTTTTTTGAATTGAGATTAACTCACGATCCAGCTCTTATTGTATTGTTCAATGAGTAAATTCATTAACTGCACTTTGTTAATGCTGATTCCCAGGAATTATTTTTTTTTTATATAGTGTAATTTTTATTATTTTCCAAGAAATTACAAAGCAATATAAGCAAACACAAAATAGAATAAATATAATAAAATTACAAAGGAGAAGCTATAACAAGCAATCTGACGGTACAAGCACCAATATATATTCCTTTTAACATTTCAAAAGGTTTGGGTAGCAAAATAATATCTGATTTTGGAAATATTACTATGTTAAGTCTCGAAGCATAGAAAAATAATGTATTAAGTAATGTACCATAGTATTAAGATTGCTTTAGTAAGGCATTTATAGCAGGATGCTCAAAAGAGCTGCATGACAAATTACATCAAATAAGTGAGAAAAAACAAAACCCAAAAAAATCTAATTAAAATCAAAGTATGGTTTAGTTTTAGCTTGCCGGGAGAAAAAGAAATACAAAATAGAGTCTCTTTATTTACAAACTGTAACTATAACTTATTAAATGTATTTTTTTCTGAAATAATGGAGGGGGGGAGATGAACTAGTACAGTTTCAATCTGCCCAAAAAGTTTGAGAGGTTCGCTTTGTGGTACCAGTCCGTGTATCAAAATGGTGTCATTAGTTGTGTGGTTTCTGAAGTTGAGAGGATTCACTCTATAAAAAGTTTCCATCTTGTAAAGAAACGACTGGTTGGACCAAAGGATTAGACTATGTGTCTAACCTTTCGATATACAATAAAGCCTTTAGATCATTTTTGACTGCCGTTATCATTAGTGGAGTAGATGATGTCCAAGTTTTTAGTGTATTTTTAGGAACAGCTAAAAGACATAACATAGCCCACTTGGGGATGTAAGAGTTGCAAGGTGTTTTGGATATGTCAGATTTTTTGATGTAGCCAAATAGACAAGTTGTCTTGTTTTTGGGAATATGTACTGAATGTAATCCCAAAAATGTATCTCAGTATTTGGTCCCAAAATATTTAAATTTTCAAACATTCCCAAAACCGTGTAGTAAAGTTGGATGGAATGAACCACACCAGGAACAGGTGGAGATAGACAGATCCGCTTTATTTATTAGGAATGGGATAAATGTCCTGTACATAAGTTTAAACTGTGTTTCTCTACAGCTTTCGCTAATGATTAGATGTCTAGTTTTGAGATACCCCACCAAGATGTTTTTTGACAATTTTTCGTCCGTTGCATCCTTTTGCTTTTTAAAAGAGTATTTCTCTGTTGATGTAAAAAATTATAGTTAAGCGGTGAGTATAATTCTGATATAGTATAAGAGCGATGATCTATTGCTCGGTCAATCAATTATTGTTGAAAAGGGTTTTTCTTGGGGTTGAAACACCCATTAAGATAGTTTGTTAGACTATTATAGAGACTCTTGTGGTGGGGAGGCAGATGAAATTTCTGAGATAATTCATCAAAACATTTTAACTGAGTAGAGTTTGACTTAAAGATAGAATATGCCATATGAAGACCATTGGAGCACCAGATTGCGAATTCCTCACAACTCACATTGGTGAGCAACATGGGATTGCCTTGTAGAGGTAAGTATTTAGTGATGTTTGCAGATAGTCCAAGTGATCTCCTAACTGTATGCCAAGCAACTATTCTATCTCTTATCATTAGGCTCTGTTGTAAGTGATTGGGTAGATTATTTAATTCATGTAAAATCGCTGGTAAATTGTATGGAGATGCAAAAGCTGTTTCCAGGGTGTTGTTGGTATATAAAGAGCTGTTCATCAGCCAATCTAAGCCAATTCTAAGCAGACAAGAGAGATTATAATTTTTTATATTAGGTAATCCTGTTCCACCTACGCTCTTTGGGAGATAGAGTTTTGCTAAAGCAATACGTGTTTTGTTTTATCGCAATAAAAAGGAGGTTATTGCTTTGTTTGATGTGTTGATATCTGAATGTTTAAGTAAAAAAAGTATTTGTTTGTAAAGGATATAATAGTCTGGCAAAAGAAATCATATGACATCTCCCAAATAGCAAAATGGGCAAATTCATCCATGCTTTGAGTTCTTTTTTAATTTTAGCGAATAAAGGTTGGTAGTTTAACAACATTGTTGAGGGTTCTTGAAGGTCCTTTATCTATTTTTATGCCTAAATATGTAATACACTGGGAAGTAGGGATGGGCCCGCGGTTCAAGTCGAATGTAAGTTTGCCCGTTCGTAAAAGTTAGATCGTTATGGGGCGATCGCAACGACTATGCCACCGCGGAGCACCCCATAATGCATTACGCGCAGACGGTGCGCACAGCTACTCCTCCATGTGAGGGCTGCCACTGTCTGCACTGTCTTTGTTTTGACGTTTTATTTATAGTGCGGGGCAGGGCCAGCGAGTAACTTACGGGTGACCCCATCCCCCTTCTGGTGTCAGAGGGGCGGGTCCCTCATTTACATCACTGGGTGGCCCCGCCCTTCACTATAAATAAATCATCAAAACAAACAGAGCTCAGTCGGCAGGAGCCCTCCCATGGAGGAGAAACTGTTTATTTTTATTTTTTTCAGGTCCGTCACTCACCGTGGTTGATGATGGATTATAATGGGGGACACTTATTTTTATTTTTTATTTTTTAATTAAGGACTTGTCCCTAATTGTCTTTTGGTTACCTTATAGCTTGGTTTTATAGTCTTTGGTGAGGGGGCTCCCCCCATGCCCGGCGGGAGATTCCAGCGGGTGATCCCCGTCTAGCCCCCCTGCTTCTGCGGGGTGGTCTTGGTAGGGCGGGGTCGGACCCAGGGTTACTCACGGGTTCATGTGTGGATCTGTTGGGGTTCCAACAGTCACAGGGCTGTGATTCACATTTCATGCTCCTGGTTTATTCTCAGTTAATAGATCAATTTTACTTATGTTTTTCTCTTGTTCCTGAGGCCTCGGGGGAGCTGTATGGGCTACCGTTATCTTCTGGCGGACGGCGCCCAGGGGCTGGGGAGTCGGGAGGGGCCTCTTTTAGGGCCTCATTGAGGCCTCCCCCGCTTTACCTGCCCCGGGCCCTCCCCTAGCCGGGTGGGCGCGGGGGGATGAGTGCCCCAGGGGGGAACTGTAATATGCACTTAACGGGCTAGACCAGTTATATGTATCGAAAAGGGCTGTTTTTGGGCGGGGGGGTGGGCATGCTCCTCCCTCTGCTCTTGGGCTCCATTAAATGGTTAACCCGAGAGCAGAAGTGATTCTGCCGATGAGGCAGACATCCTCAAGAAGTTCCCGTGGTATGGGGACTAATATTTTGGCCCCCATCCCCTGGACGCGGAGGAGGGTGGCGGTATTTGACCGGGCCCTTCTTTTTTCGTTTTTTCTAATATTTGTCTTTCTTTCACTTTCTTCTTTCTCTCTCTCCTTTATATTATGTCTCCTACTTCAGGTTCCAGGAAAGCAGCCTCTAGATGGACATAAACAATTACAGGGCACTCGCTCCATCGGTGGTGAAGTCCTCCCTCTTCCTACTACAAGGACGGGTGAGTCAACCCACAGTGATGCATATATCCCCCCTAAGCCACCATGACAACTTCTCCTGACCCCTCAGTTATGTGGAAATTAGCGTCCCACAATGCCCAGGGTCTAAATTCCCCTTTAAAACGCAGAAAATACTTTCAGACCGCCCACTCTCAGCATTTGGATGTCCTTCTGCTGCAGGAAACAAACTTCCCCAGTAATTTTAACCCAAAATTTATACATGTCAAATATGCTCAATTTTTCCTTGCAAACGCCCCAGATAAAACGAGAGGAGTGGGAATTTTCTTCTCCAAGGGAGCGGGGTTCCATTATCGACAGGTAATAAGAGACATGGAGGGTAGATTTATCCTCTTAGCTGAAGAACTCAGGGGCCACCTCATCACATTTATCTCATATTATGCTCCTAACCAAGGTTAGGCCCAATTATTTAACACCATACTGAGCTATCTTTCCCCCCACTTTGAGGGGACTGTGATCTTAGGGGGTGGTACTAACACGGCTTTAGACCACATGATGAACAAGTCAGGGGCTGCCCGAGCTCGTCTCTTGCAGCCCCCGAAATGGAGCTTGAGGATCGCTAAGCTTCTTTACTCACTAGGGCTAGTAGATATATGGAGGGAATGTAACCCGAAAACGAGAGACTACACCCATTACTTGGCACCTCACAAATCCTTTGCCAGGATCAATCATGTTTTTATGGGAGCTCCCTCAATTCCCCTAGTATCCAACTCTTTTATCAGGGACTCCCCCTTATCCGACCACTCGCAGGTAGTTGTATACTTCTGCCTTCGAGCGGCGGATGAGCAAAAACCCCATTGGCGTCTAAAGGAATCTCTATTCAATAATCCGGTTCACTGCACAATGCTAGGGGAGGACCTCAAAGAATACTTTAGGCTGAACTTGAGTCCTGAGGTCTCTCCTATGAACCTCTGGGCGGCCCATAAACCAGTAATAAGGGGCAAGATTATACATCTCTCCCTTAGGCTTAAGAAGGAAAAGAAAAATGACCTAGTCAAGTTAGAGAGAGATTTTTTTAAACTCGCCAAGGCTCACAAAAATAACCCGTCCCCTCAATCTCGCAACCAACTTGAAGCAGACAGGATGGCCTTGAATCTTGCCCTGACTACCCAGGGGGAGAAACAGCTCCAATGGACTAACACCCACTTTTACACTCAGAAAGACTGTATAGTGGGAGGTAGATGTGGGTGAATTATCAGATAGTCAGTGGAAGGACATTGAGGCCTTGCTGAGTAGATTGCCCCTTTCATCCCCACAGAACTTGACCCAGCTCTATATCCTGCATAGGACTTTTTATACCCCTAAGAGATTGTTTTGCTTTGGGGGGCGCCAGGACGCTATCTGCACTAGGTGCAGGGGGGTGACTGGTGACCTGGTCCACATGCTTTGGAGGCGCCCCAGGCTGTACAGGTATTGGAGTGGTGTCCTGAATAGGGTCAGCCGGGTTTTTGGGCTGGCGCTCTCCGGGGACCCGGTCCTGTGCATCCTGGGGCACCGGGAGGGAAGGGGGGAGATGGGCCAAGAGAGACTGGAAGTGGAGAGATGCCTTTATCAGGCGAGGAAACAAATTACTCAAAAATGGCGGGACATAGATCCGCCGTTAGTAAAGGTTTGGCGAGAGAGGGTGAATCTAATAATTATGAGGGAGAGGATGGTATATTTAAGAAGGGGAAAGATTGCTGCATTTGAGAGAATATGGGGTAAGTGGATAGGAAGTGAGGGCCTGCTATTTAGGGAGGCACTCAACAAATAAGTTAGGACGAGGATGGCTTGGACGGTGTGTTTGAGATATAACCCAGTGTGTTGAGGGGGAGGGGTAATGGTAGGTATATTGTTGTAACGCCATTTTTTGCATGTAAAACTAATGGAAAAAAGGTATTGTATAATGAAGAATGAAAATAAAGTATTCAAAAAAAAAAAAAGACTGTATAGGCCTCAAATTGACCTCTAGACTTTCCCCAAAATTTCGTTCCTTCATTTTCCCTAAAGTGAAAGATATCTCAGGGACCCTCTCCCAAAATCCCCACAGGATCTTGGCAATCTTCCATGATTTTTATGTGAAGTTATATACCTCGGGGGTCTCAGACTCCTCACTTCCCCAATATTTCCTCTTAGACAAAATCTCACTGCCCACCTTAGAACAGGGAGCATAGTTCAGCGCTGGACAATCCCATTTCGGAGACTGAGGTACTGGAGGTGATTAAACATCTCAAGAAGGGTTTGGCACCGGGTCCAGATGGGTTTTCCACTGGATACTATAAACAATTCGGGCCCATTCTAGCTCCCCACCTGGCAAACTTTTTTAACTCTCTTCAAGAGGGGACGTTAGTTAGTGATGATTTTAAATCCGCCAATATTTCAGTCATTCCGAAGCCCGGCAAGGACCCCTCTGATGTTAGTAACTACAGGCCAATCTCATTAATTAATAATGATCTAAAAATCCTCACTAAGATCCTTGCCAACAGAATGTCCACCTTCATCGGGAAGTATATCCATAGGGACCAGGTAGGATTCATTCCTGGAAGACAGGGCCCCGATCAGATTCGCAGGGCAGTGGATCTCATCTCACTCCTTAGATCAGGATGGGACGGTGGCCCACCGCAAGAGGGGCTAGTGCTTTCAGTAGACCTACAAAAATCATTTGATTTGGTTGAATGGCCCTATCTCTTTGAAGTCTTGGGGCGATGGGGGTTTGGTCCCAGATTCCTTCGGATTCTTAAAGCCTTATATTCCAAACCTAGAGCTCGCATTAAGCTACACAATTATCTCTCCGACCCATTCCCTATCCATAGAGGCACGAGGCAGGGCTGTCCACTGTCACCACTAATCTTTGCCATCGCTATTGAGACCTTAGCTATTGGTATTAGGGAACACCCGGAGATAAAGGCAGTGAGATGTGGCCCTCACACGCACAAATGTGCTTTATTTGCGGACGATCTGTTACTGTTTATCTCCTCCCCTCTTGTCTCAATCCCAAGCTTCCTTCACCTGTTACAGGAGTTCAGTAAGGCCTCGGGTTTAAAAGTCAACATGGCTAAATCAGTTGCCCTCAATATTAACCTGCCTGAAATTGTCATTCAACAGCTTAAGGACCAGTTCCACTGGGCAACCGGACCACATCCCTTACTTGGGCGTTCTGCTAG
Organism: Glandirana rugosa; assembly: GCA_018402905.1. Classification (NCBI taxonomy): domain Eukaryota; kingdom Metazoa; phylum Chordata; class Amphibia; order Anura; family Ranidae; genus Glandirana; species Glandirana rugosa. The sequence goes on from BLSH010506057.1 coordinate 404,398, forward strand.
CTTCCAGTGTCGACCGACTATATAGCATCAACTACCCCCCCTTATTCAAAAAGCTAAAGGAAGATCTTATTACCTGGGGGAAGTTAGGCCTCTCTTGGTTAGCAAGAGTGAACTCAATCAAAATCCTGCCTAGGATCCTCTACTTTTTCCGATCCCTTCCTATCCCAATCCCAAAATCGCATCTGTGTAATTTGCAATCTCAAATGACAAAATTCATATGGGGCAACAAGGGTTATAGGTGTTTGGCGGAAGTTCTCTTCAGACCACAAAACCAGGGAGGGCTAGGGGTCCCTAATTTATGGAAGTACTATCAAGCAGCCCAACTAGCACAATTTTCCATTATCTATGCTCGATCCAATAGACCAGATTGGGTTATGATTGAGAGACAGGCAGTCCCACTTAATATTCTGGATTACCTGGTATGGGCTTCCTCCAAATCCAGACCCTCGATCCTATCTCCTATGCTCTCCCACTCAATAAGACTCTTTGACTCTCTAATTAGGCCATCCAACCTGCCCCCCCCCCCCTCCAACCCCTGCAGCATGTTTTTAACAACCCCCGTTTCCCCCCAGGTCAAGACATCCGATCCTTTAAATGGTGGATCAATAAGGGCATGTATAGAATCGGCCATTTCCTCTCTATCTCTGGTCCCATATCTCTGAAGCACTGTAAGGACAATCTAGACATGCCCCCGACTCAAGAGTTTCGATTTCAACAAATCCATTATTTCATAACTTCTGTGTGGAAGGCTGCACTGGCCTTAGCGTGCGTTACTCCTTACGAGAAGTGGTGCTTGGATATCTCTAGCCAAAAAGGGGGTATCTCCTTGATATATGCCTCACTGTCGGACCAACCCAAAAAACCTCTGTATGCTAAGGCTTGGGAAGAGGACCTGGGCAGGATCTGGGACGCAGACAAATGG
>BLSH010506057.1:408331-426531 GCA_018402905.1 Glandirana rugosa
AATGATTTGATTTTCTGAAGATTTCTTTTTCAGGTTAGAAGTAACCGTATATGAAAAAAAAATCTACATGTAGTTTTTCTTCCACTCGGGTTAACCAAATGCTCAAGTCCAGAAAGGATAGAAATCTTTACAGAGGGTTCTGAATTTTTATTCAGGTTTTCAACGGATCGTTGGCGTGCCTCACCTCCACTAGACAGATGGAGGGCGTCTCGGACTGACATTTCGCCAGGAGAGTTTGGTGTCGCTGGGACGTGTGTATGGCAAACGATGGGTCGCCGTGACAGTTAGGGTACCTAGTAAAGTCTCGGACTAGGTCTCGGGCGAGAGTGAGAGAGGGTGTTTCCGAGGTCCTTTGTTGTCGGCTGTGTCCGTTTGGAGAGAGTGAGAGCGGGCTCTGGATCAGGCTCTGAAATGATCCATGGGATTGACAGTGCCGCTGGGTAGCAAACGGTATGTGTGCAGGGTCGCTGTGGTTTGAGAGGACCGCTTTACAGTCAGGCTCTGCGGGAGGTAGACAGATCACCTCCACTCCGTGCGGTTGCTAGGCAACTTTTGGACTTATTTTTAAGTCTTGGGAGACATTTCTAAAGATAGGAAAGACCTGAACTCGTAAACCAATTGGGCTCACCTTCTTTTTGATGTACATCTAAAAAAAAAGTATATGCCAATGAAGATTGGACTTTTTCTTTAGAAGTCTTTTAGTTTAGTAAAATATTGGTTTAAATAATTTTCAACCTTATTCCCAGTATTACAAAGTTTATGAATTTCTGACATGTACTCATTCCAAACTGTACCCACAAAGTCCATGTTTATACTGTCCAGCCAAAAAATATAAAGACCAAAATCGAAATGGGCAAACAGTAATGTCCACCCTGGACCCAAGGAAAAAGTCATTGGGTGGTATAAGAGATTTTTCACTCATCTAAAGTACTCAACAAGTACCATGTCCTATTAATATGAAATACAAAATACATTTAATTGTGGACCGTAGTCCATGGTCTTTCTGGGCACATAACACTCGTATTAGGAAGCAATATACATTTTTATTTTTGCACAATATAAAATCATAACATCGTCTCAAATTAAACAGTAGCATTTTTGCCCCTATGTGTCGATAGGGTAGGTGGCCCCTACAAATTTATACCATAATAACTGCACACTTTACTCATCACTAGTGCTGAAAAATGGCCATAAATGGGAGTGCCACTATCGCTTCACATGAGGTTTGACATGTTTTGAGCAGTTCCGCTTCTTCTTCTTCTCCGTCTCCGCTTCAGGAGCAGATGGTAAAAAAGTAAAACTAGGAAATGCTACCTATGACACAAAACATATGAGAAAAACGAATAATAGTGCAATAATATGAATAGAGTAATACGTCCATATACCAGACCTTGGTGAATGAGGTGACATTTTGCTGACTTCCACAGTCCAGTCCAAAATTGCTACAGCAAAAAGAACCGGCACACTGAAGTACGATATCCAATAAATTTATTCCATGCCCATAAAAATACAGCACACGCAGACACGTTTCGGCTTGTAGCCCAAAATTGCTGTTGTTTTTTTTTTTCCTTTGTGGTGAAAGAAACTCTGGAGCAAATTCCCTTACAAAGTGAAAAGTCTATATACCTTTAGTAAAGCAACCCTGATGTCCCTCTATGCTGGCCATACATATTTCAATTTGCTTTCAATGTAATTTTCTATCAAATTTGCAAAGCAATTGAAACATACAATGGTGATTTTGATTGACTTCCAGGAGATTGAATCTAAAATTACCCTGATCAATAGTTATTCCTGTTTTGATTGCATTTCAATTCACAATTAAAATTTTGCTCCTCTAAAGCACATTTGATTATTATTAACCCAGTTTTGACAATTGACTAAATTCTAATGCTCCATTAAACTGGTGGGTGTTAGTTTGCTTTGTTTCTGGCAATTACTTTCAATCATATTTGCAATTCCCTGTAAATGCAATGAGATTGAAATTGACTGAAGATTCCCACATGAATGACCAGCTTTAAAGCTCATGCCCTCCCTTTCATAAATATGCGAGTGTGCCTTAGCGAGCACTTCTATTTGTTTTTCAAAGGGTGGTTGCCTGACTTTAGTTTGTGTTGAGCATCTCTGTGTAGTGAAGATACTTGTGGGCAACTGCGGTAAGTATATGTTGCCGTTTATTTTTTGCTTTAGTATATGCAGTTTTTTTACTAAATAGTCTAAAAAGTCTAAATTCTGCACAAAAACAGAAAACCTTTCCCACAAGCAGGGTCATGGATTTTCAGTGGATATAATCTAATGTAAACCATCAATTTTCTTCTAGACAGAAACACATTCACATCAGCTATACCTATGGCTTATTTATTATTGAATTTGTGTTTTGCCTTTAGTTCTTTAATTTTCAACATTGTTTGAAGTCCGAACCCTTGTCTGAGATAAGCTTTGCACATAGACTGGTTTCTAGGGGTGTTATTGCCATACCGGTATGTGCTTTAAGTGTAAGTAGAAGCAACTCCCTCAACAACTACTCATCAGGGTTGAGCCATCAAACAAACTATCACACAGCTCTTCTGTAGATGTTTTAAGCTGAGGGCTGTAAGCTACTGAACTGTTACTTCAGTAAGTAAATGAGAAGTATAACTCTTTCTTAGAGAACTTTTAAACAAAAACTATTTTACATATACAGCAAGAAGATACATTGAGATATTGTTGTAAGATCTATATTAAAGGGGCTAGAGTAAGGAATGGCTACCCCTGTGAGTTTTTTTTTTTTCTTTGCTGTTAGTGTATTTTTGGGGGAATTCTATTAACTTCCCGAACCACAGATAAAGCAGAAAGTAAAAAATGTATTAAAAGGGAAAGATGAGAATGGCACTGTCCAGAGAATGGTATATTAAAAGATGTTTTAAAGAATTATGCCCGTATAAGAAAATGTTTTTGCATATATAAAAAAATTATTATTTTTGCATATATAAACAAACCCCCTGTATGTTATGAAGAGCCTACGTAAAATATGCAATAAAATTCCAGTGTTCTTTTTTCACAAATTATATTAAAAAGTAGTTTGAGAACGGAGCTTTCTACATACCTCACACACTCTGTGGCTTGCTGTGATACTTAAATTAGAAAGCATGTATTCATTAAAAGCATTGAATAAATTCCAACATAAACCTTCACATGTGTTCCTATTTTTTGTTGTAAAGCACAGGGAGTGAAAGTGATAAAGGATGTGAGGTGAGTTGCACATGCACCCCCGCAGCACACCCCACTCACGTATTTGTCCCCCGTTCTGAGGGTATCCCCCGGATCAGACCGGTGTATTCCGGACGGTCCACATAGAAAATAAAGAAATCTCAATTGTATAAGCAATCCTTTCCCATACAAAATAGAGATAGCATCCACTCACTGTTTGGACTAATGCGATGAGTATCCAGGAAGTCAGGCAGGTGAATCTCACAGTTCCCTGCGTTCCACCTCGTGTAAACCCGGAAGTGCGTAATGACGCTCACTGGCTCTGGCTTACGCGTTTCGTCATTCCGACGTCATCGGAGGCGGCGCCATTTTGCAGTACTATCCGGCTATTTATACGGTGGTAACCCAGTAACCACTGATTGACAGGACAGCAACCGCCATCTTTGTACACCCAGTCTTTCAAACTGTTCTCATCATACTTCTCAGAGTGCCGTCTGCTACCGCAAGCCATAAAAACTAATTTTATTTTCATACTATTAAAACCATATCTCTGAGAATGTATTGATTATTTGAAATGTAATGTTAAATTAAAAAGTTGTTTATTTAAAAAAGGGGGTTTGTCCATAAAATACAAAAAAAATCTATATGTGTATGTGCGCAGTTTTCTTGGAAAAACCGGGGGGAATTTAAAAGGGAATAGGTATGCGGGGAATTTTACATTTTGGTGAATAAAGGTGAAATATAAGTGAAAAAAAATATATATAAAAAAAAATGTGAAAAAGTATATATTGTAAAGTCGTATGATCTCTATAAATCAATATAAATCAATATGTTGATGTCATCTGGGGGGTATCTCCTACTTATATATGTGAATATTAATATAGACAAAAGGTGGGTGAATAATGAAACCCAATATGAAAAAGAACGTATTCCAGAAAATATCTTATAAAAAAATATATATACATAAAATATATATTTTAAAATGCGAGCAGCGAATAAATGTGGTCTAAGCCTATGAGTGTGTGTGCGAATATTAAGACATTTTTCTGGATTAAAAAGAAAAAGAAGAAAAGAAAAAGAAAAAGAAAAAAGGGGAATTTTTCAAATGTGTACAAGGAAATTTGTGAATGGATGAGAAACATATAATATTATGTGTCTATGGTGGTATCTTCCTCAGTTTTGAGTATACAGAAAAAATATGCATTTCTTTTTATGTGTATATGGAAAGAATACAAAGTGAATAAAAAGTGAACGCAACCAAAATCGTGAATGGAGGAGGGGAGGAAATGTAAAAAAAATAATTTTTTTTTAATTTTTTTTAAAAATGTTTTTAAAATTGTTTTTCACTGTATTTCTTGAGGGAGGATTTATTCATTATTGATAAAATAATTCAGATCTATATCTATATTCAGTCCGTTTGGCTGTAAGGAATTCAAAAGGTAGATCCATTTTGTTTTGTTTTGAGAAATTTTTGTTTGCCTGTTGCCTCCTCGCCAGTATTCTCTTACATGATCTATGCCATAAAAGGTCATGACTCCAGGGTTCCTATTGTGAACTTCCTTGAAGTACCTGGAGAGGCTGTGTTTTGGGAATCCTTTCTTAATGTTATTTATATGTTCCCTAATTCGTATCCAGAGGGGTCTCGTGGTCCTTCCAACGTACTGGTATCTACAAGGAAATTCTATTATGTATGTTACGCGGGTGGTCGTACATGTAATTAGTTGATTGATTCTGTATTGTCTTCCAGTGGAGGTGGATGTGAAGGATTCCTTTTTTCTTTCCTCTGGTTTGCTGTTCCTGCAGGGTAGACATTTCTGACATCTAAAAAAGCCTTTTAATTTGAGGAATAGATCTATTTTTCTTGGGGGGTTTACCACATTGTGTACCAGCCTATTTCTTATATTGGGAGCTTTCCTGTATACAAATTTTGGGCCCTTTGGTAGGATATTACCCAAAACTCTGTCTGATTGTAGGATGGCCCAGTGTTTCCTGAAAATGTTCTCCACTTGTTTGTATTGTCTATTAAATCCTGTTAGAAAGGCAAATTAAGCCATATTCTGTGTGTTTTTGTCTTTCTTATTTAGTAATGTTGATCTGTCCATTCTTTTCACTTGTTCCTTCAAAATCTCCATTTTCTTCCTGTCATATCCCTTGTCAATAAATCTTCCTATGAGTATGTTTGCTTGTGCTTCAAATTCTTCAATTGAGCTGCAATTCCTCCTTATCCTCATAAGTTGACCCTTTGGCATATCGCCAATCCATTTGGGATGGTGACAGCTTCTGGTGGGGATGTATCCATTCCTGTCGGTCTTCTTAAAAAATGTCCTTTATTCACCAAAATATAATATTCCCCGCATACCTATTCCCTTTTAAATTCCCCCCGGGTTTTCCGGTTTTTCCAAGAAAACTGCGCACATACACATATAGATTTTTTTGGTATTTTATGGACAAACCCCCTTTTTTAAATAAACAACTTTTTAATTTAACATTACATTTCAAATAATCAATACATTCTCAGAGATATGGTTTTAATAGTATGAAAATAAAATTAGTTTTTATGGCTTGCGGTAGCAGACGGCACTCTGAGAAGTATGATGAGAACAGGTTGAAAGACTGGGTGTACAAAGATGGTGGTTGCTGTTCTGTCAATCAGTGGTTACTGGGTTACCACCGTATAAATAGCCGGATAGTACTGCAAAATGGCGCCGCCTCCGATGACGTTGGAATGACGAAACGCGTAAGGCGGAGACAGTGAGCGTCATTTCGCACTTCCGGGTTTACACGAGGTGGAACGCAGGGAACTGTGAGATTCACCTGCCTGATTTCCTGGATACTCATCGCATTAGTCCAAACAGTGAGTGGATGCTATCTCTATTTTGTATGGGAAAGGATTGCTTATACAATTGAGATTTCTTTATTTTCTATGTGGACCGTCCGGAATACACCGGTCTGATCTGGGGGATACCCTCGGAACGGGGGACGAATACGTGAGTGGGGTGTGCTGCGGGGGTGCATGTGCAACAGAGCGTGTGAGGTATGTAGAAAGCTCCGTTCTTAAACTACTTTTTAATATAATTTGTGAAAAAAGAACACTGGAATTTTATTGCATGTTTTACGTAGGCTCCTCATAACATACAGGGGGTTTGTTTATATATGCAAAAATAATAATTTTTTATATATGCAAAAACATTTTCTTATACGGGCATAATTCTTTAAAACATCTTTTAATATACCATTCTCTGGACAGCGCCATTCTCATCTTTCCCTTTTAATACATTTTTTACTAAGAACACCCCTGAGGTGTTTTAGATGGGGGCAGCAGTCTGATCTTTTTACTAATTTTTTACAATTTTCAAATTTTACCCCTCCATTTACCATTTCTGCAACGGGCAGCGCCATGCCACTTTTTTTGTTCAACAGCAGAAAGTAAGAAGAGATCTCCCAAAAGTGAGCAGATATTCCCTCTTGGACATTTGTCAGACATTTAGACATTAGACATTTGTGACATTTCAAATTATTAGGCTTTCCTGTAATTTTCTGTGTCAGAAACAATGGTGCCAGGACAAAGCAGAGTGAATCTTCTCAGAGGGGACACAGACAGCAATCGTATCATGAAAAAATGGTGCTAACATTTCCACACCATATCCAAAACTAAGAAAAAAAATGTTTAGGCTTTTTATATGTCGCTTCGATCAGCAGCTGACAAGGAGAACCTTGCTTGTGTTTACAGGGGATTTTTACACAGACACAGCTGGGGGGCAGGAAACTACCATTGTGGAACTGTGTAGTCAGTATCAAATGTGCCCTCTACTGAATAGGGATGCACACAGGGTGTGGACTGCAGGATTGTGGGAGGTGTAGTCTCACATTGACTGGGCTGGCTTAATAGGCTGGAAAGAGGAAATCAGAGATCCCATGAGGCATTTTCCTGTTGTTTTTCTTGGGCTGAGGAGAAGAATTGTGGAGGTGATTCAGAGGGGACCATAACATTTCTAGACAACCTCTCACCACTGTACTTGAGAGTAGGGATGAGTCGAACACCCCCGGTTTGGTTTGCACCAGAACATGCGAACACACCAAAAAATTGCGAGAACATTAGAACACCATTAACGTCTATGGGACCCACACATGAAAAATCAAAAGTACAAATTTAACCATTTCCCGCCCGGCGCATTGACAAATGACATCCGGGCGGGTGGCTCATTATCCTGACTGGACGTCTATTCACAATAATCCGCGATCGCGCGCCCCTGGGGGCGCGCATCGCGGCGATCGGTGGTGCCGTGGGTCAGGCTGACCCACCGCATTACCGACCGAGGTAAAAGGCTTTGATCCGAAGCCTTTTACCATGTGATCAGCCGTGACCAATCACGGCTGATCACAGTGTAAATAGGAAGAGCTGTTTATCGGCTTTTCCTCTGCTCAGGTCTGCAGACCTGAGCAGCGGAGAGCCGATCGGCTGCTCTCCTGACATTTATCAGCGCAGCCACCCTCAGGATCACCCCACTGGACCTCCAGGGAGCCAGATCAGGACCACCAGGGAGCCCCCCCCGGACATCACACAGAGGCCGCCCAGGACCACCAGGGAAGGACCACAGAGGCCGCCCAGGACCACCAGGGAGCCCCCACTAGACCACCAGGTAAGGGCATTATTGTACACTGTAGGGATGGCACTGTGCCCATGTATGATGCCTACCAGTGCCATCCCTAACAGTGCTTGTTGCACCTGTGCCCACCACTGCCACCTATAAGTGCCCACCTGTGTCACCTATCAGTGCCCACCTGTGCCATCTAAAAGTGCCCACCCATGCCACCTAAAAGTGCCCACCTGTGCCACCTAAACGTGCCACCTATCAGTGCCTATCAGTGCCCAGTGTCACTTATCTGTGCCGCCTATGAGTGTCCATCAGTGCCGCATATCAGTGCCACGTATCAGTGCCCGTCAGTGTTGCTTGTCAGTGCCGCCCATCAGTGCTGTATATGTGCCCCATCATCAGTGCAACCTTATCAGTGCCACCTCATCAGTGCCAATCTGTACTGCCTCATCAGTGCCCGTCAGTGTAGCCTCATCAGTGCCCATCAGTGTAGCCACATCAGTGCCCGTCAGTGAAGGAGAAAATGTACTTTATACAAACTTTTGTGACAGAAACAAAGAAAAATGTTTGTTTTTTTCAAAATTTTCTGTCTTTTTTTTTCTATAGCGCAAAAAATAAAAACTGCAGGGGTGATCAAATACCACCAAAAGAAAGCTCTATTTGTGGGAACAAAATGATAAAAACTTTGTTTGGGTATAGCGTCGCACGACGCGCAATTCTCATTCAAATCGCAACAGCACTGAAAGCTGAAAATTGGTCTGGTAGGGAAGTGTTCTAAGTGCATGGTATTGAAGTGGTTAAAGGCTTATATGCAATGTTATTGCCCTAAAAAGTGTATGGGGACCCAGGTCCTGCCCTAGGGGATATGTATCAATGAAAAAAAAAGGTTTTAAATCAATTGTTTTTCCAGGAGCAGTGATTTTAATAATGCTTAAAGTGAAAAAAAAAGAAAAATTCCTTTAAATATTGTGCCTGGGGGGTGTCCTTAATCTGTCTGTAAAAGGTTGCATCTCTGTGAGGTGTAGAACATAGCCAGAGCAAAATGACATTTCCATAGGAAAAATTGTCATTTAAAATCGCGGCTGTAATGTTTTGCCAGTTCCCAGCAATATACAAAAAATCACTAAAAAAAAGGGCGTGGGGTCCCCCCCAGTCCAAACCAGGCTCTTCGGTCTGGTTTGGATATTAAGGGGAAACCGACGCCAAATTTAAAAAAAAAAATTGACGTGGGGTTCCCCTTAAAATCCAAACCGAGCATGCAGCCCAGGCCGGTTAGGATGGGGGGGATGGGCGAGCGCCCCTCCTCCTGAACCATACCAGGCTACATGCCCTCAACATGGGGAGTATGGGTGCTTTGGTGGGGGGGGACTCTGCCCCCCCACCTCAACGCACCTTGTCGCCATGTTGATAGGGACAAGAGCCTCTTCCCCACAAGCCTGGCCCCCAGACCCCCCTATGTGAATAGGTATGGGGTAAATTGTACCCCTACCCATTCACCAAAAAAGGAGTGTAGTCATACAAAAAACAAGAGGCAGTTTTTGACAAGTCCTTTAACCACTTCAGCCCTGGAAGGATTTGCCCCCTTCCTGACCAGAGCCCTTTTTGTGATTCAGCACTGCGTCGCTTTAACTGACAATTGCGTAGTCGTGCGACGTTGCACCCAAACAAAATTTGTGTCCTTTTTTTTCCACAAATAGAGCTTTCTTTTGGTGGTATTTGATCACCGATGCGTCATTTCTGATCGCCGCTATAAACAAAAGAAGAGCGACGATTTTGCAAAAAAAAACAAATTTCTTACTTTTTGCTAAAATATAAATTAAAAAAAATATATAAAAAAACAATTTTTTTCATTGGTTTTGGCCGATTTATATTCTTCCTCATATTTGTGATAAAAAAAAATCGCAATCGGCGTTTATTGATTGGTTTGTGCAAAAGTGGCCGCGTTTACGGATGATGAGAATTAATTTCTGGGGTTTTTATTTTTTTTTATTTAGTGGCGGTGATCTGCGATTTTTAGCGGTACTGCGATATTGCAATGGGCATGTCGGAACATTTTGACACTTTTTTGGGACCATTGGCATTTATACAGCGATCAGTGCTATAAAAATGCACTGATTACTGTGTAAATGTCATTGGCAGTGAAGGGGTTAACCTACAGGGGGCGCTCTAAGGGTTAACTATGTTCCCTGGGTGTGTTCTAACTGTCTTACTGTTTGACTGGAAGGGGGAGGGGAGTGATCACGGCTTCCATGTAGAGGAAGGCTGTGATCACTCCCTTCCCCCTCTAACAGAACGGAGGTCCATGTTTACTTACACGGACCTCCATTCTTTCACTCCGAGGGGGGCATCGCGGGTAGCCGGCGGAGATCGAGTCCGTCGCACCCGCTTCCTGGCCCTCCCCGGACACAGTGAGTGCACGGGCGCGCCTCCGGCGGCGTGCGCGCGCTCACAGTTGACGGCTCAGATGACGGCTCAGATGACGGCGGTTTGCGCAGGAGAGCCACCTTGTCGCCGTCAACCTGCGGTTGACGGTCGGCAAGTGGTTAATGTGTAAAATAGCTCTTTTCTACTTTCTTCTTTCTTTCTCCGGTCTTCCTCCATCTTCTCCTGCCCTGGTCCTTCTTCTGCTTCTTCTTTCAGTCTTCTTGCTTCCTCTCTTCGTCTTCAATCCTCATCTTCATTTTTCTTCTTTCACCACCATCACTCTCCCCACTGCTGCAGCCCGGCCCCTGCGCGTCTCCCAGAATGACAGTTCTTTTATAAGGAGGGCGGGGCCACCCATTGACGTAAATGGTTGACCCGCCCCTATGACAGCGCATGATGTCAGAAGGAGGCGGTTTCACTTGGTTACATCACTGGGTGGCCCCACCCCTTCTTATAAAAGATGTGTCATTATGAAGACCGCCCATTCTGGGAGACGCGCAGGGGCCGGGCTTCAGCAGCGGGGAGAGCAGCGGCGGTGAAAGAAGAAGGAAGAAGAAGATGAAGATTGAAGACAAAGAGAGAAAGCAAGAAGACTAAAAGAAGAAGCAGAAGACCAGAAGAAGGACCGGGCCAGGAGAAGATGAAGGAAGAAAGAAGAAAGAAAAAAGAAGAAAATAGCTATTTTACACAATAAAGGACTTGTTACACAATAAACTGCCTCTTGTTATTTTTACTACTAAACTCCTTTTTTGGTGAATGGGTAGGGGTACAATGTACCTCATACCTATTCACATAGGGGGGGTCATGATCTGGAGGCCCCCTTATCAAAGGGGGCTTCCAGATTCTGATAAGCCCCCTGCCCGCAGACCCCCACATTCACCGGCCAGGGTTGTGGGGATGAGGCCCTTCTCCCCATCAACATGCGGACAAGGTGCTTTGGGGGCGACCTCAAAACATCCTCCCCATGTTGAGGGCTTGTGGCCTAGTATGGTTTGGAGGGGCTCTCACTCATTACCACCCCTCCTGCCATGCCAGGGCTGCGTCCTTGGATAAGGTTCGGGTTTAGATTTTGGGGGGACCCCACGCCATTTTTTTAAATTTGGCATGGGGTTCCCCTTAAATTGCATACCAGACATGAAGGGCCTGGTTTAGACCCCACGTCATTTTTTTTTAATTTTGATGCGGGCATTGCTGTTGTAAATCAGTTCAAAAATTGTAGTGAAATCAACCAGTCAAACAGGTGGCGAAAAATTTGGCCTTGGGTGCTGGCGGTGCAAGAACACTGTAACCCCTTGCAGTTACTCTTGTTGGACGGAGGAACAGGGCCTGATGTTGTAAATGTGTTTACAAATTGTGACGAAAGCCCCCAGTCAAACAGGAGGACACTGTAACCCCTTGCAGTTACTCTTGTTGGATGGAGGAACAGGTCCTGATGGTGTAAATTAGTTTACAAATTGTGACAAAAGCCCCCAGTCAAACAAGTGGCCAAAAATTGGGACTTGGGTGCTGGCGGTGCAAGAACACTGTAACCCCTTGCAGTTACTCTTGTTGGACGGAGGAATAGGGCCTGATGTTGTAAATTCGTTTACAAATTGTGACGAAAGCCCCCAGTCTAACAGGGGGAAAAAATTGGGCCTTGGGTGCTGGCAGTGCCAGAACAATGTAACCCCTTGCAGTTACTCTTGTTGGACGGAGGAACAGGGCCTGATGTCGTAAATTAGTTTACAAATTGTGACGAAAGCCCCCAGTCAAACAGGGGGGAAAAATTGGTCCTTGGGTGCTGGCGGTGCCAGAACACTGTAACCCCTTGCAGTTAATTTTGTTGGATGGAGGAACATGGCCTGGTGTGGTAAATTAGTTTACAAATTGTGACGAAAGCCCCCAGTCAAACAAGTGGCGAAAAATTGGGCCTTGGGTTCTGGTGGTGCCAGAACACTGTAACCCCTTGCAGTTACTCTTGTTGGAAAGAGGAACAGGGCCTGATGTTGTAAATTAGTTTACAAATTGTGACGAAAACCCCCATTCAAACAGGGGCAAAAAATTGGGCCTTGGGTGCTGGTGGTGCAAGAACACTGTAACCCCTTGCAGTTACTCTTGTTGGACGGAGGAGCAGCTTTGAAAAAGTCCACGTGCAGTGGACGAAACGCGTCAGCGGTCTACCCATTCATCTCCAGGGGACCACCCAGCCTCAATGCTCTCAGCACCCCCGTGACGCGGCCCACACATTCCCCGTCATGTGACCGCTACGGACACCACTCCCACCTTCTGCACGCACCTGAGAGGAAAGGCTGCATCTAACCAGCAGGAAGGAAGCCACACGGAGAGCCTCTCCTCAACAGACCCGGACAACGGAGAGACCTGCAACCAGCACAGCAAGAGGGGTGAGTCAGCTACCTTGCCAGGCATACATCAAACTATTTGGAGCCGTTACATAGTGACTTGATGCTCGTATAGGAAACCATTTGCACATGGCTATAACCTCCCCCTACTTGGTATATCCAGCCAGGCGGTACTGACAGTGGAGTCACCTAACCCTTCTCCACCTCCTTCAGCCTGCCAACAGGCAGCCAGGTCCGGAACCTATTGACTTCCATTGTACCTTATTTGACTCTCCTCTGCTGCTTCCCCCACCAACAGGACGTCATGTCCTTGTGTCACTAACTGTGATTTCCAACCTCCCTCAGTGTTACCTCCAGCTATTGGAACCTGCTGGTCTATTATCATTTAGACCACACTACAGGGCAACTGTGATACACACTGGATTACAGCACGTGGTGCCCCGTAGTCACCATTCCATCCCACACCACGGGCCCCATTGCTTATATAGGTAATTCATCTCCAGGCTGGTTCACTAGCCACGTCCGGCCATACCAGACTGTGACGAATTACATCAATTGCATGGTGTTGATATTGCATGTGAATTGGCTGTGTATGGTTCCCCTGTTTGTTATGTTTGACAACGTTGGCCATTTTTAATATTTTGTGTTTACTGTTTTTTGGTGCTAAACGTTCATATATATTCATTTGTATGCGAATTATTATTTTGAATTCTATTAAAGATATTTACATTTAATGCCCGGTGTGTCCCCTTGATGGGCATCTTAGTGTTTCTTACACAATTTGATGCTATATGTTTAGGCCCTAGGGACCCCACCCTGTCCACCAGGGTGAGTGGCTGCTTGGCTGATTGAACCCACACACTCAGCCAACTGCATTACTTATTATACGTTCCCCACGGGAGAATCTTTTTAAACCTTTTGTTCAGGACGGAGGAATAAGGCCTGATGTAAATTAGTTTACAAATTGTGACGAAAGCCGCCAGTCAAACAGGGGGGAAAAATTGGGCCTTGGGTGCTGGCGGTAACAGAACACTTTAACCCCTTACAGTTACTCTTTTTGAATGGAGGAACAGGGCCTGATGTTGTAAATTAGTTTACAAATTGTGACGGAAGCCCCCAGTCAATCAGGTGGTGAAAAATTGGGCCTTGGGTGCTGGCGGTAAAAGAACACTTTAACTCCTTACAGTTACTCTTTTTGAAAGGCGGAACAGGGCCTGATGTTGTAAATTAGTTTACAAATTGTGATGAAAGCCCCCAGTCAAACAGGTGGCCAAAAATTGGGCCTTGGGTGCTGGCGGTGCAAGAACACTGTAACCCCTTGCAGTTACTCTTGTTGGATGGAGGAACAGGGCCTAAAGTTGTAAATTAGTTTACAAATTGTGATGAAAGCCCCCAGTCAAAAAAGTGGCAAACAATTGGGCCTTGGGTGCTGGCGGGACCAGAGCACTTTAACCCCTTACAGTTACTCTTTTTGAATGGAGGAAAAGGGCCTGATGTTGTAAATTAGTTTACAAATTGTGACGAAAGCCCCCAGTCAAACAGGTGGCCAAAAATTGGGCCTTGGGTGCTGGCAGTGCAAGAACACTGTAACCCCTTGCAGTTACTCTTGTTGGACGGAGGAATAGAGCTTGATGTTGTAAATTAGTTTACAAATTGTGACGAAAGCCCCCAGTCAAACAAGTGGCTAAAAATTGGGCCTTGGGTACTGGTGGTGCCAGAACACTGTAACCCCTCGCAGTTACTCTTGTTGGAGAGAGGAACAGGGTCTGATGTTGTAAATTAGTTTACAAATTGTGATGAAAGCCCCCAGTCAAACAGGGGGGGGGAATCGGGCCTTGGGTGCAGACGGTGTCAGTACACTGTAACCCCTTGCAGTTACTTTTGTTGGATGGAGGAACAGAGCCTGATGTTGTAAATTAGTTTACAAATTGTGACGAAAGCCCCCAGTCAAACAAGTGGCCAAAAATTGGGCCTTGGGTGCTGGCAGTGCAAGAACACTGTAACCCCTTGCAGTTACTCTTGTTGGACGGAGGAATAAGGCCTGATGTAAATTAGTTTACAAATTGGGACGAAAGCCGCCAGTCAAACAGGGGGGAAAAATTGGGCCTTGGGTGCTGGCGGTAACAGAACACTTTAACCCCTTACAGTTACTCTTTTTGAATGGAGGAACAGGGCCTGATGTTGTAAATTAGTTTACAAATTGTGACGAAAGCCCCCAGTCAATCAGGTGGTGAAAAATTGGGCCTTGGGTGCTGGCGGTAAAAGAACACTTTAACTCCTTACAGTTACTCTTTTTGAAAGGCGGAACAGGGCCTGATGTTGTAAATTAGTTTACAAATTGTGACGAAAGCCCCCAGTCAAACAAGTGGCCAAAAATTGGGCCTTGGGTGCTGGCAGTGCAAGAACACTGTAACCCCTTGCGGTTACTCTTGTTGGACGGAGGAATAAGGCCTGATGTTGTAAATTAGTTTACAAATTGTGATGAAAGCCCCCATTCAAACAGTGGGGAAAAATTGGGCCTTGGGTGCTGGCGGTAACAGAACACTTTTACCCCTTACAGTTACTCTTTTTGAATGGAGGAACAGGGCCTGATGTTGTAAATTAGTTTACAAATTATGACGAAAGCCCCCAGTCAAACAGGTGGTGAAAAATTGGGCCTTGGGTGCTGGCGGTAAAGGAACACTTTAACTCCTTACAGTTACTCTTTTTGAAAGGCGGAACAGGGCCTGATGTTGTAAATTAGTTTACAAATTGTGACGAAAGCCCCCAGTCAAACAGGTGGCCAAAAATTGGGCCTTGGGTGCTGGCGGTGCAAGAACACTGTAACCCCTAACAGTTACTCTTGTTGAATGGAGGAACAGGGCCTGATGTTGTAAATTAGTTTACAAATTGTGACGAAAGCCCCCAGTCAAACAGGTGGCCAAAAATTGGGCCTTGGTTGCTGGCAGTGCAAGAACACTGTAACCACATGCAGTTACTCTTGTTTTATAGAGGAATAGGGCCTGATGTTGTAAATTCGTTTACAAATTGTGACGAAAGCCTCCAGTCAAACAGGGGGGAAAAATTGGGCCTTGGGTACTGGCGGTGCCAGAACACTGTAACCCCTTGCAGTTACTCTTGTTGCACGAATGAACAGGGCCTGATGTTGTAAGTTAGTTTACAAATTGTGACGAAAGCCCCCAGTCAAACAGGGGGGGAAAATTGGACCTTGGGTACTGGCGGTACCAGAACACTTTAACACCTTACAGTTACTATTTTTGAATGGAGGAACAGGGCCTGATGTTGTAAATTAGTTTACAAATTGTGACGAAAGCCCCCAGTCAAACAGGTGGCGAAAAATTGGGCCTTGGGTGCTGGCGGTGCCAGAACTCTCTAAACCCTTGTAGTTACTCTTGTTGGACGGAGGAACAGGGCCTGATGTTTTAAATTAGTTTACAAATTGTGACAAAAGCCCCCAGTCAAACAAAGGCGAAAAATTGGGCCTTGGGTGCTGGCGGTGCCAGAACACTGAAACCCCTTGCAGTTACTCTTGTTGGACGCATCAACGGGCCCTGCTGTTTTAAATTCGTTTAAAAATTGTTATGGCATGCTCCTGTAAACCAGGTGCAGAAAAATTGGGCCTTGGGAGTTTCTGTTGCCCTAAATACAAAATATTGTTCTAGATTGTGGACAGGAGGAATAGGAGCAGGGACAGTCTTCAAGGGATCCCAGATCTCTAGCAAATTTAATCAGTTGCATCAGCATCAGTGGCTTGATAGCTGCTGATCCAGGACTGATTCATTTTTATATATGTGAGCCTATCAACCGAGTCTTTGGACAGGCACACCCTTTGATCGGTTATGAACCCTCCAGCAGTACTGAATGTCCATTCTGAAAGCACGCTGGATGCAGGACAGGCCAGTAGCTCAATTGCATATTGAGCAATTTCCGGCCAGTGGTCCATCCCCAAGACCCAGTAACTAAGTGGATGCTCAGTTGGAAAGATCTCTGAGTCTGCTCTTGCTCCTATATATTCTTGCACCATATAATGCAGACGCTGATGATAGTTATTTGAACCTGGGGTCAACCTCAGGTCTGGGTGCTGAGGACTGAAAATTTTTTAAAGGCATCGCTCAGCCGGCCACCTTCTCCACCACTCTGCCTCTGAACGACTGAAGCTTCAGAAACAAGTTTGGGGGACCAGCAACGGGACATGGTAACCTCCCAGGGTCTGGAAAGGAGTTGCATAAACTTTTCTTCAAGGTATCCTGAAAATGTTTCATCCTCTGCACCCTCTGCGCAGGCAGGATGAGTTCTGCAACTTTACCCTTGTAACGTGGATCAAGAAGGGTTGCCAGCCAGTAATGATCCCTCTCCTTGATACCACGAATCCTAGGGTCTTTTCACAGGCATTTCAGAATCAGAGAGCCCATGCAGCGTAAGTTTGAGGAGGCATGAGTGTCCTCTTGGTCACTGAGGATGACATTATCAGGAACTACCTTCTCCCAGCCATGTGTAACTCCTTGGGTTTCTGGGGCCTGAAAATCATGATCCCTTGAAGACTGCTGTGTATTATACTCCATATCCATGCTGACACAATCTTCCTCCTCCTCCCATGTGTTTGGTGGCTCTGCAGGAATGCTCTCTACATAAAGGGGGCCTTGAGAGGGAAGGAAGTCTTCCTCTTCTCCCCTCAGTTCTGCCTCACGTGCCCTGTCCATGATTCCATGAAGCGTGTGCTCCAGAAGGAATATTAGTGGGACAGTGCCACTGATGCATGCATTGTCACTGCTCACCATCCTTGTGGCCTCCTCAAACAGTGACAGGACAGTGCATGCATCCTTGATCATTAGCCACTGATGTGGCGAAAAAAAGCCAAGCTCCCCTGAGCCTGTCCTGGTGCCATGCTCACAGAGGTACTCATTGATGGCCCTCTGCTGTATGTGCAGCCGCAGTTCCACCTGGTGGGCATGTCACAAATGAGGCGGTTGTTGGGCAGGTTGAATTCCCGCTGGATGTCAGCCAGATGGGCACTGGTATTGTATGAACGCCGGAAATGACCACAGACTTTCCTGGCCTGCTTCAGGATATCTGGTAAGCCTGGGAACCTTTTCAAGAAACGCCTGCACCAGCATATTCAAGACGTGTGCCAATCATGGAACATGTGCCAATTGTCCCAGTCGGAGGGCAGAGAGAAGGTTGGTGCCATTGTTGCATGCAACCATTCCTGGCTCAAGCTGCCGTGGCATCAACCACCTCTGAGCCTGCCCCCGCAGAGCTGAAAGAATCTCTTCCCCAGTGTGTCTCCTGTCCCCAAGACAGACTAACTCAAGCACTGCATGGCATTTTAGCCTGACTGCTTGCATAGCCCCTTGAATGCTTAGGGAACACTGCAGGTTCAGAGGACAATTCTGCAGAAGAGGCCACAGAGGTAGAAGAAGAGGAGGGGGTGGAGGAGGCAGATGTGGCAAAATCACCACCAGCTTTTTGGAAGCGTGGTGGCGGAACTATTTCCAAAACTGAACCCTGTCCTGCATCCTTCCCAGCTGCCAGCAGAGTTACCCAGTGCACCGTGTGTGAAACTATAGCAGAGCGAACCCATATCACTGTTCTAAAATCATCTAAAAACTGTGTGTGAAACTATAGCAGAGCGAACCCATATCCCTGTTCTTCTCTC
>BLSH010506057.1:471623-485836 GCA_018402905.1 Glandirana rugosa
AGTGTTGTAGTTTTACTATTATAAAGAAGACTTTTCGTCCCGGCAGAAATTATAGCTAACCTGAGACCCGTTTGTAAAAGAACCTGGGGGGGGGGGGGTACGTTAAAACGACAAGACAAGACTCTATGTCATAGAGTGTTTTCATTCATGTGGGGATTGTAAAAAACATTCATAAAATAATATAGAAAAGTACACTGCTGTGACTTCTTTAGGGTGAAACGATGTTACATTTCATCACTCACATGTCAAACATATTGCCACATTTACACGACAGGGGAGTTTTATTGAGTTGTGTGTCGGTAATTACAGATTGGGGTCCAAGAAAATGTTTGCCCAGAGTCCAATCGATATTAAAGACGGCCCTGCTTTTCAGAAGAAATATTATCATTTTGATGTTGTGATACACGCTATACAATTTCCTTTAGATTTACCAAAACCATATAATATGAGGGCAAACATAAACACTTTCAATTTGTATGCAATCAAGCAGGACTTTATACTACATCAGTGGTTCTCAACTCCGGTCCTCAGGACCCACTAACAGGCCAGGTTTGCAGGATAACTGAAATGCATCACAGGTGATATTATTTGCTGCTCAGTGATTGCAGTATTCTAGTCTGCATCTCCGCTAGGTAATACTCAAAATCTGGCCTGTTGGTGGGTCCCGAGGACAGGAGTTGAGAACCACTGTACTACATAGTTGAATGCAAATTTAAAGGACATCAAATAACAAAGGTTGTATAGTGTGTATCCAGCTTTACACATTCGAAAAGTGAGTAGCAAACATATTATTCAATGCCTAAATGCAGTAAAATTTTCAACTTTCCTACTTCTTTTTTTTTTTTTTTTAAAGCTTTTATTGAAGAATTCAAATAGAGCAATACAACAGAGATCTATGATGTAACATACATCACAGAGAATTGAGCATTTTCCAAATTTTCAGTTAACAAACAGATCAATGTAAGACAGTTATGATTATATGTGTAAATAACCATCAAGATTAACCCTAGAAGGTAATGTTTGGAAAGCGCTGCTTGTGCTTTGGGCACTGATTCTGAATGAGCATTCAGAATCAGTGCCCAAAGCACAAGCAGCGCTTTCCTTCAGAGCAGAAACAGT
Source organism: Glandirana rugosa (assembly GCA_018402905.1). NCBI lineage: Eukaryota > Metazoa > Chordata > Amphibia > Anura > Ranidae > Glandirana > Glandirana rugosa. The sequence goes on from BLSH010506057.1 coordinate 472,743, forward strand.
GGATCCTGGATAAAAGACAAAGTGCGATCAGCTGAAGGAGACTTGGAGCCAAGGAGAAAGACCCCATTTTACCACAGGCGTGATACCCCTGCAGGGGTGTGGAATCTTTGGTAAGTGCGGGCACATGAGGGGAGCACAAGTCACCTCCTTTTAGTGGATACAGCATCTGGCACATAAAGTCACCTTTCCCATGAATGTTGTTATATCAACGGTTGGAGTATAACGTTGGTCTGAAGTTTCTACAAACTCATCAATTTTATCAGATTTCGTGGAGTTTTATTACTTATTAATTACAAACTTTTACGGATTACGGATTATTCACAGATTGTTTTACGGACTACACTTTTACGGACTACATTTCTGCAGATATTTTTTTATATATTTTTTACACATTTTTTCACATCTTTTTCACAAATAGTTTTTTATTCACTCATTTCTACCAGAGGTTTTATGATATTTATTTGAGCAGTTGATTTTTGATTCACGAACAATATTGCACTTTTGCACTTTATAAGCTACACACTGATATATTGATTAATGAGACAGCGCCATTCCTATATACACATCTATCTTTATTACTTACCTTGCCTAGCAGGGAAAGGCTTGGAGGGCAGCAGTCTCAAAGTCTATTTATTTTGCCAAGTATAAGGTTTCATATCCCAGCGCAGGAACCCCCCTTTTAGTTATTTGCTGGTAGATTGTAGGGGGGAAACAATTTCAAATATTTTATTAAGGAAAACGAGAAAGTAGAATAATGTATTTAAATATGAATCTGACTCTCAAAAGTGTCCAAACTAATTAGGAAACCTTTTCAAGTAAACTAGTAAGGGATCCAATGGAAGACTACTGCTTCACTAATATCTAAAACATTCTGCATCTTTGCTTGGAAAAGCAAATCTCTGTCTTTGCTTCATCACATTGTTAACATAACAAAGTTTACAGGTTGCTCTTCCATAGCAGCACCACCTCTGTCACTAAGCACTTCCTCTATAATAACCTCTATTCTGCCACTTAAAGTGACTCTCTGTGAGTAAAATAAATAGAATAAAATAGTCTAATAGTGGGTAGAAAATGCTGGTCCCTCCAAGTGTTCGATTTAATTGCTTCCTCCATGAACAAATGCAAGGATGTTCTAAATGAGCAAAGGTTGCCCTTGAAAGTAATGTTGAAGCTTACATAAAAAATAGCTACTTGGTGTCACCTCACCCCATATCACATTGCCCAATTCTCCTCTGGCAGGTCCTCTCTATGCTGGCACAGCAGTGGTGGGGTTGGCAACCTACTCCGCATCCTCTGGACTTGTAAAAATCAATGTATTTTCTGGCAGGATGTGTTCCAACTCCTCTCCAGTGTCTCTTGGCATCGATAAGTTTCCTTGTGTTTATCAGAGGATACTCTCCGGCATTATATTATTGGCCAGGCTTACCATCATAAGACATTGGAGAGGAGACCTCAACCTGTCCGAGGTCATAACCACCATCCAAACCCACTACGCATTTGAAAAACTACTAGCTATTAGGTTGGGCTCACTGCAGACCTTTGAAAGAGCTTGGCAACCATAGTGAGCTTGGTATCGAAAATAATTTGTTGATGTTACTGTTTTCTAAGAACTTGTATCAGCTGTGATGTATGTGGATACCTTTCACCTTGCGGGGTAACATTTGTAATTACCCCTTTCCTTTGATGCCCCTGTGGTTGCTGGTGTTTGTTCCTTAAAATCTAATAAAAATTAATGTTGAAGCTTGTCCCTTCTATCCTTCACACCCATTTTTTGTAGCTCATCATTATTTTGATGGGCTGTCTCTTTGGCTGGATGGAATAGGCAGAGGAAGGGGGTGGTAAGTTGATGGAATTTTGCTGGTTCAGAACTGGTTGGCCTTCAGGAATGTAGGAAACAAGTTATAGTGGAACTGAAATCTCTCATTCAAAATTAACTATTTTTAATTCTTATGCTGCTAGTCTTAGTAAATAGATAGAAAGGTATATTACATTTATTTTGTTTTTCATTTCTTTAGGTGCTTCCTGGTTTCTGGCCTAGGCTAAAATATTGTCATACATCCTAGGGGTCATGGGCATTTTGTATTCTTTCATCTGGAGTAGGAGAGGGGGGTCTTTCTCAGCTAAGCCCACCTTCAAGCCTGTATGCTGGAGCTAAGGGCAGATGGATTGCAGGAAGTAAATGCTTGTGAGCAGAGCCTCTTCACCCAAGGGGGTGTACCTTTTGCATGGAGCGCACTCATCAATACCTGGGACCAGGCAGGAACTGCGGTCATGTGAAAAGTCTAACATTAACCACTTCAATACCATGCACTTAGAACACTTCCTGCCCAGACCAATTTTCAGTTTTCAGTGCTGTTGCGATTCGAATCAGAATTGCTTGGTAGTGCGACGCTGCACCCAAACAAAATTTTTATCATTTTGTTCCCACAAATAGAGCTTTCTTTTGGTGGTATTTGATCACCCCTGCGGTTTTTATTTTTTGCGCTATAACAAAAAAAAGACCGAAAATTTTGAAAAAAAAAATTTTCTTTGTTTCTGTCACAAAAATTTGTATAAAGTACATTTTCTCCTTCACTGACGGGCACTGATGTGGCTACACTGATGGGCACTGATGTGGCTACACTGATGGGCACTGATTAGGCTACACTGACGGGCACTGATGAGGCAGTACAGATTGGCACTGATGAGGTGGCACTGATAAGGTTGCACTGATGATGGGGCGAATATGCAGCACTGATGGGCGGCACTGACAAGCAACACTGACAGGCACTGATATGTGGAACTGATATGCGGCACTGATGGACACTCCTAGGCGGCACTGATAAGTGGCACTGGGCACTGATGGGCACTGATAGGGGGCACTTTTAGGTGGCACAGGTGGGCACTTTTAGGTGGCACAAGTGGGCACTGATAGGTGGCACAGGTGGGCACTGATAGGTGGCACAGATGGGCACTTATAAGTGGCAGTGGTGGGCACTGGTGCAACAAGCACTGTTAGGGATGGCACTGGCAGGCATCATACATGGGCACAGTGCCATCCCTACAGTGCATAATATTGCCCTTACCTGGTGGTCTAGTGGGGGCTCCCTGGTGGTCCTGGGTGGCCTCTGTGCACCTTCCCTGGTGGTCCTGGGCGGCCTCATTGTGATGCCTGGGAGGGGGGCTCCCTGGTGGTCCTGATCCGGCTCCCTGGTGGTCCAGTGGGGGTGATCCTGAGGGTGGCTGCGCTGATAATCGTTCAGCGCAGCCCCCCCCTGTCAGGAGAGCAGCCGATCGGCTCTCCGCTGCTCAGGTCTGCAGACCTGAGCAGAGGAAAAGCCGATAAACGGCTCTTCCTATTTACACTGTGATCAGCTGTGATTGGTCACGGCTGATCACATGGTAAAAGGGTTCGGATTGAAGCCTTTTACCTTGGTCGGTAATGCGGTGGGTCAGACTGACCCACGGCACCACCGATCGCCGCGATGCGCACCCCCAGGGGCACGCGATCGCGGATTATCCTGAGGACGTCAATAGACGTCCAGTCAGGATAATGAGCCACCCGCCCGGACGTCATTTGTCAATGCGCCGGGCGGGAAGTGGTTAAGGCAGATCCTGGCTTGGAGATGATCCTTCTCACTGTGTGCAATAAAAGTGCAGAATTCATCTGAAAGTACCATCCCATATCACTACGCACTGTAACTCGATGTTCCATTAGGAGGGACACTGCTGAGCCCATGCCCTCTCCACCAGTCCAGCGTACCTCTGTGACATTACTTGCAGAATGGGGTCCTGCCATGCACGTAGCGCGGAACACATATGTGCACTTATTAATTCCTTCCTTCCCATACCCATGTGACCAGCCCATGGATATCCATAACTCTGGTTCAGTTATGGTTGAAACTTGAAACTGATCACTAGGAAGGGAGCCAAAACATTGACCCCCTTGCTACTGAAGGACCTTTACCAGGTACCATGCTTTTTTTTTTTTTTAAATAATTTTATTGAGCAGAAGGTAGAATGACATACAAAATCTTTACATAAACTTATCAAGACATCTACGTAATAACTCATTTATTCAATCTGCCATTTTATTTTTGTTTGAATGATCATAAAATACAGAACATTATACATCCAACCCTAGGCAGATGAAGATAGGCCACCTATTTCCTGATACCTGGCCCTCACCCGTTTGTTCTAGTCGGATGAAGTAGATCCCCTCTAGTCCTCAACTGTCCAGTCATCATTCTATTTGAAGTCCCTAACTTTATCTCACACTCCTACCGCTAACGTATCTCTCCAATCCACCCACCTAAACCACACTTTCCTAAACTTCTTGGGTGAACCCCGGGCCTCATATGTCATTCGGTATAACTCAAGGTCAGTGTTCACAACCTTAATCCACATCCCCAGTGTCAACTGTTCTGTATATATCCACCTCCTCGCTATGACCTTCTAAACCTCAAAATATAGGATCCTCAGGAAGAGTTTAGTATGTGCATCCTGCTCCTCCTGGTCAAAGGAGCCGAAAAGACAGCATAGAGGGAAACATATATTAGGGAGGTCAAAATTGTCAGTGATGAAGACAGTAACCTGAGACAAAAATGGCCTTACCCAGGCACATTCCCACACCATATGCACAAAGGTCCCTTCCGCTCCCCCACATTTATGACAAGTTGCTGATTCTCTTATACCCATACGATATAATCTTTCCGGTGTATATTAGACCTGATGTAGGTATCTGAGCTGTACCATCTTGTCTTTGGACAAGATGACCGTGATAAGATAATTGTTTAGCACCTCCTCCCATAGTTCCTCAGAGAGTTTGGGCACAATCTAGGTCCATCTGGCTCTGACTCTACTCATGCTTCCCACAGCCCCAGCCTCCAGAGCCAGGTAATATCTTGTTAACCGCTTATTTGGGTCAAGATCTAGCAGAGTGGTCTCTAAAGACGTGTTCTGGACTTGTACCGACTCCACCCCAAACTGTGCTGCAGTAGCATGTCTAAGCTGCACATATCTCAAGTACCAGGTTCTAGGGACTTGAAATTGTTCCCTCAACTGTTCAAAGGTGAGGAGTCTGCTATCCTGATAAATATGGTGGAGATATTTAACCCCAAATTGGGCCCATCCATGTCCGTCCTCCATTTTAAAGAGTTCCCCCAGAGACCGATTAAGCCACAGTGGGTTATTCGGTGACAAATACAAGGGAGCATCTCCCCTCTGTCGAGCGCAGATATGAAAGACCCTACAGGGGAGCTCCATCACAGTCCCCGCTCGTCCACCCAGGACCCCTTTCCTATAGACCATGTTCAGCAGGGTCTCCTGTGATGTAGCCACCGCTGCCTCCAGAAGCATGGTAGCATTAGAGACCTGTGGAAAAAATCTCCAGTGGAGAAAGGCTAGCTGGGAGGAAAAGTAATAGAGATGTAGGCCCGGCAGGGCCAAGCCTCCTCTGGCAATAGGGAGTTTCAGGATCACCAACGAAACCCTAGGAGATTTAGCTCCCCATAGGAAACCTAGGATAATGTAATCTATCGTTATGAAAATCCTCCTTGGCACAAACACAGGAGAGATTGAGAGAATATACAGGAATTTAGGAAGATAAATCATTTTAAAAAGATTCACATGGCCCATCACCAGGTACCATGCTTAGTTGTGTTGTGTCTCGAACTAGTAGACTTGCTGTTATAACAACTAAGCTTTGTACCCCACGTGTGCTTTACAGACCCTGGTTCTTTGGATATATCAGAAGCAACATGCACCCTTCTGAATAAATTCAAACCTGCTGAAGCAACTTTACTTAAAAGTCTTTTAGCAATAAAGTTCAGTGTGAACAGAGTCCATATTTTGACCCAACTCCAACTGAATAACTCTCCAGGCATACCTCTGTAAGGTAGTAGTTCATTCTGGTGTTTCCCATGCTTGGATCTTTTCCAGAACCCCCGTGCCTCTTCTACATGATTCACAGCATATCTTGCCCAAAGCTGACAAAAGTCCAGCTAGAGCGGGCTAGAACAAGCCCAAAGATACCCTCGACCCCAGTCTTCTCCCTTTTTATATAACAGGTGAGCAAGCTGGAATCAAAAAGCCCTGGAAGTGAAGCTCACACATTTAGCTCTTTCCCCTCTCATCATGGGCAAGCCACCAACCTGCTATTATAGCTGTAGGCAACCTGTCTACATGCTCCATGAATCATCTACCTTTAACCACTTCAGCCCCCCAAGGATTTCCAGCTTTAGGACCGGAGCCCTTTTTGCGATTCGGCACTGCGTCGCTTTAACTGAAAATTGTGCGGTCGTGCGACGTTGTACCCAAACGAAATTTGCGTCCTTTTTTTCCCACAAACAGAGCTTTCTTTTGGTGGTATTTGATCACCTCTGCGTCATTTCTGATCGCCGCTATAAACAAAAGAAGAGCGACAATTTTGCAAAAAAACCCAAATTTCTTACTTTTTGCTAGAATACAAATCAAAAAAAAATAAATAAAAAAAACATTTTTTTTCACCGTTTTTGGCCGATTTATATTCTTCCTCATATTTGCGAGAGAAAAAAATCGCAATCGGCGTTTATTGCTTGGTTTGCGCAAAAGTGGTCGCGTTTACGGATGATGAGAATTAATTTTTGGGGTTTTTTTTTATTTTTTTTTTTTTACTAGTAATGGCGGCGATCTGCAATTTTTAGCGGTACTGCGATATTGCGGCGGACATGTCGGACTATTTTGACACTTTTTTGGGACCATTGGCATTTATACAGCGATCAGTGCTATAAAAATGCACTGATTACTGTGTAAATGTCATTGGCAGTGAAGGGGTTAACCTGCAGGGGGTGCTCTAAGGGTTAACTATGTTCCCTGGGCGTGTTCTAACTGTAGGGGGACTGCACTATCTGGGGAAGGGAAGTGGTCACAGCCTTTGTATACAGGAAGGCTGTGATCACAGCCCTTCCCCCTTCACACAGAGCGGAGGTCCGTGTTTACATACACGGACCTCCGTTCCTCCGCTCGGGGGGGGCCATCGCGGGTAGCCGGCGGCAATCGAAGCCGCCGCACCCGCTCCCTGGCCCACCCCGAACACAGTGAGCGCGCGGGCGCGCCTCCGGTGGCGCGCGCGCGCTCACTAAGCTCGATCCCGCAGTCGTATGATGGCGTTTTGCGGGAACGAACCACTTTGCCGCCGTCAGATGCCGATCGGCGGTCGGCAAGTGGTTAATCAAGATGGCCATGTCTAGAAATGGGGGGTTTTACAAAGTGATTTCTCAACAACATAAAGAATGGAGACATGGATAGATGGGTGAGCTTGCTTTGAATATGAAAATAATTTAAATAGCTTTTTCAGTTTGTGGTGCTTTAGAAACAGTTGAGTCCCGCTTTAAATTTTTGCTTGTATTGTATTATATACATATCCAGGTCCCTCCACTTTATACCTCCTAGGATCTTTTTTTTTTTTTAATGACATAGGAACTTAACCCCTGCTTCTCCGAAATTATGGTATTATGATTTTAATTGTTAAGGAAAAGGTGCTGAGAAGCAGATTATGTATCTGTTTTATGACCTCTGATAACATTTGCATGAAGCAGCTAACAGACAAGGAGATAAAAACCTTATCTTATGTCCTTCTTAGATGGCGCAGATTCAGACACGATTCTCACCTTGCCTTGTGATGGTACTTATTGGTCACCTCCAGCAATCCTAAGGGATGTTCATCAAACCTGCAGTTAGTATTTCACTTAAGTCACAAAGTTCAATGAAGCTACTTCCCAGATATTATAAACCACTGTCAGATGGGTAATAGAGCATACTAAGTGCAATCTTCCTTTAATGCAACGTTTTATTGTCAGGCAGCATTTTTGCCTGTGTATTTCTATCACTGTTCTCTCACTAAACTGCTCCATTTCTTCTTCTCATTATAGACTGCCTCTAGGTTTTTAAGGTGATATATGGATATTTTGTTTCTCATTACAACATTAAGATTGTCACAAGAAGAGACGAGATAATATTTTACTGTGGTGGATTCTTTATTGTGCTACAATGAGTTATCAACGTTTTTTTAATTATGAAAGCGTCTACTCTCCATTATGAATTTACATTGTTTTGTCTGCGGGATGGTCAAAGAGAATAGTGGTGGCACATAATAGTTCTGCTTATCACTGGGTAAAAAAAAAAGAAAAAGGAAAAACGGTTTAATGAAGGAAATGACAAATGTGTAACAAGTTCACATAAAGCCAAGTTGGATAAATGAGCTTTCATTGAAAGAGCAAACTCAGGCAACACGTGAATTTAATTAGTGAACTGCCAAAGCCATAAAATAAAAAATCAAGCCATATTTAATTTAGAGGTTCACTCAATTAAAGAGTTAATTCATGCAAAAGGGATCATTTAGTTGTGGGTGGAATGTAGTGGGCCCAGTCAGACCCTAGCTTCTTATATATTTTGGAAAATCCAACTGTCAGAATTCTCCACTCTGTTCCTACCCATCTCAGAGTTGTGACTGTTCCCATCCACCTTTGCATGTTCCAGCTCCCCCTGTTGTCTATTCCTTGAAGCCTCACTTTGTTCAGCATTCAAATATAACATTTAAGTGCCCTCCCTCTGCTTACTAATAAACTAATGCTTTTTTATTCTAGGGGGATATAATCAAGAGTAATACTTGCCTTACTTCTTGCTATTTTGGTATTCACATAAAGCCTCACCTCCTCTCCAGTTATGCAGCATTGTCATGGTCAGGGCTCATGCTCGGAGACCAGTAGCTATAGCAGTAAAGAGGTTCACACCAACCAGCAGGATAAGTACACAAGCAGGTCACCCTGGCGGATGATGCAGGCTCACCTGAGGAGTGGTACTAACCAAACTTCACCAGAGTTCCTGATGGTAAAGATGGGTTTTGCAGCCAAGCCAAGGTCAGGTAACAGATGTAGCAGGTAGGGATCAAGCAGAAGCGTAGCCAGTAAACAATCCAAAGGTCGACAACAAGCGGTTGCAGGTTGGGATTAAGTGGAAGGACAGTTGAGAAACAAGCCAAATGTTGGTAACAAATGGTAGCAAAGACAATGAAAGCTGCAGGTATGCAAGGAGTACAATATCGATTGGAGAGAGCACAGTAATCTGGCAAACAGAAAGTGCAGAGACATGGCTTAAATCAGGAAGTTCATGGAAGAACAAAGAGTTCAAGGTTCACCAGAAACAAGATACAAGGGTAGATTATCCAAGGAATAAGACAGGGCAGCATCTCAGGTGGAACGACAAGAAGAGCTACAGCCAAACACCAATGAGATCTTAGGTTCAGATCAGGACCCTAGCAAGCATTTCCCTTGCCAATGTCATCATGTACAATGCAGAACCAAGAAATTAAGAAGCAGGAATAAACTCCACAGCACAAACTATGAGAAAAAATATATCCAAATAACATCAGACATTAACATAGCTAAATACTCCAATAAAGAAAAAATACACATAATGTATCAGCTGGTGCTTTCTTCCTCCTATAGACTAAGTGCATATCAAAGATGATGATTCTAGTAGTCATGCTGGTATCAGATATCTTTGAAATCCATGTATCCAACTTTGATACCTTTTTATCAGACCTGCTTTATTTGACTCATTAATAACAATGCATTCCTTGTGTGGATGATATCAGGTAGCCAGAGTCATTGTACCCAGCCCAGCATTTAGTAGTTAAATTGCATTTAGAGCCTTAAGGCTGCAATGCATAACTTGCTTTTTTATGCTTCAGTTTTGCTAAGCAGGAGAGAGGACCTGATTCTACTCTTCTACAATTCTGCTTTCACTTACTGGTCCCCTCCTGTGATTGGTCAGTGAAAAGAGAAGCATCATACTTATGAGTTCTTATCTCTGTCACTTTGTTCTTTTCTCCCATCATCATGCTTCTTGGAGGGAAAGCCCCAATGTTCAAGTCGAAGGTAAGTTTGACTCGAACATCGGCCGTTCGTTTGATCGGGGCACAACGAACATTATGTAGCAAATTTGAATGCCATAGAATGACCCATAATGCACTGCAAGATCGCAGTGCATTGACGGCTGATTATTGGCCAAAGCATGCACCTGACCTGCCAATCACAACGCGATCTGCTGTGAAAGCCATGATTGGCCAAAGGCACCCTCATGGCACAGGGGGCTAAGTCCACACCCCCACTATATAAGGCTGCTTACACAGTGGCCGTATGTAATGTGTTGGAGTGAAGTTTGAGAGAAGTTCAGCTAGATTAGGCAGGTTAGTTAGTGGTGAGAAGGCAGTTGAGTATATATAAAGTGTAGACTATATCTAAAGTCAGTGCAGGCAGTGTATTAATATATATATATATATATACGCAGTCTAGTATATATATATATATATATATATATATATATATATATATATATATATAAATACAGTATATATATATACAGTATCTCACAAAAGTGAGTACACCCCTCACATTTTTGTAAATATTTTATTATGTCTTTTTCATGTGACAATACTGAAGACATGACACTTTGCTACAATGTAAAGTAGTGAGTGTACAGCTTGTATAACACTGTAAATTTGCTGTCCCCTCAAGATAACTCAACACACAGCCTGTAATTTCTAAACCGCTGGCAACAAAAGTGAGTACACCCCTAAGTGAAAATGTCCAAATTGGGTCCAAAGTGTCAATATTTTGTGTTGCCACCATTATTTTCCAGCACTGCCTTAACCCTCTTGGGCATGGAGTTCACCAGAGCTTCACAGGTTTCCACTGGAGTCTTCTTCCACTCCTCCATGAAGACATCACAGAGCTGGTGGATGTTAGAGACCTTGCGCTCCTCCACCTTCCATTCGAGGATGCCCCACAGATGCTCAATAGGGTTTAGATGTGGAGACATGCTTGGCCAGTCCATCACCTTTACCCCCAGCTTCTTTAGCAAGGCAGTGGTCGTCTTGGAGATGTGTTTGGGGTTGTTATTATATTGGAATATTGCCCTGCAGCCCAGTCTCAAAAGGGAGGGGATCATGCTCTGCTTCAGTTTGTCTCAGTACATGTTGGCATTCATGGTTCCCTCAATGAACAGCAACAGCAGGAACCTGACCCTATAGGAGTAGGCGATGATTTTAGAACAATAATCTGTCCTTTACAGCAGCAGCAGGAACCTGACCCTATAGGAGTAGGCGATGATTTTAGAACAATAATCTGTCCCTTACAGCAACAGCAGGAACCTGACCCTATAGGGCTGTGGACTAAAAGAAAGGTTTGCACTTACTTGATTTTGTGGGTGTCTGGGACTTAGAGAGGTATGCTGAAATGTTCAGTTAGAGCCTGGATGGCAAGGATTTACTTTATGTTTTGTTTATTTTGAAATGCAACCTTTTTCCCAATAAACCTGGCTGCAAGCCAGATTTTAAGAAAACTACTATCTCCAACTGCCTTCTTCTCAGGAAAGGTGATAACCACAAGATCTAATCCCGCACACGTGGTGGACTCAGCAGGCAGTTTCCTAAAAATGGAAGAGATGTTGAAGGCCCTGCTACAAGCCACTGCGGCTCAGCGGGAAACCAACCTCCAGATTGCACAGACCCCTGCAGTTTAGCAGGAGGAGAGTCACCGACAGTATGAGGCTCAGCAGGAGGAGAGTCGCCAGGCAATCGCAGCACCGCAAAACATGAATAACCAGGCTATCGCAGCATAGCTAGACGCAAATCATCAGGCCATCGCAGCACAACAAGAGACGAATCGTCAATTTGCAGAGGCCTTGCTGGAATTAAAGAAGGGTTCCGCAGCCTCTGTAACAGTGGAACAAAAGTTGGTAAAAGCCATTACACGCAGAAGCTGACACCAGCAGATGATGTGGAAGCATACTTAACCACCTTTGAGAGAGTCACAGTGCAGGAAGGCTGGCAAAAAGACCAATGGGTGGGACTATTAGCCCCTTTTCTGACAGGAGAACCCCAAAATGCCTATTTTGATTTGGAACTCGATAAGGCCCAGGACTATGAGTCTCTAAAAATGGAGATGCTTGCACGCCTGGGTGTCACCATGGAAGTCCGGGCTCAACGGGTGCATCAGTGGACCTACTGCTTGGACCAGCCACCCTGCTCCCAAATGTTTGACCTGATCCATCTCATGAGGAAGTGGCTACAGCCAGAGACTTTGCCAGGCCCTCAGATTGTGGAGCGTGTGGTCATGGACCGGTATCTGCTGGCGCTCTCTGCTACTTTGAGGAAGTGGGTCAGTCATGGTGACCCCAAAAAAGGCAAACCAACCCCACTCCATTTTATCTAGGGGTGAAAGATCGCCCGGCGGACCTGGTAAGACTGTTCCAAGGTTCAAGGACGTGGGGAAGATTGATAAGACTGCTTTTATGGCTAAGGAGATTATGGACTCTAGACCTAGAGACTGGCCAAAGAAGCCAGGAAAGTCTTGGAGACCCTTGAGGGGACTGGGTATAGCGCACATACAGTGCTACCGATGTCACGAATTGGGTCATATTGATGCCAATTGTCCCCTGAATGATGAACCTATGGAATGTGATAATGCTTATGTGACCAGGCACCTTTCTCTTTTTACACAGGTCGCATGTATGGCGCCCTGTCAGGAATGCATGGAGAGACAAATGTGTGTAATTTCTGTTGATGGGAGGCCAGTCACTGCACTGCTTGATTCTGGTAGTTTTGTGATATTACTCAAAAGTAATTGTGTAAATCCTGAAAAAGTACACCCCAGCACTATCGGGGTCATTTGCATCCATGGGGACACTTGGGACTACCAGACTGTGGTGGTTGAGATTGACACCCCTTGGGGTAGTGTGACACATTCAGTGGGGGTGGTAGCATCACTGCTTCATGAAGCCCTGGTGGAGAGCGATTTTCCCCATTTTTGGAGGTTATGGGAAAGCACAGGGAGTCTGGAGGATAAAGTTCCCCCTGCTGGGGAAGCATGGAAACTCTCACCAGACCCTTTTGCCAAATGGAAGGGGAGACTGTTGGCAGGACCGAGGAAGGAGGAGACCCTCTTCCTTTTCCTGTAATGGCTGGGGAACAGGAGGAGTTGGAAGATAGCTCTCAGCTTGAGGTTACCAAACCAGAAGACACCTCTGACTAGTGTGAGTGGACCAAATGTGACACCTGACTTAGAGGTCAGGAG
>BLSH010506057.1:492543-504144 GCA_018402905.1 Glandirana rugosa
AGTAATCATGGAACAGGAAAACTCCTCAACCGTGCCGGGTATTTCAGAGAGACAGGAAGGTGCCAAAATTCTCTACTTGTACTATTTAAATGAGGCCGAAGGAAAAGGGACCGACCATTTGAAACATCAAATGGAGGGGATGTGAAAGGTATTAGAGTTTCTCTGGGGCGGTGAAACGATCCTTAAATGAAAGTTGTCACCCCTGATCGCGAGACAGGGAGCCCAACTTTCAAACCCAGAACCGTGGGACTAATATTTATCACAACTCGCTTGGGCCTGACATTGCAAGCCCAGGCATGGCTTGAAATCCCGGACCGAACCCGAACGATTTTTGAAATGTCCGGGTCCGTGCCACGGACACCCTAAAGTTCGGTACGGACCCGAACGTTACAGTCCGGGTTCGCTCAACACTATTTATAATCAGGGTGCCAAGACCCAAACTTTCAACCCGAGGGACAGAGCGCTAGTCCCCACTGTTGAAAGTAAATTCCTAGCAAAGTGGCGGGGTCTCTTTGAGATTATGGAAAGTGTAGGGGAGGTAAACTACAAAGTTTACCAGCCAGGGAAAAGGAAGCCGGAGTAAATTTATCATGTTCATCTCTTAAAACCGTGGAAGGACAGAGAGACTTTATGGGCCGTGCCAACTCCTCAAAAGGACAAGGTACTAATGACACCGGACGTCCCCATAATGGAATCCTTGTCAGTGGCGCAACAAAATGATGATAAAGAGTTCCTGAGTAAAAATAGAACCTTTTTCTCCTTTACCCAGACTGACCTCAGGGATCCAGCATGACATAATGACGGAACCAGGTGTTTGCATAAATGTGAAGCCTTAAAGAATACCAGAGGCTAGGCGCGAGGAGTTGGACATGATCGAAGAATCCCACAGTGAGTGGTCGAGCCCCATAGTGTTGGCCCCAAAGCCCGGTGCCACTATCAGGTTCTGTAATGACTATAGAAAGCAGAATAGCGTGTCCAAGTTTGATGCATACCCGATGCCTTGGGTCAATAAACTTGTGGACAGGTTGGGAGATGCCCGGTACATAACAAGCCTAGACCTAAGGGTTATTGGCAGATACACCTAATGGAGTCAGCAAAGGAGCAGACTGCCTTCTCTACTCCCGAGGGGTCGTTTCAGTATAAGCATATGCCGTTTGGTCTGCATGGTGCCCCTGCATCCTTCCAGAGAATGATGGACAAAACTCTAAGACCACATCGCCCCTATGCAGCTGCCTACCTGGATGATGTTGTCATCCACAGCCCCGATTGGGAATCGCATTTGCCTCGGGTACAAGCAGTAGTGGATTCTTTCCAGAAAACAGGGCTCACGGCCAACCCAAAGAAATGTGCCATAGGTTTGGGGGAGGCCAAATACCATGGCCACATTATTGGTCGGGGGCTGGTTAAGTCATAGACCAGCAATCTTGAGGCAATCCAAAAATGGCCCCAACCGCTAACTTAAACGCAAGTGCATGCATTGCAGGGGATCACGGGGTACTACAGGTGTTTCATACCCAACTTTGCCACCATTGCCATCCCTCTAACAGACCTGACAAAGGGTAGAGGTCGGTCATGGTGAAGTGGAATCCAGAGGCGGAAGAGGCGTTTCAGAGGCTGAAGCAAGCCCTTTGTGTACAACTGGTGCTCATCACCCCAGACTTCTCAAAGGAATTTGTCGTGCAGACAGATGCCTCTGATGTGAGACTAGGGGCCATACTGTCCCAGATCATAGACGGCGAGGAGCACCCAGTTATATACCTGAGCAGAAAACTGAACAGGCATAAGAAAAATGATGTCATTGTTGAAAAGGAGTTCTTAGCCATCAAGTGGGCCTTAGAGGCCCTAAGGTACTATCTGTTGGGAAGATGGTTTAAACTAGTCACCAACCATGCCCCCTTAAGTGGATGTGTGACAACAGGGAAAAAAATAGTCGGGTGACAAGGTGGTTCTTGGCTTTACAGCCATTCAAGTTCACAATAGAGCATAGGACGGGACAGCTCCAAAACAATACAGATTCCATTTCCTGGGTCCACTGTATAGTTGAGATAGTTGCTCAACCACAGGGACTTGAGCAGAGGGGGGATATGTGATGTTATGCAAGGCGAGGTGATAGATGGACGCTATCTGTCAACTCGCATACGTTCACTATATATATATATATATGTATATATACAGTATATCACAAAAGTGAGTACACCCCTCACATTTTTGTTTATATTTTATTATATCTTTTCATGTGACAACACTGAAGAAATTACACTTTGCTACAATGTAAAGTAATGAGTGTACAACTTGTATAACAGTGTCAATTTTCTATCCCCTCAAAATAACTCAACACACAGCCATTAATGTCTAAATTGCTGGCAACAAACGTGAGTATACCCCTAAGTGAAAATGTTCGAATTGCACCCAAAGTGTAATTATTTTGTGGGGCCATCATTATTTTCCAGCACTGCCTTAACCCTCTTGGGCATGGAGTTTATCAGAGCTTCACAGGTTGCCACTGGAGTCCTCTTCCACTCCTCCATGATGACATCACGGAGCTGGTGTTTGTTAGAGACCTTGTGCTCCTCCACCTTCTGTTTGAGGATACCCCACAGATGCTCAATGGGGTTTAGGTCTGGAGACATGCTTGGCCATTCCTTCTCCTTTACCCTCAGGTTCTTTAGCAAGGCAGTGGCCATCTTGGAGTTGTGTTCGGTTGTTTATAATGTTGGAATATTGTCCTGCGGCCCTGTCTCTGAAGGGAGGGGATCATGCTCTGCTTCAGTATGTCACAGTACATGTTGGCATTCATGGTTCCCTCAATGATCTGTAGCTCCCCAGTGTCAGCAGCACACAAGAAGCCCCAGACCATGATGCTCCCACCACCATGCTAGACTGTAGGCAAGACACACTTGTCTTTGTACTCCTTACCTGGTTGCCGCCACACACAGTTGACACCATATGAACCAAATATGTTTATCTTGATCTCATCAGACCACAGTTCCAGTAATCCATGTCCTTAGTCTGCTTGTCTTCAGCAAACTATTTGCGGGCTTTCTTGTGCATCACCTTTAGAAGAGGCTTCCTTATGGGATGACAGCCATGCAGACCAATTCTTTTTTTCAGATCCTCAGAGAGTTTTTTGCCATGAGGTGCCATGTTGAACTTCCAGGGACCAGTATGAGAGAGTGAGAGTGATAATACCAAATTTAACACACCTGCTCTCCATTCACACCTGAGACCTTGTAACACTAACGAGTCACATGACACCGGGGAGGGAAAATGGCTAATTGGGCCCAATTTGGACATTTTCAGTTAGGGGTGTACTCACTTTTGTTGCCAGCGGTTTAGACATTAATGGCTGTGTGTTGCGTTATTTTGAGGGGACAGAAAACGTGCATGGTTATAAAAGCTGTACACTCACTACTTTACATTGTAGCAAAGTGTGATTTCTTCAGTGTTGTCACATGAAAAGATATAATAAAATATTTACAAAAATGTGAGGTTTGTACTCACTTTTGTGAGATACTATATATATATATATATATATATAGTGGGGGGTTAGCTCAAGGGGGATCACGTTCCTTGGGAAAAAAGGCAGTCCAAACGGAAGGTTTTCTTAAAAGTTTCCAATATCCCGTTTTATTTTAAAAGGTCGCATGTAAATAAAACAAACAAAATAGAAAGTAAATCCTTGCCATCCAGGCTCTTACTAAACATCTTCAGTTTCCCTAACTGAGCGGTGAAGGGCTTCTCCCAGTCACCCACAAAACAAAGAAAGTGTAAACCTTTTTGTTTCAGTCATAAAGCAAACTTCAGTTCAAGCTCTCTCCGGTTTGATGAATCTTGAGTCCCAGGCCAGAGCAAATCATCTGAGCCAGACCTGCTTCCTTTATACCACCTGTTGATGGACACAAGTGGAACGCAAAATGTGGTCCAGAACCAACCCTGCCAAGGTGGCTGGTAAAACCTGGACCGGATTCCACTTTAGTTTCCTGCAAGTGAACGCATGCGAGTGGAAACATAAGGTCCATCGATCACCTCGGCTTTCATAACGCCACATATCCCCCCCCTCTGCTCAAGCCCCTGTGGCTAAGCAACTGTCCCAACTAGATAATTGATACAGGAAAGGACATCTGCATTATTTTGGGGTTTCCTAGCTCTATGTTCCACTGTTCCACTGTGAACCTAAATACTTAAAGAGCAAGGAACCACCTTGTCACTCGCACATCCATTTAAGAGGAGCATGATCAGTTACTATTTTGAATGGTCTCCCCAACAGGTAATATTTCAGGGCATCTAATGCCCATTTGATAGCTAAACATTCCTTCTCAACAATGGCATAATTTTTCTCATGTCTGTTGAGCTTTCGGCTAAGGTAAACCACTGGGTGCTCCTCCCCATCTCTGACTTGGGACAGTACAGCACCCAGTCCCACATCAGAGGCGTTTGTCTGCACCACAAATTCCTTTGTGAAATATAGGGTCACAAGCACAGGTTGTACACAAAGGGCTTGCTTCAATTTTTGAAATGCTTTCTCTGCCTCTGGATTCCACTTAATCGTGACTGACCTCTACCCTTCATCAGATCCATCAGTGGGGCTGCAATGGGGGCAAAATTGGGTATAAAACCTCTGTAGTACCCTGTCATTCCAAGAAATGCACAAACTTGCTTTTTATTTAGAGGTTGGGGCCACTTTTGAAATTCCTCAATCTTATTGATCCGAGGCTTGATCAGCTGCCAACCAATAATGTAGCCATGGTATTTGACCTCCTCCAAGCCTATGGTATACTTTCTGGGGTTGGCAGTGAGTTCTGCTTTTCTAAGAGAATCTACTACTGCTTGCACCCGGGGCAAGTGAGATTCCCAATCTGGGCTGTGGATGACTACATCGTCCAAATAGGCAGCTGCCTATTGGCGATGTGGTCTTAAGGTCTTATCCATCATTCTCTGGAATGAGGCAGGAGCACCATGCAAGCCAAAAAGCATCCGCTTACACTGAAAGGACCCCTCGGGGGTAGAAAATGCAGTTTTCTCTTTCACAGACTCCGTTAGGGGTATCTGCCAATAACCTTTAGTCAGATCTAAAGTAATTATGTACCGGGCACCACCCAATCTGTCAACAAGCTCATCTACCTAAGGCATTGGGTACACAACAAATTTAGACACGCTATTCAGCTTCCTAGAATCATTACAAAACCTTATAGTTCCATCTGGTTTTGGAACCAACATTATGGGACTTGACCAGTCACTGTGGGACTCCTCTATTACGTCCAACTCTAACACATTTTTTATTTCATTTGCAGCTGATTCCCACCTAGTCTCGGGTATTCTATAGGGCTTCACATTTACACGGAAACCTGGTTCCGTAATTATGTCATGCTGTATAACTGTGGTCAGTCCGGGCAGGTGAGAGAAAAAGTCTCTATTCGTACTCACAAATTATTTAACATCCTTTTGTTGGGCTACTGACAAGGTATCAGTTATGGGTACTTCAGGTGCCACGGGGGCCATGTCCTTTTGGGGGTGGCATTGCCAGTAAAGTTTCTCGGTCCTTCCAAGGTTTCCAGAGATTAACATGATATATTTGCTTGGGTTTCCTTTTCCCTGGCTGGTAAACTTTGTAGTTTACCTACCCTACTCGTTCCATAATTTCAAAGGGACCTTGCCACTTTGCTAGGAATTTACTCTCTACTGTGGGGACTAGTACCAGCACTTTATCACCAGGGTTGAAAACCCGGGTCTTGGCACCCGGATTATAAATCCTTCTCTGGACCTCCTGGGCTTACTCCATATGTTCCGTACAAGTGACATGACAGCAGTGATTCTATCTTGCATCAGTGAGATATGCTTGATGATGCTTCTAAAAGGCGTGGTCGCTCCCTCCCACATTTCTTTGGCAATTCTTTCAAAAGGCACTTCAATGATTGGTAATGGTAACACTGGACTGTGAAAATAGGGCGATGGCGCAGAATGCTGACACTCTGGGCATGACTCACAATACTCTTTGACATCTGCAGATAACCGGGCCAAAAGAATCTCTGGGTTATTTTCTCCTTGGTCTTTTCTATACCCAGATGTCCACCCATCATATGACTGTGGGCTTAATCTCATACCATCCAGCGATAGGGTTTGGGAACCACTAGCTGCTCTACCTCCTCCTCCCCTTGCTTTTCCACCTGATACAGCAAGTTATTTTTAAGAACCATGTAGGGAAAATGCACCTCTATATTAGGTTCAACAGGTTCCCCATCTATCTAATGTTTTCTCTGGCTCTATTGAATGTGGCATCTTTTAGTTGTTCCGTACAAAAATCATCTTTTCTGACCTCTAAGTCAGACACCACATTCTGTCCACTCTCACTAATAGAGTCAGAGATAATTTCTTGTTCCTTTTCCTCCACTGGGGGCTGGTTTCCAGCTCCTCCTGCTCCCCAGCCATTACAGAAAAAGGAAAAAGGATCTTCTCCTTCCTCAGACACGCCAACGGTTTTCCTTTCAATTTTGTAATCAAAAGGGTCTGGTGTGAGTTCCAGTGTTTCCTCAGCAGGGGGAGGTCTGTCCTCCCGACTCCTTTTGTTTTCCCATAAACTCCAAAAGTGGGGAAAATCTCTCCCCACTAGGGCTTCATGAAGCAGTGAGAGTACCACCCCCACTGAATGTGTCACCATGCCCTAAGGGGTATCAAGGGGTATCAATCTCAACCACAGCAGTCTGGTAGTCACCATGAAAAATACCCCAATAGTGCTGGGGTGAAACTTTGCAGGATTTACACAATCACCTTTGACTTGTTTTTTCATCAACTGAAATTACACACATTTATCCATGCGTTCATGACATGTTGCAGTACATGCCACCTGTGCAAAAAGAGACATGCGTTTTTTTAAAGTAAGCATTATCACATTGCATTGGTTCATCATTTAAGGAACAGTTAGCATCAATATGACCAAATGCATGGCAGCGACAACATTTTATGTGTTCTGTACCCAGTCCTCTAAACGGCCTCAGACTTTCTTGACCTATTTGGCCAGTCTCCAGGTCCTGAGCCCATAAAAAGCAGTAAATAAACTCCAAGCTAGGGAAATGTCAGTAAAGCACCCAATACAAAAAGCTCATAGTCTTGTAATTTCTCCCCACGCCCTTGAACAGTCTTACCAGATCCTCAGGGCGATTTTTCACCCCTAGAGACATTGGAGTGTGGCACGGATGGGTTAAACAAGTCCAGAGCAGCAGTATATCTCTCCAGCGGGTCCACCAGCTGGTTTGCAGTTTTAGTGTACCCATGGTTGACCCATTTCCTCAAAGTGGCAGGGAGCGCCTGTAAATAATGGTCCATGACCGCACGCTCCACAATCTTAGGGCCCGGTAAAGTCTCTGGCTGCAGCCATTTCTTGGTGAGGTGTATTAAGTCAAACATTTGGGAGCGGGGTGGCTTGCCAGTACTGTATGACCACCGTATGACCACCGATGCACCCATTGAGCCCATGCGTGCAAGTATCTCGGTTTCAATGTCTCATAATTCTGGACTGCATCTGATTCCAGGTCATAATAGGTCTTTTTGGGTTCTCCTGTCAGAAAGGGCGTTAGCAGTCCTGCCCATTGCTCTTTTTGCCATTCTTCTCGAACAGCGACTCTTTCAAAAGTTACTAGGTACGCTTCCAAATCATCTACAGCTGTCATCTGCTGCAGGAAATAGCTGGCACTCACCATTTTCTGTTCCATCGGCAAAGGACTTGTGGACCCCTTCTTTAACTCCACCAGTGCCTCTGCAAACTGGCGATTTGCCTCCTGCTGCACTGCAAAAACTTCTGTGACTTGGCCTTTGGTTTCCTGCTGCTGGTGATTGGTTTCCTGCTGGGTTGCAGTGGCCGGCAGCAGGGCTTTTAATGCATCCTCCATTTTTCCACTTGTTTCGGAAGATGCCCACCAGAAATCCACCATCTGTGGGGGGTTAGCTCAAGGAGATCACCTTCCCTGGGAAAAAAGGCAGTCCAAATGGCAGGTTTTCTTAAAAGCTGACTTGTAGCCAGTTTTATTTTAAAATGTTGCATGAAAATAAAACAAATAAAATAGAAAATAAATCTTTGCCATCCAGACTCTTACTAAACATCTTCAGTTTCCCTAACTGAGCGGTGAAGGGCTTCTCCCAGTCATCCACAAAACAAAGTGTTAGGTCACCTGAGGCCAGGTGACAGATGCACTCCGTTGGTATTAGGTAGTGAACCCTTCGGCTGACCACTTCGGATGGAGCTCTGGATGGTTCAGGAAAGCGGAGCCACTGGAGCACTGACACGGATTGCACTGAAAGCTAGAGCATAAGATTCCCCAGGGCGCAGAGTCTAAGAGCCAGCAGGTATTCACCAGAGCCTCTGATGGTGAGGATGGACTTTGCTGCAGCTGATTCCAACCCCAGGGCCTCACAGCTCCTGCTCACGGCTAGCTTCTGGTGGATAGGAAGCAGCAGGCAGGGCTAAGGGTATGTCAGGAAGGCACGCCAAAGGTCAGGGTATCAGGCAGGCAGGAATAGTCAAGAAAACAGGCCAAGAATCAGTACACGGAAACAAACTGAAGCACATAGCAGGAACACACACAGGGAGCCTAGACACACTATTGCTCTGGCAAGGCTTGGCTTGCACTAAATGGAGTTAAGTGCTCTTTTCTGGGGGCGGAGCCATGCCGGTAGGAGATTACTTAATCATTCAGGTGTGAGGGCTCGGTCCCTAAGCTGAAACACAGAGCAGAGAGGTAAGCAAACAGACAGGACCTGAATTGCTAGTGCAGATCCATCACAAAGAAAATGCTAACATTTTTGTTTCAGTCATAAAGCAAACTTCAGTGCAAGCTCTCTCAGGTTTGATGGACCCTGAGTCCCAGGCCAGAGGAAATCATCTGATCCAGACCTGCTTCCTTTATACCACCTGTTGACGGACACAAGTGGAACACAAAATCTGGTCCGGAACCAACCCTGCCAAGGTGGCTGGCAAAACCCGGACCGGATTCCACCTTAGTTTCCTACAAGTGAATGCATGCGAGGTGAAACATTCCATCTATCGATCACCTTGCCTTTCATAACGCCACCATTTATAGAGTGCATTCAGTATGGACTATATATACAATGCATTCGATGGTGTACAGTATATAATACACTTCAGGCGGTGTATTAATATATATATATATATACAGTCTAGTATATATATATATATATATATATATATATATATACACACACACACACAGTATCTCACAAAAGTGATGTAAAGTAGTGAGTGTACAGCTTGTATAACAGTGTAAATTTGCTGCCCCCTCAAAATTACTCAACACACAGCCATTAATTTCTAAACCGCTGGCAACAAAAGTGAGTACACCCCTACTAAGTGAAAATGTCCAAATTGGGCCCAAAGTGTCAATATTTTGGGTTTTCCAGCACTGCCTTAACCCTCTTGGGCATGGAGTTCACCACAATTTCACAGATTGACACTGGAGTCCTCTTCCACATCATGGAGCTGGTGGATGTTAGAGACCTTGCGCTCCTCCACCTTCCGTTTGATGATGCCCCACAGATGCTCAATAGGGTTTAAGTGTAGAGACATGTTTGGCCAGTACATCACCTTTACCCTCAGCTTCTTTAGCAAGGCAGTGGTCGTCTTGGAGGTGTGTTTGGAGTCATTATCATGTTGGAATACTGCCCTGCAGCCCAGTCTCCGAAGGAAGGGGATCTGCTTCAGTATGTCATAGTACATGTTGTCATTCATGGTTCCCTCAATGAACTGTAGCTCCCCAGTGCCGGCAACACTCATGCAGCCCAACACCATGACACTCCCACCACCATGCTTGACTTCAGGCAAGACACACTTGCCTTTGTACTCCTCCCCTGGTTGCCGCCACACATAACTGACACTATCTGAATCAAATTAATTTATCTTGGTCTCATCAGACTACAGGACATGGTTCTAGTAACCCATGCCCTTAGTCTGCTTGTCTTCAGCAAACTGTTTGTGGGCTTTCTTGTGCATCATCTTTAGAAGAGGCTTCCTTATGGGATGACAGCCATGCAGACCAATTTGATGCAATGTGCGGTGTATGGTCTGAGCACTGATAGGCTGACCCCCCACCCCTTCAACCTCTGCAGCAATGCTGACAACACTTATATGTCTATTTCCCAAAGACAGCCTCTGGATATGATGCTCAAACAAGGGGAGAGGCGCCTCTAAGTGTAATATGTAAGATAGATTTATTGATCAAAGGTATAAAAACACTCACATGGAGGATAAAAGAACAAGCAATGCAGCCATCCAAGGGAGGGAGAGAGAGAGAAAAGCCAGCCCAGCCGAGGGGTCACAGAAGCGTTGAGTGTTTTTATACCTTTGTTCAATAAATCTACCTTACATATTACACTTAGAGGTGCCTCTCCCCTTGTTTGTGTCTCCTTACAGTGTTGGTGGACTAGTGATCCCGTTCACCCTTGAAGGCTGCCTCCAGTGTGTATGTATTTGGACTAAAATTTGCATGACCTTCTGCTATTTTTGCTGATTTCATTTCCTCCTTCCCATGATATGATATGTTGCCACAATTTATTGGTGTTATTGGTTGTATTTTCAGATTGCACCTTACACTTGTACTTAATGTCTGGATATGATGCTGAGCACATGCACTCAACTCCTTTGGTCGACCATAGCGAGGCCTGATCTGAGTGGAACCTGTCCTGTTAAACTGCTGTATGATCTTGGCCACCATGCTGCAGCTCAGTTTCAGGGTCTTGACAATCCTCTTATAGCCTAGGCCATCTTTATGTAGAGCAACAGTTCTTTTTTTCAGATCCTCAGAGAGTTCTTTGCCATGAGGTGCCATGTTGAACTTCCAGTGACTAGTATGAGAGAGTGAGAGCAATAGCACCAAATTTAACACACCTGCTCCCCATTCACACCTGAGACCTTGTAACATGAACATGTCACATGACACTGGGGAGGGAAAATGGCTAATTGGATCCAATTTGAACATTTTCACTTAGGGGTGTACTCAGTTTTGTTGCCTGCGGTTTATACATTAATGGCTGTGTGTTGAGTTATTTTGAGGGGACAACAAATTTACACTTTATACAAGCTGTACACTCACTACTTTACATTGTAGCAAAGTGTAATTTCTTCAGTGCTGTCACATGAAAAGATATAATAAAATATTTACAGAAATGTGAGGGATGTACTCACTTTTGTGAGATACTGTATATATATATATATATATATATATATATATATACAGTCTATTGTGTGTGTATATATATATATATATATATATATATACACAGTGCATTCAGTGTAGACTATACAGTATATACAGTGCATTTGGAGGTGTACAGTATATAACTAACTTCAGGCGGTGTATACAGTATATATATAATACAGTGTGTACAATATATAATACAGTGCAGTCAGTGCACAGTATATAATACAGTGCAGTCGGTGTTCAGTATATAATATAGTGCAGTCAGTGTACAGTATATAATACAGTGTAGTGTGGTGTTAAAAAAAAAATCCCCATCATGTCCCGGAAGGCCATGAAGGATAGGCAGATGCTCCCAGGCCACTAAAAGAGGGCAAGCAGCCTCTGTGTCTACAGTGAA
>BLSH010506057.1:523685-551437 GCA_018402905.1 Glandirana rugosa
GCGACACGTGCCCTGCATGAGGTCTTATCTAATATATGATCACCTTGTGTTTCTTAATCTATCCCACCCCTTTTGTTCGTATCTTTATTGATGTTAGAGTCTGGTACGGGGCCACTGGAACCTCTACCTGGACCCCTTGCTGAATTATTTTCTTTTATCGACCTCTTATTTACTTCTTGATGATTCACTCCTTCTATGCCATTTTGTTTATTTCCGACTTAACCAATCAAAAAACAAAAAAAAAAAGTGAATTCAAAAATAAATAATACTTCTTTTCGTATATGTCCTTCATATCAAGTGATCAACATGTATGTCTATTTCCGTCGTCTGTAACGGCATATATAATTCTAATATATACGGCAATGTCTGCTGCCTTTATCTGTATGTACAACTAGTGAACTATACTTCCTGTATATGCTTTTCTTCATAATAAATAAAAACTTAAGTGAAAAAAAAAAACAAAAAACTAACCAATTCAGCCTTTATTTGTTTTACCGTATCTTCCTCACTTAGTAGTTCTTCATTTATTCTCCAGCTATTTTCTTTTATTAAGTCGTTCCCCAGGTCCATCTCCAAGGTCACCGGGGCATGGTCTGAGATTGTAGTTATTTCTATGCTTGTTTTCCCCACCCTATCTAATTCTTTGTGTTCCACTAGTATATAATCTATTCTGGAGTACGTCCCGTGCACAGCGGAATAAAAGGTATTATCTCTCTCTTTTGGATGTCCTACCCTCCAGACGTCAATCAGCTGATTCTGGAATATCTTCTTTTTTACTCTTCCTCTCTTTATATTTGAGATCCCCTGTGCACGGGATGTACTGTCCCACATTTGGTCCAGACTAAAATTAAAGTCCCCCGCAACTATTACAACTCCCTCTTTAAATTCACTCAGTTTCTCCAGGGTCCTACCTAAGTATCCCACTGGGTTCTTATTAGGACAATATATGTTGGCCAGGGTACACTCTTTGTTGTCTAGCTTACCTTTTAGGAATATAAACCTTCCTTCTGGGTCTACTAGCCTTTCTTTTATTAGGAATTGTATATTCCTTGAGAACCCTATTGCTACTCCTTTAGCTCTTTTCGTTTGTGAGTCCCCTTGGAACCACAGTGGAAACCTCTGAGAGCAAATTCTTGTTTTTTCCTCATTTGACAAATGCGTCTCCTGTAGGAACGCTATTTCTCCCTTATAGCGATCCAATTCCTGCAATACTTTGCTTCTCTTTTCAGGGCACCTCATCCCCTTCACATTGTATGTTATAAACTTAACCATCCCCTTTATACTTGGTGTTCAGTCTATACATGAGGCCTAAGACTGGATATAAGGACCCTTCATTTAATCCCTTTCGTCTGTTACTCTCTCTTCCTCGGAAGACCTGATCCCTCCCCTTCCCTCCCCCCTTACCCTTCCCTTGTGGGGCTTTTTGGTCTTCCTCTGACCTTCCACCTTGGTGGGTGGGAGATGTTCCCATCCCCCCCCCCCGGTTGCCCCCGGGGTGAAGCTCCTGTTTGGCACTGGTCTATGTTCTCCATTCCCCCTTGTCCTGGGGGGTTCTTCTTCCTTCCCACTCCTGGAACCTGTAAGGCCGCCCCTCCTTCCCGCCCCTTCCTCCCTCGCCCCCCCCTTCGCCCCCCAGTCCCCTTGCCACTTCCCTTTACGGGACTCGCTTCCATTGCCAGTCATCATTCGCCTTTGTTTGCTCTTCCCTATCCCTCCATCCTGGCATATCAGGTAAGTGTAGGCTCAGTTTCCTGCAGAATCCCTCTGTCTCCTTTGGGAACCTCAGTCTTGCTGACCTCCCTTCCTTTTTACCTATTAGGCACGCTGGGAATCCCCATGAATATTGGCACCCCTGCTGTTTTAGTTGTTCTAGTAGTGGTTTAAGTGCCTTTCTCCTCGAACGTGTTTCCCTTGCCAGGTCTGCGAATATTTTTATCTCAGCTTTTTCAAAAATTATCTTATGTCCTGATCTCATTTTCTGCCACACCTCTTCTTTATCTCTATAATTATGGAAGCGAGCAATTACATCCCTCGGTATGTCCTTTCCTAAGTGGCTAGGTTTTGGTATCCTGTGCACCCTCTCCATTTTAACCCTGTCTATGCCTGCTTTTCCTAATAAGGGGCCAAATATTATGTCAAGGGACTTTTGTAACTCCTCCTCGGATACAGCCTCCGGTAGTCCTCGTATTCTTAGATTTTTCCTTCTGTTGCGATTTTATTGATCTTCTATTCTGTACCTTATCTCTCGCTGCTCTCTTTGAATCTTATTTATTTGTTCTCTAAGAGTCTGTATCTCTTTTTCTTGAGACTCTACTCTTTCCTCTGTTTCCTCCACCCTTTTCAGAATCTGGCTCAAATCCTCCCGGATATTTGTCATTTCCCTTTAAGAGATGATTCCAACCGCATAAACATCTCTGCTATTTCCGTTTTTGTGGGCATCTGACCCCCCGTTTGTTGTTCTTCTATTATTGTATGTGGTGGTTCTTTTCTTCCTTGTCCTTCTAGACTTTGCCCCAATGAAGATCTGTTTTGTGATGTTTTAGAGCTTGTGTCTTTTTGTTTGCTTTTTGTCCCTGTTTGCTTCAATGGGCTTGTTTGTTCACCATTTTGCACCATGTATTTTTTAATAGTGGTAGGACTTGAGCTCATCCTTGATGGGTTCGCCCCTGCACTCTTCGTTACTTTGCCCATTTTCCTCCCAGATGTCTTATCGACCCTCACACTTGTCGTGCCTCCTGCTTTTGCCTAATATGTATCTTAGGCCACTATGGGCTCCTAGGGCTCAGTTCCAGTGACACCCCTAACAACTGACAACAAATCCTCTGTGTGTGCGGTCTCAACAAAAACCTGGGCGAATGGGAGAGTAGGTGCGCTCTAGACCACCTTTCCTCCGCTTTAAGTGGCCGGCAGTGGGGGGTCTAGGGGTAGAGGCCCAGGGAGTGACGCAGGGTGCAGCTTGCCGGGTGACTCAGTGTGCTCAATGTGTTATAGTCAGCGATCCGGGGGAGTGGCCGGAGAGTGGCCTGGGGGGTTGAGATGTCAAGTTCCGCAATTCCCCCACTTCTCCCTCTCCTCGTGGGGTTCTTCACCTTGGTCTAGCCTTCTGGCACCTCCCTTTCTCACCTTCTGGTCTCCTGCTTTTCCCCTTGTCTGTGGGTTGCCACCGCTCCCCCTCTCTCCCCCACTTACCGCCTCCAGACGCCAGGCAGACCGACCGTCCTTTTTTTTACCTCCCCTTCTCCTTTCCACGGCTTATCAGTTGCGGGCACTTTCTTCTCCGCTTCCTCCGACCTTCTCCGCGGCTCCGCTCCGTATGCCGCTTAACACATCCGTGGAGCGGGCGAGTGCGCGGGCTCCCTGGTTGCTTCCGCCACGCTCCTCTTCCCCTCCTCGCGGCCTTCTGATCTCGGACCCGCTCCGACACGGGGCACCTCCTCCTCTTAATCACCCCCGCTCCAAGTGCACAGGATACCGCTACTGGGGATCCAAAGCATCGGGGGGAGGAGGGCTCTCAGCCGGCGACGCTCTTCATCTACCTGCTGGCTACCTGCTTACTGGGGCGTTCTCAGGGCGGCCTATTCTCCAGGAGGTGCTCTAGGAGCTCATGCCAGCGCCATCTTGGGCTCCTCCCCCTCACCCAAAGTGATGAATTCCAAAACATTCCCCTTGTAAGGGTGGTCAGGGAGGGTTGCCAACCAATAGTAATACTTCTCCTTGATGCCACGTATTCTTGGGTCCTTTTGCAGGCTTTGATAAATGAGGGAGCCCATGCACTGAAAATTTGCGGAGGCATGAAAAGCAGACTCCTCGGGGTCACTTAGGATTACAGTAACTGGAACTGCCTCCTCCCAGCCACCTACTACTCCCAAGGGTTCTGGGGATGGAAAACCATTTGTTAAGGGTTGACATATGTCTTCCTCTGCTTCTATGTCGCCAAAACTGCCAGAATCCTCCTCCTCCCTTTCCTTTTGTGTGTTGTGTGGCATTGTAAGAATGGTACCTGCATGAAGCGGGCCTTGAGTGCTCCTCTTCTTCCCACTGCTCTGCCTCAAGTGCCCTGTCCATAATTCCACGCAAAGCCTCTTCCAGCAGGAACACAACAGGGATTGTATCACTGATGCATGCATTGTCACTGCTCACCATCCTTGTAGCCTCCTCAAATGGTGACAATACAGTGCATGCATCCTTTATCATCAGCCATTGGCGTGGGGAAAAAAGCAGAGCCGGCCTGGCCCTGTTGTTGTGCCATGCTCACACGGGTACTGGTTGATGGCCCTCTGATGCATGTGCAGCCACTGCAGCCTTGCCAAAGTTGAGTTCCCCCTCGGGGGCATGTCACAAATCAGGCGGTTTACAGGCAGGTGGATTTCCCACTGAATTTCAGCTAGCCGAGCACTGGCTGTGTATGACCGCCTGAGATGGCTATAGACTCTTCTGGCCCGCTTTAGCAGATCTTCCAACCCTGGGTACCTATTTAACCACTTGCCGACCGCCGATCGGCATTTGACGGCGGCAAAGTGGCTCGTTCCCGCAAATCGCCGTCATACGACGGCGGCTGCGGGAACGAGTTTAGTGAGCGCGCGCGCGCCACCGGAGGCGCGCCCGTGCGCTCACTATGTCCAGGGGGGGCCAGGGAGCGGGTGCGGTGGCTTCGATTGCCGCCGGCTACCCGCGATGCCCCCCCCGGAGCGAGTGAGCGGAGGTCCGTGTATGTAAACACGGACCTCCGCTCTGTGTGAGAGGGAAGGGCTGTGATCACAGCCTTCCTTTACGCGAAGGCTGTGACCACTTCCCTTCCCCAGCTAGGCAGTCCCCCATACAGTTAGAACACGCCCAGGGAACATAGTTAACCCTTAGCGCGCCCCCTGCAGGTTAACCCCTTCACTGCCAATGGCATTTACACAGTAATCAGTGCATTTTTATAGCACTGATCGCTGTATAAATGCCAATGGTCCCAAAAAAGTGTCAAAATGGTCCGACATGTCCGCTGAAATATCGCAGTACCGCAAAAAATCGCAGATCGCCGCCATTTTTAGTAAAAAATAAAAAAAAATTAAAAACCCCAAAAATGAATTCTCATCATCCGTAAACGCGACCACTTTTGCGCAAACCAATCAATAAACGCCGATTGCGATTTTTTTTATCGCAAATATGAGGAAGAATATAAATCGGCCAAAAACGGTGAAAAAAAATGTTTTTTTATATTTTTTTTTGGATTTGTATTTTAGGAAAAAGTAAGAAATTTGGGTTTTTTTGCAAAATTGTCGCTCTTCTTTTGTTTATAGCGGCGATCAGAAATGATGCAGCGGTGATCAAATACCACCAAAAGAAAGCTCTATTTGTTGGAAAAAAAGGACGCAAATTTCGTTTGGGTACAACGTTGCACGACAGCGCAATTGTCAGTTAAAGCGACGAAGCACCGAATCGCAAAAAGGGCTCCGGTCCTAAAGCTGGAAATACTTCCGGGGCTGAAGTGGTTAAGAAACACTGCACCACCAAATTGAGGACGTGTGCCAGACATGGCACATATGTCAACTTTCCCTGTCTAACTAACAGGTGGTTTCATGGGCGTCCGCAGGTAGGACTAACCGGGGACTTAGAGAACAAGCACAGGCAGGAAATGCAAGCAGCGAGGGACAGCTCCATGTCACATCATAAATCCGATAGAAGGAACAGAACATCTCTTGTCCTCACCCAGAATGAAATCAGGTCTTGCCAGCTGCTTGCCATCATGGACATTCTACTGGCATGCAGGGTACTGTACTGAGCATTACACACAGCATTAGACATAGGGGCACTAGAGGGACTGCAGACAGGGCTAGGGGTCTCTCTCTCTGACCCCCCTCTCTCTCTCACCCCTCTCTGTTAACCCCCTCTGTCTCTCTTTTACCCCCATCTCTCTCTGTCACCCCACCCCCCCACATTTATGCAGTCTCTTGTGCCATGTCCGCAATCTTACAGTCTCTTGTGCCATGTCCATAGTCTCTGACCGTCTCCTGTACCATGTCCACAGTCTCTGACCGTCTCCTGTACCATGTCCGCAGTCTCTGACCGTCTCCTGTACCATGTCAACAGTCTCTGACCATCTCCTGTACCATGTCTGCAGTCTCTCACCATCTCCATTACTACGTCTGCAGTCTCTGACCCTCTCCTGTACTACGTCTGCAGTCTCTGACTGTGATAATGTGATAATGGCATTGTCAAAAAGGGGCAGAGCATGGGTGACCTTAAAATGATGCCCCCCCTGAAAAAAGTTCTGCGGATGCCCATGGGTGGTTTGTGCCATTATCACACACCACCATTCCTGGTTCCAGCTGGTGTGACGTAAACCATCTGGGCCTGCCCCTGCAGAGATGAAAGAATATTTTCTCCGGTGGGGCTCCTGTCCCCTACACAGACCAACTGAAGCACTGCATGGCACCTTTTAGCCTGACTCGTTAAATAGCCCCTTGAATGCTTAGGGGGTACTGGTGGTTCATAGGACAAGTCAGCAGAGGAAGGCATGGAGGAGGAGGGGGTGGAGCTGACAAATCTCACATCATCCCCACTAGATATGTGGGGACACAATAAGCTGCAGCACTGAGCCCTGTCCTGCATCCTTCCGAGTTGCAAGAGTTACCCAGTGGGCTGTGAACAAAATATATTGTCCTTGACCATGCTTGCTGGACCATGCGTCAGCAGTAACATGGACCTTGCAGCTGACTGCCTTGCCCAACGATGCCACAAGATTGCCTTACACATGATGGTACAGAGCTAGAATCGCCTTATGTGCAAAGAACTGGAAACATGCCATTGTGGTACAGCACATTCTGCAAATTCACAGAAGGGGGCAGAATCCACCAGGCATAAAGCCAGGAGTTGTAAAGCCAGCTGCTTTGACAAGCTTGAATTTAGACACTGGGCATGTGGGTGGGTGGCAGCGGCTGTTTTTTTTTTGCTGCAGCTGAGGTGGCAGATAAATTTGCCTGCTATAGTCTAGAGCTGGTGGTATGCTACTGGCAGACATGCTGCAAGAACCTGTGACACTCTTCACTATACCATCATCCCTGTCAGTGGAGTCTGCTGAGAAGTCATAAGGTATAGCAGGGTAGACAGAGAAGGTGAGGAGTGAGAAGAGGCAGAATTGCATCCCTTTTGTGTGGCTTTCAGGTGCTCTTGCCAACGGGCTGAGTGGTGGGAGGTTAAATGCCTTTTCAAGCATGTGGTACCCAAATGGCTGGTGTTTTTGCCATGCTTGATCTGCTTGAGGCAAGATTTGCAAATTGCAACAGTGTGATTGGCTGTACATGTGCTAAAAAAAAGCCCACACAGCTGAGCTGTGGGAAGTGGATATCATCATCACTAAACAGAGGAAATGATGCCCTGGCTGAGGACGGACCATGTCCACCTTTGCCTGTGGACACAGATGCTGCTGGCCCCCTCACAATGCCATGGGAACATCTGCCTCTCCTTGTTGGCCTCCCAGACATGATGGGGGGAGTGCTTAGTAACAAAATGTAATAAAGATGGGGAAATTTGTATGTGGATGCACTTTAATCAATGGAAAGTGGTGTTTGGTGCACTTTAACTTGAGTACTCACTACACAGACACACTCCACTGACACAGTACAATATACTGCGGTAAATGTGCACTAATGCACTGAAATATACTGCACTGGATTATACTGCATTAAACGTGCACTAACACACTGCAATATGCCACATTAACCAGTTCCACACTGCCTACCACATATTTACGGCGGCGGTGTGGACGCTGGCCATAAAAAGGTGGCGATCTACGAATGACCGCTAGGGGCGCACCCGCCGCACTCCTGAGTAGTATGCCCGTAGCTCGGGCGGACCCGATGTCCGCCGGTGAGCCGCGATGAGCGGCCACAGGCAAAGAACAGGGAACCGCCGATGTAAACACGGCGGTTCCCCATTCTGACAGTGCGGGCATGGGAGATCTAACTGATCCCTGTCAATGGGATCAGTTAGATCTCTCATGCCCATGGTAGCCCAACCCCCCCACAGTAAGAACACACCCAGGGAACACAGTTAACCCCTAGATCTCCCCCTGCAGATTAACCCCTTCACTGCCAATGACATTTATACAGTAATCAGTGGACATTTAAATTTCTGATCGCTGAATAAATGTCATTGGTCCCAAAAAAGTGTCAAAAATGTCCGACATGTCCGCTGCAATATCGCAGTACCGCTAAAAATCGCAGATCGCCGCCATTACTAGTAAAAAAGAAAAAAAAAATAAAAACCACAGAAATGAATTCTCACCATCCGTAAACGTGGCCATTTTTGCGCAAACCAATCAATAAACTCCGATTGCATTTTTTTTTATCACAAATATGAGGAAGAATATAAATCGGCCAAAACCGGTGAAAAACATTTATTTTTTATTTTTTTTTGGATTTGAATTTTAGCAAAAAGTATGGTTGCTCTTCTTTTGTTTATAGCGGTGATCAGAAATGACGCAGAGGTGATCAAATACCACCAAAAGAAAGCTCTATTTATGGGAAAAAAAAGGACGCAAATTTTGTTTGTGTACAACGTCGCATGACCGCGCAATTTTCAGTTAAAGTGACGCGGTGCCGAATTGCAAAAAAGTGCTCTGGTCCTAACCTGGGAAATTCTTCCAGAGGTTAAGTGGTTAAACGTGTACCAAAGCGCTGAGATATACTGCGTTAAACGTGCACTATTGCAATGCAATATACTGCGGTAAACACGCACTAACACACTGAAATACACTGCACTAAAATATACTGTGTTAAACGTGCACTAACAAACTGTAATATACTGCACTGAAATATACTGCATTAAACGTGCACTAATGCACTGAAACATTCTGCACTGAAATATACTGCGTTAAAAATGTGCACCAATGCACTAAAATATACACTAGATTCACACTAAACTGATACTTTACACTCACAATAGAATCATAATAGCCCACTATCTATCTATCTCCACATCAATATCACACTGCAAATGGCCACTATGGAAATAATATTTTTATAGGGTGGGGTGGGACTAAGAGCAATGAGCCATGATTGGATATAGTCATCATGACATTGTCCAATAATGGCTCTGACAGTGCTATGTGCCCTGATTGGGCAAAGCTTTCATTGCTTCAGCCAATCAGGGCTTCCAATGCACTGTGCGGTGGCACAGTGCATTGTGGTCATTTGGCGGGCAGAACAAATGGTCGAACGCCCCAATGAATTGGATGTTCGTGGAACAGGCGAATAGCAAATGTTCAGCCCAAACTCATGCTTGAACCAAACTGTTTGCCCAACACTAGTCTCTAATCAGCCCTTCACGAGTTACAGAGTCTCTGATCACCACCAGCCCAGTTACAGTGTCCACGATCACCGCCATACCCGTTACAATGTCCATAATTTCCACCGCAACAGTTACAGTACCCCTGATCACTGCCATAGAAATCATAGTCTCACCAGTAGGACTTCTTCAAATGTGCAATACTCTCTGAAGAGCTCTCCATGTTCGGATCATTCTTCAAAGAGCATTTGACAGGCAGTGAGGAGGCATTGTATTGCATCCTCACTACCTGATTTAACCCTTAGACAAGCAACCCTGTTAACTTGAATGGGTCACAATTAGAGTATAGGGCAGTGGTTCTCAACCCCTGTCCTCGGGAACCACTAACAGGCCAGGTTTGCAGGATAACTGAAATGCACCACAGGTGATATAATTTGCTGCTCAGTGATTGCAGTATTCTAGTCTGCATCTCCCCAAGGTAATACTTAAAATCTGGCCTGTTGGTGGGTGCTGAGGATAGGAGTTGAGAACCACTGGCATAAGGGGGTATCATTCCTGCATCACAAGCACAACATAAACAATAATAACAATAATGACTGTCTTCCTATGTTTTGGTGTTTAAATATATGTATATATTATATATATTTTCCAGGTTTTCTTGTCATGCAAATTCTCTGAATGAACCTACTTACTTATGTACAGTATATTATTCTAACAAGACTAAAATATTTCACATGTAAAATCTTCTGGCAGACAACCCCTCCTCTAATGTTGTGAAGTAATACATCCAAGTGACACTTGTTGTTAGCTTATTTTGCATTTTGTTTCTGTCATAGGAGTGACTGAATGTGTAAAGTCCTATGAATATGTATATTTCATTATTTGAAGGGGTGTTCAGGAGAAGTTGCACATTTTGAAGATATCATATGAAAAAGTCTAGCTTAAAGCAAATTTGTTGTTTCAAAATATAGCTTAAAATGAAAGCATGCGCCAGCGGGCTACTGTCTATTGTTAAGTTACAGATACAGTATTCCTGGGGTGCGCTCACATACTGTGTTTCCTCAAAAATAAGACCTACCCAAAAAATAAGACCTACGTTTAATGTCCCGGAGGGCTGCAATACCTACCCCGAAAATAAACCCTAGTTTAAAATGCTTGTAAAATCCTATAATCCACTCTATTACAGTATATAATGTACAATGTCCATGTTTCTGTAATATAATTCTGCCAAATACCTTTGTTAGGCGTTCAGCTGACCGCCCGCCTCTCTCCTCCTCTTCTCCCAGCTGTCATCGGGGGATCGCCCCCCCCCCACACACACACATTATACATTATATACTACTGTAATAGAGTGGATTATAGGATTTTACAAGTGTTTTAACTTTGTTCACACTGGGGATTCCTGACAGGCAGGGGGGAAACACGGTATCTGTCAGTTGGGTTTATTCACTAAAGGATGAGAGCATGTTCAATTTGCAAAGTGGATTTTATCCTAGGTTAGTAAATGGCGGGGGGGGGTAAGAGAATGTTCCCTTTGTAAAGGACACCCAATCATCCGCATGAAACATTTAAAAATAGTCAATATTATTCTACTACCTTAGTTTTATTTATTTATTTATTTTTTGTAAGTTGAGGGTAGCGGACCACATTCTATTTAATAAAAATTGTAAGTTGTATATGTATGAAACAAACACACATAGAGTTGATCTTTGTGGTTTTGTGGTTGATGATTTTCAACCACAATTTCCTAAGTTGTTGAAGTAACTCTGTAAACATTTTTGCAGACCTCTATATGTTTTGTTAACATTGAACTTTCTTTATATGATCCTTTACTATGCTCAATAAAATCTTTTATTGCTTAAAAAAAAATAGTGGATTTTTGCTTGCAAATGATTAAATGATTGAAGCCAGAACAGCTTCATCACTTTCACTAAGCTAGGTGAATCTTGACTTTGCAAAATTTATTTTCACTTGGCTTAGTGGATGCATGGGCAAGCAAAAATCCTGAATTTTTCTTTCACAATTGGGTAGTCTTTGCAGGGTGATTTTTTTACCTTTTTCAATAAGCTATGTAAAAAGTCACTACAAAAGCAAACATGTTCTGTCTATTTAGTAAATAAAAACCACCAGATCACTAAGGCATTCACATCACAGTCTGGAACTAGGTGACTACCTAAGTTCAGACGTGCAGCAAAGCTACTGCTTACATTTTGTAAAAAAAATAAAAAATTAAGCAAAAAAGAACAGAAATGTAATTAAGGGGCAAAGCTATATTTACTACAGCACATCCTGGATATGCAAGATAATGATTCAGAGATAACACCAATGAAGAAAAAACACCCAAGAAGTGCTTGGACTTTGATATGAGTTCATTCAAACTAGTGAGAGGACAAAAACATTTGCAGAGCTCACTGGCTCAGGTTAGGCTTCTCATAACTGACAGGGTTATTCTTCAATGGATATCCAACAGGTTGCAAGAAAATAAACATGCACCAATAAATCAATTTAGACTCTTTTATTAACTTGTCTAATGATCCTTCTGTTATTCTAAAAGCAACTGTCTTCTTTGGGCTCATGCATGAACACGAATATATATTTTTTTATATATTTAAATTTTTTATTGGTGTTTAAATGATGGTACATTATAGCTTGTACAGATAATATAGATAGCATACAACATATTTATGAAATATCTAGGAAGGTACATAGGGAGGTACATTCGCATTGACCATTGGAAAAGACTGGTATAGTCAACAGATATAATCAACAGGTATAATCAACAGATATAATATATATAGCACTATATTTGTCACAAGCAGGTGTAGAAGGTGTTTCAGTGTAAATAACTCAGTAGGAGAGAACGTTTATGTTAAATTTCAGGGGTCAAAACTTGGGGATATGGTTACCTGTCCACATTGCCCAGTTTTGCTCAAATTATATCATGGAGAGAGCATCAGTAGCTAGTGCACACTTAAGGTTGTAGTTTTATTGTACCATGTTTAAAACATCAGTTGTATTTGGTGAGTCTTTAGACTTCCATGTTTTGAGTATCATCGTGCTAGCTGCTAGCAGTATATGGGTGATTGGTTGCCTGAATGGGCATGGATAGAGATCCATCCCTATGTGGAGTATGGCTATTTCTGGACTCCGTGTCCGGAGACATCGAGTGAGGGATGACATAAGTCAGAATATTTGGTTCCAAAAGCTTGTTAGATTGGGACATTCCCAAAAGGCATGTAGCAGGTGTCCAATCTGCCTGCAACCCCTCCAGCATAGAGTGGAGGTGTTGGGGTAAATTTTGGCCAACCTGTAGGGTGTGAGATGTCATCTATTGGAAATCTTAAATGTCAGTTCCCAGTGTCTGACACAGTTTACTTCTCTAAAAGCGGCTTTCCATTGGTTCAGAGTAAATTAAGTTTTTAAGTCGGTCCCCCATTTTTTGATAGATTTCATTTTCTTTAAAGATAGTTTCCTTTGTAGATTATTATAGAAAAGGTGAATGCCCTTAAGCCCAGTTTTTGGGGCAAAATAGTATTCCCATGCGAATTCGGATAATTATATTGGTGGAACCGGGTGTTTATTTAATCACTTCACCCGGAAGGATTTCCAATGTTAGGACCAGAGCACTTTTTGTGATTCGGCACTGCATCGCTTTAACTGACAATTGCGCGGTCGTGCAATGTTGTACCCAAATGAAATTTGCATCCTTTTTTCCCCACAAACAGAGCTTTCTTTTGATGGTACTTGATCACCTCTGCATCATTTCTGATCACTGCTATAAACAAAAAAAGAGTGACAATTTTGCAAAAAAAAAAAAAAAAAAACTTCTTACTTTTTTGCTAAAATACATATCCAAAAAAAAATATAAAAAAACAAA
The DNA here is from genome assembly GCA_018402905.1 of Glandirana rugosa. Lineage (NCBI taxonomy): Eukaryota > Metazoa > Chordata > Amphibia > Anura > Ranidae > Glandirana > Glandirana rugosa. Next base: position 536,836 of record BLSH010506057.1, read on the forward strand.
ATGTATTCATTGGTTTTGGCCGATTTATATTCCTCATATTTTTGGTAAAAAAAAAAATCGCAATCAGCATTTATTGATTGGTTTGAGCAAAAGTTGTTGCTTTTACAAGCCATGAGAATTAATTTCTGCCGTTTTTACATTTTTTTTTTTTTACTGGTAATGGCAGCGATCTGCGATTTTTAATGGGACTTTGATATTGGGGCGGACATGTAGGACATTTTTGACACATTTTTTTGGGACCAATGACATTTATACAGCAATCAGAAATTTAAATATCCACTGATTACTGTATAAATGTCATTGGCAGTGTAGGGGTTAACCTGCAAAGGGAGATCTAGGGGTTAACTCTGTTCCCTAGGCGTGTTCTAACTGTGAGGGGGCTGGGCTACCATGGGCATAAGATATCTAACTAATCCCAGTGGCAGGGATCAGTAGATCTTTTACATGCTCACTGACAGAGCGGGGAACCGTTCTCTCTGCCAGGTCCCGATGTCTGCCGGTGAGCCGCGGGCACACTCCTGCCGAGTGCAGCGGGCACGAGAGCGCACGCGTGAGCCGCTGCTTATATACAGGCGCAAGTGAATTGGGCTATTGTAGGGAGGTTGTATTTCTCTATTAAATCATGTAAGATGTAGGATTTGGACTCATACCTTCTTAGATGTTCTGTGGAAAGCAAGGGGATTAATGCCTCTACCACTTTTAATGGGAAATTTATGTTGTATAGTTTTAATTGGAGTTATTCTTTGTTTTAGTAAGTGATGCCAGCCCAAGATGGAGGCGTGTATTGGTGGTGGTAAGATCAATGTGTCCCATGATTTCCACATGTCGCATATAAGAAGTACCGGGAGGTTTTTTGTTGGTGCCATGGCTGATTCTACTTCTACCCATATTGGGTTCTCTGAGGTTTGGAACCAATGTTGAATTTGATCTAGCATAACTGCCCAGTAGTAGTTTTTTATGTCTATCATGCCTGCTCCTCCAATGGTTCTGTGAAGGATCATGGTTGAGTACTTGCATCTGGCCTTTTTACCATTCCAAACACATCTCCCGATGAGGCTCGACAGGGTATTGAGATAGTGGTTGGGAATGGGAACAGGTAGGATATATATAAATAAATATATATAAATGAGGTAGAACCATCATTCTATTCTACCGGCCCACGAGAGATCACGTTGGGATATGTTTTTAAGCAGTGGTTGAATTTTGGCAATGAGTGGGTTAAGGTTGGAAGTAGCTAGGAGGAGGGTGATTTAGTTATGGTGATCCCGAGGTTGGGTATTCCTTTATTGCTCCATGCGTATTGCAGGGTGCTTTGTAAATGTGTCTTAAATATATATCGGGATTCCTAGGTCTAGAATAAGGGACTTAGTGAAATTAACCTTATCATATGAGATGTCGCTAAATTCAGATAAAATTTGGTGGGCTTTTCGAAGGGAGGTAAGGGGATCTGTTAACATTAGAATCACGTCATCTGCAATTAAATTTATTACATGTGATCTAGACTCTTTAAAGCCAGTGATGAGCGGGTGTGATCGGATTCTCTCAGCCAGGGGTTTGATTAATAAGCTAAAAATGGTGGGTGAGAGTGGGAAACCCTGTCGAGTCCCGTTGGAGATGCTGAATGGTCTAGACAGAAGCCCGGATGTGTAGACTTGCACTGTTGGAATAGAGTATAGGGTTAGTGTTGCAGACAATATAGTTCCTTGAAAACCAAACTTGGCTAAAACCTCTGACATATAAGTCCAATGGACCCTATCAAACGCCTTCTCTGCATCTATCGAGAGCAGCAGAGAAGGCGTTCAGGTTTTTTCAGCATAGAACAATATATTCACAATTCTTATGGTTGCATCAGAGGACTGTCTGTCCCTCGTGAATGCCATCTGGTCCTGTTTAATCAGGGATGGGAGAATGTCTGAGGCAAAATAACCACATAAGCTCTCAGCATCTCATTTGGAAAGGAAGAAGTTTGGGTTGCATGTGTAAAGAATATTTGCATGTAAGGGGAGAGAATTTTGTGAGAGATCTTGAAATATTCATTAGATAGACCATCTGGTCCTGGGGATTTCCCATTAGGATGTGACAGGACAATTTTTTCTATTTCTGTGTGAGTGTATGGTGTGTTTAGTACCTATAATTGGGAGTCAGAAAGCATAGGAAGATTCACCTTTTTCATGAAGTTTTGAATATTCTCTATTGAAGGTTGGGTTATGTTAGGGTCTTTGCTTAGGTTATATAGGGCCTCATAGTATTCTGCAAATTGATTTGCAATGTCTTGTGGATTTGTAATGTTGTAATTAAGAATGGGGTGTATTAGGTGTGATATTCTTGTTTTAGATCTAACTTGTATCATTCATTTGGCTAAGTATTTTTCTACCCTGTTTGCGTTTGCGTAAGATTGGAGTTTAAGCCTTCTAAGATATGTGTCGAACCTTTGGGTCAATACGTTTTTCAGTTTTTCCCTGAGTTTCACTAGTGTGGTTGAAGTTGCTAGAGAGGGGTTGTATTTGTTTTGGGTTTCTAAAGTATGGATTTCAGAAAGCGTGGCCTTCAGGGTGGCATTATATTTCTTTTTTACTTGTGCCCCTTGTTGAATTAGGATGCCTCTGATAAAGGCTGGTGGGCATTCCACAAGGTAATGGGAGAATAAACTGAGGTGTCATTTTCTGAGGAAAAAATTTTGGAGATGCTGAGAGATTAGCGATTAGCTCTGGGGGTCTTACAGTAGTTTAGTGTTACATCGCCAGATAGGTACTGAGGGGGGGACATTCCGCTCGGTGAACAGACCAAGTGATGTTGCAGATTAATGTTGATGATATGCTTTGCAATAACAATTTATCCTTTAAGAACATGTCTATGCACGAATATGAATTGTGTCTGGGTGAGAAAAAGGTGTAGTCTCTATCTTTTTTTTTCAATATAAATTTTTATTGAAAGGTAAAAGGATTACATACAGCATATAATCTCACATTGTTGCGAACAACCATATAGTAACTAGCGCTTTTATACAGCTCTTATCTATGCACAGTAGCTAAACGTAGCATTTTAATATACTGTACAATTAGATATAGTAAAACATTTAAACACAAAAAGGGGTTAGTGTAAAGCTGAAGAGAATAAAGAGAATTAAAGAAAGGGTCAGTTATCAGTGTAATCACTACTATAGTCTGCAATCAGGAGTTCTGTTAGTCACCACAGAGGGGACCGTGAAGGAAGGCCTAACCGAAAAAAGAAGCCATGCCATGTTGGGGCCTGAGAGGGGGACAGATTTCACCCGTTGTCTAAGTTTGTATAATTACCTGAATATTTGAAGGCCAGCCAGGGAGACCAAAGCTTGTGGAATCGCTCTGACTATGGCCACGGTTTCCTCCATATCATACATTTCTTCTATAGAACGTAGCCTGGTATTGTGGGGACTCGTTTTGACTTCCAATGACTGGGAATGAGGATTTTTGCAGCATTTTTTGCAGCATTGAGTAAATACCTAGTCAGGGATCTCTTGTATCTCCCTATGTAGCAGTCAGCTATGTGTAACAAGCAGCAAGAGACAGACAAAGAGATTTTTGTTTCAGTAATTAGCCTTATTAATTCACATACTTTGCTCCAGAAGGCTGCCACAAGAGGGCGGTCCCACCAAATATGTAACATGTGCCCCTGTGCATGTTCCCACCTCCAACAAAGATCCGAGGACTGAGGGTACCACTTCTTAATTTTGTCCGGAGTAGCGTACCAATGAGTTAATAATTTGTATGACATTTCTTGGTACCTCGCACCAATTGAACATTTATGGGCAAAAATCAAGGCTCTGTTCCACTGTCCTCAGAATCTAAGTGAGTTATCTCTTCTAGAGACCTGGAACCACAAGCACATCAGTGAAGTTGCTTTAGCTATGGGGGTGGCAGTAAGGCACAGGGACTCAAAAGGCTTTATTGGCCTAAGTAAGCAGTGATGTATGCATGTAGTTGTGCAGTTGGTGGTAGGTCCAGAAGGAGGGGAAAGTATGGTGGTCTATGTCTTGTTTAATAGAATCAAATGGCTTAAGTTTTTGGTTAGTGACACAATGCACTACTAAGAGGGGAGTATTTGAGGCAGAGGATGGGGAATGGCGAATGTCATCGCCTCGGGGGAATTCTGGGTCTTGAGTGAACAGGGTAAGGGGTCCAGTGGAGGAAGAAATAGCATGGGCTTTGGCCACTTTGTGAAACAGCTTCAGAGTAGTTCCTATCAAGGGGTGCTGTTGAATAGCGCATGGAGTGAATTGCCAGGATATCCTCGGTAAAAATTCCAGGGGGGAATCAGACAACGACCGTTCAAGGTCAACCCAGTCTTTCTGGGTCCCATGGCAGTGCCAATCAAGCACTCTGGCAAGGTGTATCCCAAAATAATAAAATTGGAAATCTGGTAGACCAATGCCACCTCCCACTTTTTGTCTGGTCAGGGTGTTAATGTGAATGCAAGGTTTTTTCCCTTCCATATAAAACTGAGTGTGACACTGTTTAGCTGTTTAAAAACGTGCATGGGAGTGAAATTGGTAGAGTATGAAAGTAATAAAAAAGTCTGGGTAGAGTGGCCATCTTGATCAGTGGTTCTCAACTCCTGTCCTCAGGACCCACCAACAGGCCAGATTTTAAGTATTACCTTGAGGAGATGAAAACTAGAATACTGCAATCACTGAGCAGCAAATTATATCACCTGTGATGCATTTTAGTTATCCTGCAAACCTGGCCTGTTAGTGGGTCCTGAGGACAGGAGTTGAAAACCACTGATCTTAAGTAAGGCTGCTCTGCCGAACCATGAAAATGGTCTAAGTGCCCACTGTTTCAGGTCATTCTGGATATTGCGTTGGAGAAATTGGAAGTTGGCACTATAGATATCTGCAAGTTTGTCTGTCAATTTGACTCCTAAATATATAAGGGCATTCGATTCCCACTTAAAGTTACTGGAGGCAGTCGCTCTGGTAAGGTCCATCTGAGACAGTGTAAGGTTGAGGGCTTCAGATTTAGAGTAGTTTATAGTCATGTTGGATATGTATCCAAACGTTCGGAAAGCTTTAACCAGATTCTGTATGGAGGTATGTGGTCTAGTAAGGAAGAATAGGAGGTCAGTTCCGTATGCAGCTACCTTGTAGGTCTTGTTTCTTAAATGGAAACCCGTTATGTCCTGATTAGAATTTATCTGATGAATAAAAGGTTCTAAGGAAAGAATGAACAGGAGGGGATAGAGGGGGCACCCCTGCCTACTTCCATTGTTTATTCTTACTGGTTTTGAGAGGGTACCATTGATTTTAAGGTGAGCCTGCGGGAAATGGTATAGGGAGGTGATCAATGACATCATGTGTGGTCCCAGCCCCACATGGCGACATGTTGCCAACAGATAATCCCAGGCCACACGGTTGAAGGTCTTCTCTGCATCAATGGACAGGAGGAGGCCCTCTATACCCTCGGTGTGAGCCCCATGAATCATGTTAAGCGCCTTGATCACATTATCGCACGCTTCCCGTCCAGGCATAAACCCCACCTGGTCCAGACCAATAAACCCGGGCAGGAAGGCTGTCAGTCTTGTCGCTAAGATTTTAGCTAATATTTTTATGTCTAAGTTTAGAATTAAGATTGGCCTTTAGTTAGCACAATCTGTGGGGTCCTTAGCAGGCTTGGGAATTAAGGTTATGAGGGCCGTCGTGAAAGAGCTGGGGATGGGCTGAGGCATTTTTAAGTGATAAAGAGCTTGCAGGAGAGGTGTTTTTAGGTGTTTTTAATTGCTGCAAAAAGCTCTTCTTCAGTAAAAGGAGCCTCAAGGGATTCAGAGTTTGAGGCGGTAGTCCACTACTGGTAAGGTAGTCGTGTAGGGTTCGGTCCCTGTCGCCTATGAATTCCGGTGGTTTATGGGGTAGGTTATATAATTTGGTGTAGAAGGTCTGACATTTCTCCACAATTTGATTGTTTTTTTGCAGAAGAGTGCCATAGGTAGCTTTAATCGAGAGGATGTTTTTTGTGTGGTTTAATGATTTAAGGGCTCTGACAAGGAATTTGCCGCACTTGTTCCCATGCTCATAGTAGAAACCTTTCATAAAATACAGGGCGTATTTTGTCTTAAGATTAAGTCCTGTAGTTGTTCCCGGGCTATGAGAAACTCATTAGCTATGGCCTCTGCACGTGATTGTTTGTGTTGGGCTTCAAGGGCCGCTATTCTACCTGCTAGGGATTCAAGTTGTTTGTTAGATTCTTTTTTCTTTCGGGAGCTGTGTTTGATTAGTTCACTCCAGATGACACACTTATGAGCTTCCCAGATTGTCAGTGGGGGCATATCAATGGTGTTGATTATTTGAAAGTAGGAGTCTATTACAAACGCTACCTGTTTAGAAATGTTTGGGTCTGACAGAATTAAGTATTCAGCCACCAACTGCACAACTTATGTGGTATATCAGTCAGGTGTAGTGAGACCGAAACCGGGCAGTGGTCTGAAAGAGATTGAATGCCCATGGATGCTGAGTGCAACATAGGTAGGCTGCGTTGAGTCATAAATACATAATCTATACGTGAGTACTTCTTATGCATAGCAAAATAGTATGTAAAATCCTTACCTTTAGTATGCACCAAGTGCCAGGTGTCCACAAGTAAGAGGGAGTTCAGGGCACGTTTGACTTCATTCAGGATGGAGTACGACAGGCTAGATTTGCCATTGGAAGTGCCTTGGAGAGGTTGCAAAGGGATATTACAATCTCTCCCCGAGTAATATGCAGCCAGTGGCAAAGCTTTTAAGTTCATCAACCAACTGTCTACAAAAAGCCAGATGGCCTGTGTTCGGGAAGTAAACATTGACTACAGTAAGAGGCCTATTATGCCATAGACCTTTTAGGAAGAGAAATCTACCTAGGGGGTCCACACATTGTTGGATTATTTTGAAGTTTGCGTATTTGTGAATCAAGATGGATACACCTTTGGATTTGTTTGTGGAATTTGGCGAGTGGTACACCTCAGGAAAGTGTTTATCACTCAATTTAGGTATTGCTCGGGCCTGGAAATGCCTTTCCTGTAACAAAACAAAGGAAGGTTTGGCTTTTTTGAGTTCCCTCAGCAGAGAGGTTCTTTTTTCTGGGACGTTGAGACCCCTGAGGTTGTGGGATATCAAGGTGGGGTTCTTGCCCAGCGATGAGTAAGCCATTGCGCTGGTGACGGAAGCCAGTTAACGTAATAGAACCCCTCTAAGGTGAATGCAGGCCAGTGGTGAATTAGAGAGAAAAAAAGAAAAAGGTAGGGAAGGTAGGGAAGGGAGAGGGGAGAATCAAAGTCGGGTAACAGTTAAGATAGATAAACAGTAATAGGTTTTAGATATGAAAAACAACAGTAAAAAGTGAAGGCAAGAGAAAAAGCCCCTTCACCAGATAGGAAGTGGCAGCTATACAACATGATTAAATAGCACACCTCTGCGAATTGCAGAGGGGCTTCCTAAGTTGTGTCTGAGTAAACGGCGGTACACCTAATGGGTGTCACCTCTATTCAGACACAGTGTGGGGTGTGTGGGAGGTAAGAGCCAGCGTCTTATAAGGTGAGAAACAGTAACCAGGTAGCATACAGCTACTACTCAACCTCGCGGCCATATATAAAGTTAATAATACTGACAATGTTATAACCTGCTGTAGAAAAAGAGATTATTAGAAGCAACATAATGCATTTGCAAGACAGGTGCAAGTATACATCAATGTAGAACAAAGAAGTCCGACAATAAGCATGGACTCCGTTGCTCTAGAGGTAGCAAACCTCAGGTCACATGGCATGGGAGGGCAAATGCCCCGAGTTAGACTGTGGACAAGTTCATTAATGTGCGGGTTGTGGTATAAATGGCTGTGCCATGTCTGAATCCAAAGTGTAGTGTGGGATATCACAGAGTCTTAGCAGAAGAAAAAACTGTCTGCCAGCAAAGAACACTGTGTCCATACAATGGAACAAGGGACTAAAACAGAGAGCAACGTTCAGGTGCAATAAGTAGGTAAAGGCGTAAAAGAACATTGTCCATTTCCTACTCTTCTTCTTTTCATCCAGGGACGCTAGGAAATAAACAACCATGGAAGTCAGGAGGGCTGTACAGACAAAACAAATGGTAGATCTAGGGGTCACCTCTTCGGTGGTCACTACGTTCAGGTGTAGTCTTTGGCTCTGGTGCCCCTAGTAGAGTGAGCAGAGCGGGATTGGTCAGCTCCATGTTGTATCTGGAATTTCCCTTTTTTGGGCACATGCTTGGTAGGGGTAGAGTGTGTAGAAGCCAGTGGACTGTGTGTCAGTTCTGGGAATCAAAAGTCACGGTACCAATCCGGAAGGTCCACGGTTGGGATTTGAAGAGCTTCAAAAAACACTTGTAAATTGTCAGGTGTTCTGAGGAGATGTTATTGTCCTTCTCGTACGACAGAGGGCGAAAGGGAACTTCCCTCTGTAAGGGAGGTTATGCTGTTGCAGGACCTCCAACAAGGGACGCAACGCTCTACGGTTGCTCAGGATAATTGAGGATAGATCCTGGAAAAGAGCAATGGGTTGCTCGTTAAAGAGAATGGACTCATTTTGCCTTGCTTGCACCAGGACTTCCTCTTTGAGCTTGTATTCCGGGAGACAGTAGAATACATCTCTAGGTGGCGCTGCTGTATTTGGGCGAGGTCTAAGTGCACAATGAGCTTGTTCAAACTCTATGTTAGTGTCTGTTGGTCTCTCAAGCAAGTTATTAAAGTGATCTTATCCCGGGTGACCGACTCTGGGAGTCCCGCCACCCTTATGTTGTGTCATCTGCCGCGATTGTCTAGATCTTCCAAATGCTGGTTGACTGCAATTAGTTGGGCATTATGAGAGTTTGAGACAGACATCAAATGAGAAATTGCCTTGTCCCTCTTTTGGTCTGCCCTGTCATTTAGGGCCACCCGCTCATTGAGCGCTAAAAGGTCCGCCTACAGTTTCGGAGGAGAAAGTGTCCTTAATATCCGCCACAAACAGCGACATGTCGGCATATGAGAGGGGGTGGTCAGGAGGGGAGCGGTGGCTCGCCCTGCCCTCAAATGTAGTCTGTGAATCTCACTAAAACCTCGCTGTAAACCTTCATGTTGTCTCCCGATTCCATTTTGGATGAGTCGGTTCCTTGTAGAGCCCACTGTTGTGTTTTGAATATATCTGAGATACTCTGTGAGCGAGGCACCGGGGATGATCTACGAGGTGTATGCCCTGTTTGGAGTTGATTGTGCTTGCTCATCTTAGTTTATAGCTGTCAGTATTTGGCTAATAGGCTGCAGGGAGAGAGGCGCCCCTGTGCCCCTGCTTTAAGCTGCCATCTGCGCTGTGAACTGTGTCAGTGCCTTGTTTAAATGTCTTTTGTTGTGGGAGGGATGTTGAAAGTAATTTGGGTGTGCCAATATGGCCATGTTGACTAGGCCTGGTGTCAGCTGATCGATTTGCAATGTAGGGATGTAGTACCAGCAGCCCAAGTGCTTGTTGTGAGGTAGAGGCCTGTAGTAGAGGGCCTGTAGGGTACCTGTGGTCCGAGCTAGGAGGCCACATTATTGGGAGGCCTTGGGGGTGGTAATATGGGACAAGACACCAGGGTACACCACTTGGGTCACTCACAAGATGATGGTAAGCTGCGGGTGGTAGGCCTTGCAAGTTGCAATATGGCCACCGCACAAGACTTCTGCAGGCCGCACTGAGGCCCCGGGCTCATGTAATTTGTGCCGCCCGGATGGTCAGCAGGCCTCACTCTCCAAGGACCACTTTGTAAGCCCGGTAAGGTGGGTGGCAGTTCTAATAGGTGAATGGCGGCTCCGATGGGAGTATAGGCTGTGAGAGACGGGCGATGTGTCGGCCCGAATCCTCCCTATGAGCGGCGCCTCCAGCTCACAATAGGAAAGGGCGATTGGAGAAGGGATTGGATGTTTTTTGCTCTCACTGGTCTCTTGTAGGTGAGGATTTCTTCAGATGGAGTCTCAGGTTCCCGGAGTTCTTGTGTAGAGTTGAGCGAACCCGAACTATAAAGTTTGGGTTCGTACCAGACTTTAGGGTGTCCGTGTCCCAAACCCGAACCCGGACATTTGAGAAAAAGTCAGGGTTCGGGTTCGAGTATTTTATCGCCTTTTGAATAGCTGCAGGGCAGCCAATCAACAAGCGTTTCACTCGTTTGCCCTTAGAAGCCATCACAGCCATGCCTACTAATGGCATGGCTGTGATTAGCCAGTGCATCATGTGACCCAGCCTCTATATAAGCTGGAGTCACGTAGTGCTGCATGTCACATCATCTCATACTACTGTAGGGAGAGGATGCTGCTGCTGGTGTGAGGGACAGATTAGCATTATAAAATCATCTCATACTGGTGTAGGGAGAGGTTCCTGCTGCTGGTGTGAGGGACAGATTAGCGTTATAAAATCATCTCATACTGGTGTAGGGAGAGGTTTCTGCTGTTGGTGTGAGGGACAGATTAGCGTTATAAAATCGTCTCATACTGGTGTAGGGAGAGGTTCCTGCTGCTGGTGTGAGGGACAGATTAGCGTTAAAAAAAATAATATAAATTTGTGCTAAATAGTACATTTGCGTCCAGAAAGAGGAGAGCGTCAAATAAAGGACGTGTTCGTGATCATGGTGCTGCTGGTGTTGGTGGTGTTGGTGAAGCTCCTGTTGCAAGGAGAGGATGTGGTGAATTTGTGCCAGCTACACACACAAGTGAAACACCTTCCTCAGGTGCGAGTAGCCGACAGAACCTTCAACATTATATGGTAGGCCCAAATGCCGCTCAACAAATGGTGAGGCCAAAACAAGTACAGGCGATAGTAGATTGGGTGGCAGACAATGCCTCCAGTTCATTCACATTGTCTCCCACCCGGTCCCTTGATGAAATCTCAGAGTTGGCACCTGAACACCATGGCCATCTGTTTTTCATCTCAGCCCCTTGTAAATCAGCTAAGCAGTCTGAGCCCCAAGTCATGCAGCAGTCTCTTATGCTTTTTGATGACTCTGCTGGTGTGCATTCTGTGGGCCATCCACATAGCCCTGCCCCAGAAGTGGAAGACATTGAGTGCACCGATGCCCAACCACTTCTGTTTTAGGATGAGGACATGGAAACATCACCGCAGCACGTCTCTGATGATGACAAAACTGCTGCGGCTTTCTACAGTGTGCAGACTGACAAGGAGGGCAGTGGTGAAGAGTGGGTGGAAGATGATGTGGAGGATGATGAATTCCTAGACCCCAGATGGAATGAAGGTCATGCGAGTGACGTGTGCAGTTTGGAGGAAGAGGTGGTGATCGCACAGAGGCACCAGCACAGCAAAAGAGGAAGCAGGTTGCAAAAGCGGAGCGACTGTCCCCTAGACAGTAAGCCTGCTACTACCTACCGCACCCAGGGACCTAGCACACCAAAGGCAGCTCAAAGGAGTTCCCTGGCATGGCAGTTCTTCAGACAATGTGCTGACGACAAGACACGAGTGGTTTGCACACTGTGCAATGAGAGCCTGAAGCGAGGCATAAATGTTCTAAACCTGAGCACAACTTGCATGGCCAGGGATCTACATGCAAAGCACGAGCTGCAGTGGAATAAGCACCTCAAAATCCAAGAAAGATCTCGGGCTCCTCCTGCTTCCTCTTCTGCTGCTGCCTCAGCCTCTTCCTCCCCCTCTACAGTGCCAGTGTACCTGCCACCCAGCAAACAGACAATGTGACAGCAATGCCACCATGCGCGCGCATTTCCACACCATGGTCCCATGGAAGCTTACAGCTTTCCATCTCCCAAACACTGGAGAAAAAGAGGAAGTACCCCCCTACCCATTTGCGATTCCTGACCCTGAATGCCAGCATTTCCAAATTCCTGGCCTTTGAAATGCTGTCATTCCATCTGGTGGACATGGACAGTTTTAAAAACCTGATGGCGGTGGCTGTCCCACAGTACGTGGTTCCCAGCCGCCACTACTTTTCCAGGCGAGCCATCCCTTCTCTGCACAAACAAGTCAGGGACAAGATCAAGTGTGCACTGTGCAACGCCATCTGTGGCAAGGTCCACATAACCACTGATACGTGGACCAGTAAGCACGGGCAGGGACGCTATATCTCACTAACTGCACACTGGGCAAATGTAGTAGTGGGTGGGCCTGAGGCAGATAGCAGTTTGGCGAATGTCCTTCCACCACCAAGGATTGCAGGGCATTTCTCTTTGCCTCCTGTTGCCTCCTCCTCCTACTCCACTTCCTCCTCCTCTACCACCTCCTCATCTGGTAAGCGTAACACCTTCACCACCAACTTCAGCACATCCAGGGGGAAATGACAGCAGGCTGTTTTAAAACTGATATGTTTGGGGGATAAACCCCACTGCGCAGGAGCTGTGGATGGGCATTGAACAACAGACCGATGAGTGGCTGTTGCCACTGAGCCTCAAGCTCGGCCTGGTGGTGTGCGATAATGGGCAAAATCTCGTAACAGCTCTGGGCCTAGCCATTTTGACGCACATCCCTTGCCTGGCGCATGTGCTGAATTTGGTGGTGCAGAAATTTCTAAAAAAAACTACCCGGATATGTCAGAGCTGCTGCAGAAAGTGCGGGCCATCTGTGCGCGCTTTCGGCCTTCTCACCCTGCTGCTGCTCGCCTGTCTGCGCTGCAGCGGAACTTCGGCTTTCCCAATCACCGCCTCCTATGCGACGTGCCCACAAGGTGGAACTCCCCCTTGCACATGCTGGAGAGACTGTGCGAGCAGCAGCAGGCAATAGTGGAGTTTCAGCTGCAGCACGCACGGGTCAGTCGCTCTGCGGAACAGCACCACTTCACCACCAATGAGTGTGCCTCCATGCAAGACCTGTGTACCATATTGCGGTGTTTCGAGTACCCCACCAATATGGCCAGTGCCAATGACGCTGTTCTCAGCGTTACTATCCCACTTCTATGTCTCCTTGAAAAAACACTTTGGGCGATGATGGAAGAGGATGTGGCACAGAAGGAGGAGGAAGAGGGGTCATTTCCACAGTTATCAGGCCAGTCATTCACAAGTGGCTCGGAGGGTGGGTTCCTGCACCAGCATAGGCCAGGTAAAAAATGTTCAAGCCAGGGCACAGTTCTGGAGGATGAGGAGGAAGAGGATGATGAGGAGGAGGAGGAACCGTGTTCACAGCAGCGTGGCACCCAACGCAGCTCGTGGGCATCACTGGAGCATGGCTGGGGAGATACAGAATACACAGATGATACACCTCCCACAGAGGAAAGCTTGTTTTGCCTCTGGGCAGCCTGGCATACATGAGCTACTACATGCTGCAGTGCCTGCGCAATGACAGCCGAGTTGCCCACATTGTAACTTGTGCTGATTAATGGGTGGCCACCCTGCAAGATCCCCGTTACAAGGACAACGTGCCATCCTCAATTCCCTCACTGGAGCGTGATCGGAAGATGCGCGACTAGAGTTGAGCGAACCCAAACTGTAAAGTTTGGGTCCGTACCGAACTTTTGGGTGTCCGGGACCCGGACCCGAACCCGAACCCGGACCCGAACCCGAACCCGGACTTTTCAAAAAAAGTCCCGGTTTGGGTTCGGGGTTCTGGTATTTTATTCCACGTGTTGTAAAGCTGCCAAGGGCAGCTAATCAACAAGTGTTTCACTGGTTTTCCCTAGAAGCCATCACAGCCATGCCTACTAATGGCATGGCTGTGATTGGCCAGTGCACCATGTGACCCAGCCTCTATATGGGGCTGGAGTCACCGTGCTGCATGTCATATGTTCTCAGGATAGTTTAGGGAGAGGATGCTGCTGGCTCTGTGAGGGACAGATTGCAGAACATCTCATCCTGCATTACTGAACGATCTGATTGTGGACTAGGGAGAGATACTAGTACTGGTGCTTTGAGGGACAGATTGCACTTCATCCTGCTGCACAGAACGATCTGACTGGACTAGGTAGAGTCTGTTGCTTTAAGGGAAAGATTATTCTTCTAAAATCATCATCAAGTTGTACAGGGAAAGGTTCCAGCTGTTGCTTTAAGGGAAAGATTATTCTTCTAAAATCATCAAGTTGTACAGGGAAAGGTTCCAGCTGTTGCTTTAAGGGAAAGATTATTGTTCTAAAATCATCTTCAAAGTGTGTGGGAAAAGCCTGTTTCAGCCGCATAGAGCCATATTAGTGTTCTAAAATCATCTTCACAGTGTGTGGGAAAAGCCTATTGCAGGCACATAGAGCCATATTATTGTTCTAAAATGTATATATATATATATATATAATATGCGGCTGGAAGAACAGTAATATGGCTCTATGCAGCTGGAAGAACAGTAATATGGCTCTATGCCCCTGCAATAGGCTTTTCCCATACACTTTGAAGATGATTTTAGAACAGTAATATGGCTCTATGCGGCTGAAATAGGCTTTTCCCACACACTTTGAAGATGATTTTAGAACTCTGATATGGCTCTATGCGGCTGAAACAGGCTTTTCCCACACACTTTGAAGATGATTTTAGAACACTAATATGGCTCTATGCGGCTGAAATAGGCTTTTCCCACACACTTTGAAGATGATTTTAGAACACCGATATGGCTCTATGCGGCTGAAACAGGCTTTTCCCACACACTTTGAAGATGATTTTAGAACACTAATATGGCTCTATGCGGCTGAA
>BLSH010506057.1:554469-564659 GCA_018402905.1 Glandirana rugosa
CGACTGTTGTGACGTACCCTAAGTTTAGGTCGTATCCACCGTACATGATACCTCGCATCGAATCATTTAAACCGAGAAAACTTTAAATCACAAGAACAGTACGGGAGGGTAGAGGAAAAGGATATTACATACCGTTTACATAAATGAGACACTAGTGATAAAAGGTTCAATAGGTAATGAAGGTGTAGACGTTAGTCGAGACCCACCAAACATTAACCGTCCAGATTGTCTCGTAATAAAGATCAACCCCGAAGGTAGTAAAAGTGATGGTAATTTAACAGGGCGCAATGTAAGTTCGTTGTTACTCTCATTGTTGCTTGAATGTAACGCGGGACAATTTAATGGTAGTGAAAATGATGGAAGCCCCAACTAGAAATAATGCTCTGTTAGACCTGCCAATTACAAACCACCCAGAGCTGATTGCAGATGTGGAAGTAATGGATAACTTGGAAAATAGTGATCACAGAGTAAATACATTTGCCATACATTATAGGAAAAGGAGATGGGAGGGCATGACAAGAACACTAAATTTCAAAAGAGCCAAATTTACTAAGCTACGCTCCATAGTACATGCCACCTATGCTGGATTTGAATCCCATGCAGTGTTGTCAGCCCTAACCCTACAGAACACCTCTCCCTCTACTCATCTCCATAGCATAAAAAGGAAGTGTTCAGTCGTTCCGAAGGGAGAACTCTGGCAAGGCTGACAACAAGGTTTGGGATTAAGTGCAGCTGGGGCATTGGAGTTCCACTTGGGAAAAAAAAATAAACATCAGCAGCTACAAATACTGTAGCTTCTGACTTTTAAAATAAGGACACTTACCTGTCCAGGGAGCCCGCAATGTCAGCACCTGAAGCTGACCCATCCCTCGACTCTGGGCGCAGGCGCCGGCATCCTTACTAAGGGAAACCTTGTGGCTTCACAGCCTGTTTCCTACTGTGCATGCGTGAATCACACTGCACATTCTGAATGGTCCCTGCTGCCTTCTGGGACCTGTGTGTCTCCCAGAAAAAAGAGGAGGGGAGAGGACGGACATTGCATAGTTCATCGCACAGAGTGCAGCCGACATTCCCCGGAAGTGGGAGCAGATACCTGGATTTCACAGGTATCCGCTCCCCCCATCCTCCCTGAAAGGTGCCAAATGTGGCACCGAAGTGGGGGAGGAATCTGATCCACGGAAGTTCCACTCATGGGTGGAACTCTGCTTTAAGCAGAAAGTTAGGAACTTTGATTTCTGACAGATCAATGGGCATTTTTGATACTTGCAGAGGCTTTAACGAAAATAAAACAGGTGAAATGGACATGTATTGGAAAAATGTACCGAATGTGTTTTTTTTATTATTAATATGTTGTTGAGAGATACCCCAAAGTTTCTATTTGATTAGTAATGATAAACAGTAATGTTTTAGAGCCATCTTATTTAGGTCCATTAACTGCAGGGTGAAAGTGCTGTGCAGTATGGAAGAAGCATTAGAATGAACTTTAAAAGCCAGGAATATGATCATGACAAGCACTCTGTCTATTATTATAGTACTTGGGAAGACAGCAGACTTTACCGACTATGGAGAAAAAAAGTAAATGTATTTATACACTGCAATCTTGGTAAAATATTTTTTATATTTTAAAGTAGGTTCTATTTATTAGGTAAAGCAAGGAGTCTAAATGATTGCTCAACTTTTTGTAAATCAGATCAAAATTGTACATGGTATAAATATAATGTTTCCATAAGTACCAAAGTACATCTTATTATGCTATTCTAGATAGTAGTGTTGGGCGAACGGTTCGATCTGAGCATGAGTTTAGGCCGAACATTTGCCTGTTCGACCGTTCGCTGAACACCCGAATTTGCAGGATGTTTGCCCCACCGAACATCCTGCAATGCTCTGCACGCTACACAGTGCATTCTGAGCCCTGATTGGGCAAAGCTTTGCCCAATTATGGTGCAGTGTAAACTGGTTGTTAAGGAGCGGGGCCGGGAAGCCGGCTGCGGCATCCTTAACAATTGATGAGTCACCAGCTGTCAAATGGTTTCCCCGTTGACAGCTTAAAAAAAAAAGGTGCCAATTAAAAAAAAAAAAGCAGCCAAAATTAAAAAAAAAACAAAAACAGTGTAGGTTCCCCTCAAAATCCATACCAGACCCTTATCCAGGCATGCAACCCAGCTTCAGGAAAGGGCGGGGGGGCGAGCAAGAACAAAACCAGGACACATGCCCTCAACATGGGGGGGTGGGTGCTTTGGGGCAGGGGGGCTCTGCATCCTTTATTAAACAATAAAAAAATAGTGTCCCTCAGTGTAAATCCATCATCAATCATGCCGCCAGCCACAACGCGTTTTTTTTTTTATTTTAGTGTGGGGTTCCCCTTAAAACCAATACCAGACCCCAAGGGCCTGGTATGGACTGGGGGGACCCCACACCATTTTTTTCTTTTTTTTTCAATAGCTGGGTGCTGGCAATTTTAAATGGGATTTGACTAATTTATTTTTCTTTATAAATGTCAGTTTTGCTATATCATGTTCTGTACATGCTACAGGTGCTTTACAGCCAGACTAAGGGGGCCTATATTTAAATGAATTTTTCATTTTTATTTTTGCACTTTAAGCATAACTAAAATCACAGCCCTTAAAAAAAAATGATTGTTTAAAAAAAAAAAAAAATTGCAATGATACATGTCCCCCAGGGCAGTACCCAGACCCCCATACCCCCTTTTATGGCCAATTACCTGCATGTGAGCTTTCAAAATTGGCACTTTTGATTTTTCCTGTTCGGCTCCCATAGACTTTAATGGGGTTCGCCGTTAGGGTTAGAACTTTTCCCTTGTTCAGGAGTTCTGCTGCAAACCAAACAGGGGGATGTTCGGCCCATGTCTACTAGATAGTAAAAAGTCCAACAGTAAAAAGTACTTTTTACTATTTATCTTGAATATGCATTTTATGAATGTATTATTTACAATATATTGCAGCAACTTATTGCACAGCTCATTATACAGACCTATAAACATCAGCCCCCATCAGGAAGAATATTCTTAAAATTTCCAAGATCTAGGACTTTTAGCACAGAAATGCAGACAGCATAGGAACAGTCTGTTAGACGTATTTTTTTTTAAACTCATTGATATATTTATGGGATATTTGAAGTAACCAGAGGACTTTGAAATATATGTATAGGCCAAAAAAAAAAAATAAAAACACCTCTGCAATACAAGCAAATCTCCATATGTTTTATCCCTTTAGAAACTAAAAGTAGAGAAAAATACCTTCCCATCTAAAAAAACATTGAGCTCCTAATTTCTTGTGTGCTTCTCTGAAATATGAAGCAGTGTTATCAGTCCTGCCCCGTTCTCCTGTGTGAACTACAGAACACGTTCCCCATATTTTATGAAGGCGGGGAAAGGGGAACATAACCTATACAATAGAGAAATAAAACAGCTTGGTATTTTGGTGTAACAGAGGATCTGTTTATCTGCTTAAACAGGAAGTCAGGAACAATCTGAATCTCTGGCAGATCAATGAGTATTTTTCTTTTTATGCAGCATTTTTTTTGAAGTGACAAAACATGAAGAATAATACTGAACATGTTTTTTTTTTTTTATTTTGCACAGGCATACACTTTTTAGAGAAATACTCACAAGCAGTGTGAGAACATGCAAACTCAATTCAGATATGACCAATGTAGAAGCTGCATAAAGTCCCCAGGACTAGCCCTTTATCCACCATTTTCCTGCTGTTCCAAGCACCGTTTTTCTCCCTCCACAATTATAATTCTGTTGGTACATATGATTTCTCATTTTTAAACCTTCTTTCTATGTACTGTACTGAAACTAAACTCAAGCTCTCCTCCAGCTGAGAACAGATTAATATAGTGTTTAGCAGATTTATTAAAATTAGTTGGCTCATTGTAGAAAAAATTCACTATTCACATTCACCTATTTTAATTCTGACATGCCACCTCAATTTGTCAGCATGTCACAAAATAATGCCTTTTACTTTAATAAGCATACCAAAGGAATCATTTTTTTTCTGGATTAAAATTGACTTTAATGAGACAGGTCATGGAAGCAAAATTACAGAAAGAAAAGTGGAGCCTGTGAAGATAATTGAAATTACCTTTCAGTCTTACCTGCTAATAATTAATCAACTGTTTTTGAATGTGGAATTGTGTTTTATAATACCAACATTCTACCAGATAATGTAATTGTACATTTTGTTCTGAATGCCAGCGTAAGTTAGTTGTGCTGTCTCTGTAGATAAGTGACATCTCCTCATTTATAGCTAATGAGTCATTTCCTGTTTGTTACATCACAATAGTCTCTTTTTAAATTAAAATGAACTACAGGCAGAAAAAAAAACACTAATTCGTGTAGGTATGTGAACAGGTTTTAGGAGGTACTCACCCAATGACCCAGCTAGGTGTTGGTGAAAATATTACTGGTTAAATGAGTGAATTTTCAATTTTAATCCAGTTGTGGTATTTTCTGGATAGCATTAAAGTGATACCAATTTTTAATATATATCTATTTCTTTTTTTCTTTTCTTTCAAGGAAGTCCAGACCTACATAGTTTGTATAGTCTTCTTCCTTCAAGATTTTCCTTATTTTTTTCAGACTGATCCTCTATCCACTGTCCCCCCCCCATTTTTGTTTACAGGTGTCTCTTTTAGCTAGATGGCTGCTAAGGAGCATGCGCTCTGCCGACCGAAGATGTGTGCACTAATTGAAACGTGCAGTGCCCCACAACACATGTCCCTGCTCCTTTCTCCAAGTTCCCGTAAGGAGCCTGTGGGAGACTATAACTCCTCTACCACTCCTCTACCCTCATCACTCCTCTACAAGCCAGAAGTTTGGAGGAAGAGCATGGTTCATTTAAAACCTTGTTATGACAAGAGACAGAAGGTAAGTGTTTGTGAGCAGATGAAGGGGTTGTGAATGTTTTAGGGCATTTTTAATTTATAAATCTAACTCCAGGTTATTAACCAGCTTCCTCCCACCTTCCTCCCACCCCTAACATCTGGTATGAAGGAAAAAACTATTCAAATGCCCATTTTACTTACCTAAAGCCATGGTCATGCAATGTCACCAGCCCAATCCTTCTCTCTTCTTCTGTTTACTTCTGGAAGTCCTTCTGTGGGTGTCCACATGACTGTCTGCATGATATGGACATGTTCTATTGGTGGAGGTGACAATTCCAACAGTTGGGTTCTCTAACATAGGCTCCAGAGACAGGACAACTCATCCGGGGGGCAGTGAGGGGACCAACGCTCAAGTAGATAACAAGAAGGGGAAAATGTCTGATCCCCAGGGCAAAAATTAGATTGGTTCATAGTGGAAGATTTATCACACTAAAGGAGTGCTTAGTATGAGGTGTTTGGAATCCAGACTAAGAAGTAAGTCAAATGATGCACAATGCACTATTTCACTATTGTTGCCTGGAGTTGGGCTTTAAAGTGTCACCAGGGGCGTAATTACAGGGGTTGCAATTGCAACTGGACCCCATGCTCCAGGGGGCCCATGTGCCTCCCTTGTACACCTGGATAGGAGGGATGGCGGGGGAGCCATTTAGAGGAATCAATCTCCCCCATTTTCCTCCTAATGCAGGAGGTTCCTCTATATGCTGCCTCTGCCACCCCTCCTATCCAGTTTACTTGTCTTTTGCTGTTTCCAGGGTCCCTGTTTGCTTCCCTGGTCCGCCCCCCCCCAACAGAGCTGCTGTCTTCCCCCCTCCTCACTCCTGCCAGCTGCTGTAGAAAATGCATCATGATGGAGAGATGGGAATGGGTCGGTAAATTTGTAATTTACCGGCTCCTTCCTTTTCTGAATGGACAGAGCCAGTGATTGGTACCAATTGGTTCATTCGTAAATGAAGCATAGTAAACTGTTTTTACTATATTTCTGTTTCTGAATGAATGGGAGACTTGGTACACAACCATTCCTGTCTATTCATTCTGTGCAGCTGAGGCTACACAGATGGAGTTTGAAGGCTGAGGTTCATTTAGACCCCTGATATCTCATCAAAGCCCCCCAACAGGGCTCCTAAAATGTAAAAAATAATAAAAATAAAATTGTGCAAGCTCTCTTATATGATGTGAAGAATGTGTTTGGAATCTTAATCGGGATTGTTTGTAGGAGATATAGTATTCTGGGGAGTATGTTTATTTTGAGGATAGCGATCCTCCCGAACCAAGAGAAAAGTCCTGTGGACCAGGATTTGAGGTCTTGTTGCATGGTTTTGAATAATGGGGGGAAGTTACTGTTGTAGAGGTCAGTCAAGGATGAGGGCAGTTGAATTCCTAGATATTTGATGGATTGTGTGCCCCATTTAAATGGAAAGCTGGTCTGGCATTGTTGGCATGTAGCTTGTGGTAACGTGATATTGAGGGCAGTCGACTTTGAAAAGTTAATCTGTAGGTTAGAGAGCAACTTGAAGGTGTCAAAATCTTGGAGTAGGTTAGGGATGGTTACATGTGGCTCCGTGAGGAAAAGGAGGATATCGTCCGCAAAGGCGGCCAATTTACATGTTTGATTGGCTATTGGGATGCCTTTAATATCTGGGCTGGCCCTGAGATGGAGTTTGTTATAGACCTCCCAGTGTTAAAGAGGAGGTGGAGACTCTGCTCCTTGCATAGATGGAAAGAGCTGCAAGGGCTTGGACAGTGATAATAATGGGGGATTTTAACTACCCAGAAATTAACTGGAGTAATGGCACTGCTGGGACAGCTAAAAGGCAAACATTTATAAACCTATTACAGGACAATTTTATGGTCCAGTTTATTGAGGCCCCAACTAGGAATGACGCTTTGCTGTACCTGGTAATCTCAAAGCATGCAGAGCTTATTACCAATATTCATATAAAAGAACATCTGGGTAACAGTGACCATAACATGATTTCATTTAATGTAAGCTGCAAGCAACACAAACACATACGGGAAAGATAAAAACACTTAATTTTAAGAGAGCAAATTTTACAAAGATGAGGGCTGCTCTCCAGGACTTAGACTGGGAGGGGATATTGGCATCGATGAACACAGAATAGAAATGGGAATTTTTTTTAAAAAAACTGTATGCAAACTCACTGCAAAGTATATTCCCATGGGCAATAAGTTTAAAAGGCTAAAAAGAAAACCTATGTGGCTCAC
Organism: Glandirana rugosa; assembly: GCA_018402905.1. Lineage (NCBI taxonomy): Eukaryota > Metazoa > Chordata > Amphibia > Anura > Ranidae > Glandirana > Glandirana rugosa. The sequence continues at coordinate 561,601 of BLSH010506057.1, forward strand.
GGCCAAAGTTAAAAAAGTTATACATGATAAGAAAAGAGCATTTAAAAAATATAAAAATGAGGGAACACTATCATCTTTTAATTGTTACAAAGAATATAACAGAATATGTAAAAAGGAAATCAAGGATGCAAAAATTCACAACGAGCGACAGATTGCAAAAGATAGTAGAACAAACCCCCAAAAAATCTTCAAATATATTAATAGTAAAAAAGTCAGGTCTGAGCATGTAGGCCCTTTACAAAATAATCTAGAGTGCGTGACTGGGGAAGAGAAGGCAAACTTATTAAATACTTTCTTCAGCTCTGTGCATACAAAGGAGCATGGGAAACTCATGTCCACAATGGGGGGGGGGGGGTGGTAGTGACACATGATCCACAATGGCTCAAAAGTGAAATGGTCCAGAAGTATTTAGACGGAATAAAGGTAGATGAAGCACCTGGACCAGAATGCATCCATCTACGGATCCTAAAGGAATTGAGCCATGTCATTTCAAAGCCATTGTATCTAGTTTTTAGGGACTCCTTAATGACTGTAATAGTACCACTGGATTGGCGTAGGGCCAATGTGGTGCCCATATTTAAAAAGGGATCAAAGTCTTTACCAAGTAACTATAGACCTGTTAGTTTAACTTCTATAGCTGGGAAGATACTGGAGAGTTTAATAAAAGACCACATAGATGAGTTCTTGTTTGAAAAAAATGTTTTAAGCAACAGACAGCATGGATTCATGAAAGACAGAAGTTGTCAAACAAACCTGATTTCTTTTTATGAGGAGATAAGTAAAAGCTTGGACAGAGGGGTGGCTGTGGACATGGTATACTTGGTTTTGCAAAAGCACTTGACACCATTCACCACACATGGCTAATGTGTAAGATAAAGTCTACAGGTTTGGAAAGTTCAGTTTGTAAATGGATAGACAATAGAGTTGAACAAACCCGGACTGTAAAGTTCGGGTCCGTACCAAACTTTGGGGTGTCCGGGACCCGGACCCGAACCAGGACTTTTTTCAAAAAAAGTCCGGGTTCGGGTCCGGGGTTCTGGTAATTTTAATGAAAGTTCTGAAAATTGCTGCAAAAAAGTCCAGGAAGGTCCTAGAGGTCTGCAAAAGGAAGGAAAATGGGGGTAAGGGTGGGAAAAGTGCCCTACAAAGAAATGGGGACAGGGAAATAACTTTAAATATTTAAAAAAAATAAAAACATAAAAAAAGCAAAAATGGAGGTGAATGTGGATCATCTTGAAACTGGGTCTGAAAAGTATTAATTAACGGTAGAGGCCATATAACTGTTCTAAAATCATCTTCAAACTGTGTCAAAAAAGTATAAATAAGCTGGGAGAACCCATATCACTGTTCTGCAAACATCTGAAAACTGTGTGTGTCACTTTAAATATAACCGGGACTAACTGAACTACTGTTCTGCAAACATCTGTAAAGTCTGTGTGTCACTTTAAATATAGCCGGGAATAACTGAACATCTGTTCTGCAAACAACTGTAAAGTCTGTGTGTCACTTTAAATATAGCCAGGAATAACTGAACATCTGTTCTGCAAACATTTGTAAAGTCTGTGTGTCACTTTAAATATAGCCGGGAATAACTGAACATCTGTTCTGCAAACATCTGTAAAGTCTGTGTGTCACTTTAAATATAGCCAGGAATAACTGAACATCTGTTCTGCAAACATTTGTAAAGTCTGTGTGTCACTTTAAATATAGCCGGGAATAACTGAACATCTGTTCTGCAAACATCTGTAAAGTCTGCGTGTCACTTTAAATATAGCTGGGAATAACTGAACATCTTGTCCCACCCTTACCCCCATTTCCTTCGTTTTACAGACCTCTAGGACTTTCCAGGATTATTTTACAGCCATTTTTGTGCCTAAAAGTTCGGGTCCCCATTGATTTTAATGGGGTTCGGGGTCCGGGACAAAGTTCGGGTTCTGTCCGGACCCGAACCAGGACTTTGTCCCGAAGTTCGGCCGAACCAGCAGAACCCGGACTTCTAGAAGTTCGCTCAACTCTAACAGACAACAGGCTAAAAGACCGAATTCAAAGAGTAGTGGTTAATGATTCTTATTCTGAATGGTCTAAGGTTATCAGTGGTGTACCCCAAGGTTTAGTGTTGGGACCCTTACATTTCAATATACTTATAAATGATATAGGGTCTGGGATTAAAAGTACAATTTCAGTGTTTGCAGATGAAACCAAGCTATGCAGTGGAATGACGTCCTTGCAGGACCTTGCAGACCTCAATGCACTGTCGAATTGGGCGACTATGTGGCAAATGAGATTTAATGTTGACAAATGTAAAGTTATGCACTTAGGGGCTAAGAATATGCACGCATCGTACATACTAGGGGGAGTACAACTGGGGGAATCCATACTGGAGAAGGATCTGGGGGTTTTGGTAGATCATAAGCTTAATAATGGCATGCAATGCCAAGCTGCGGTTTCCAAAGCAAGCAAAATCCTTTCTTGTATTAAGAGAGGTATGGACTCCAGAGATAGAGACATTACTTTGCCCCTGTACAAATCATTAGTAAGTAGAGTTGAGCGGACACCTGGATGTTCGGGTTTTTGGGGAAAAGTTCGGGTTCGGGTTCGCTCGGAACTTGACCCCAGACCCCCAACCCCATTGAAATCAATGGGGACTCGAACTTTTGGGCACAAAAATGGCTGTAAAAAAGTCCTGGAAAGTGCTAGAGGGCTGCAAAAGGAAGAAAAGTGGGGGTAAGAGTAGGACAAGTGCCCTACAAAGAAATGGGGATAGGGAAATAACAATAATCTGTCCCTTACAGCACCAGCAGGAACCTGACCCTATAGCAGTAGGCAATGATTTGAGAACAATAATCTGTCCCTTACAGCAACAACAGGAACCTGACCCTATAGGAGTAGGCAATGATTTTAGAACAATAATCTGTCCCTTACAGCAACAGCAGGAACCTGACCCTATAGGAGTAGGCGATGATTTTAGAACAATAATCTGTCCCTTACAGCAACAGCAGGAACCTAACCCTATAGGAGTAGGCGATGATTTTAGAACAATAATCTGTCCCTTACAGCAA
>BLSH010506057.1:565379-581945 GCA_018402905.1 Glandirana rugosa
TACCGTGCTCCCGACCTACCAGTGACCACCACCACACTTCCAGGTCTACCAGCACGACCCGTCTTCTTACCAGTAAGTCCGACCCAGCCGTTGACCGCCCGACACGCCGTGTTCTTCCAGTCCGTTTCCCACCAGTTCAGGTTCGTCTCAAGTAATTGTCTGACCGTCGCCTCCATGCCTCCCAAGTCTGTTAACCTACCAGCACCTATCGGCCCCAGCCACGTCCGTCTGTTTGTCGTCCAGTCCTGTTGGGCCCAGCCTAGTCCTTCCATCCATGTTGTGTTCTCGTCCTTATGTCCTTGTCTCGACCCGAAATACCCGAACCCAAACTTTTTTTCAAATGTCCGGGTTTGGGTCCGGGTCACGGACACCCCAAAGTTCGGTACGGACCCAAACTTTACAGTTCGGGTTCGCTCAACTCTAGCTGTCCGTTCTACAGCGTCTGAGTACCTGTGAGCCCAGCTCTGTTCCTGTATTCCTGCTCTTGTGTTGTACCTACCTTCCTGATCCGACCCGGGTTGTCCTGACCTGCTGTTTGTCTGCCTGCACCGACCCCGGCTATCCACGACCATCCAATTGTCTGAACCCTCCGTACCTCCGCTGCCAGTCTGTTAATGAACTCTGCTTGGACTTGACCACCCTTTGCCTGACCTTCTTGTGCCGCACAGCCCGCCAGTTGCCGACCCAGCCTGAATGACCATTCTTCTGCCCAGCACGACCATCTGGACCTTCACACCACCACCAGTGACCATCCAGCCCTCGTGCCATCCCGCACTCTCAGGCTCCCTGTCTACTCTACCAGGGACCCCTGAATCGTGTGCGCAAGAGTGGTTGTTCCCTGCACACGACGGAATCTACCACCAGGATTGTGACAAGTGCACTGAGAACAAGGTTAGAGATTTTTGGATACATGCTGGTGTCACTTTGACTTTGGATAGAAGTAACAGGTGCGTAAAAATTGGGCTTTGGGTGTCGGTGGTGCCTTCACACCATCACCCTATAGAGGTGCTCTTCATGAAGGCAATAATTGGCCTTGCTGTAAAAAATTGCAATGATATGCACCTGTCAAACAGGTGCAGTAAAATTGGTCTTTGGGTGTCGGTGGCACCTTCCCACCATAACCCTATAAAGGTACTCTTGATGAAAGCAAGAATTGGCCTTGCTGTAAATAATTGCAATGATATGCACCTGTCAAACAGGTGCAGAAAAATTGGGCTTTGGGTGTTGGTGGAGCCTTCCCATCATAAACCTATAGAGGTACTCTTGATGAAGGCAAGAATTGGCCTTGCTGTAAAAAATTGCAATGATATGCACCTGTCAAATAGGTGCAGAAAAATTGGTCTTTAGGTGTCGGTGGCGTCTTCCCACTGTAACCCTATAGAGATATTCTTGATGAAAGCAAGAATTGGCCTTGCTGTATAAAAATTGCAATGATATGCACTTGTCAAACAGGTGCAGGAAAATTGGTCTTTGGGTGTTGGTGGCGCCTTCCCACCGTAACCCTAGAAAGGTGCTCTTGATGAAGGCAAAAAAAATTGCAATGATATGCACCTGCCAAACAATAGATTGGTCTTTGGGTGTTAATTGTGCCCATGAAACCTATACCAAAAACATTCTTGCCAATGAAATGATTGAACACCCTCAAAGCTAGGCAGCCTCGAAGTCCTGCAGAGATTCCACATCCCAAAAACACTTAATCAGTGACATCGGCATCAGGAACTTCATAGCTGGTAACCCGGGACTGATTCATTTTGATAAAAGTCAAACGGTCCACGGAGTCTGTGGACAGATGCATTCTGGGTCTGTGCGGTAGGCTGAAATTCAGCAGGAATTCAACCTGCCCATAAACCGCCTGATTTGTGACATGTCCACCAGGTGGAACTCGACTTTAGCAATGCTGCAGCGGCTATACATTCAGCAGAGGGCCACCAATGAGTACCTGTGTGAGTACGGCATAACGACAGGCTCAGGCCGCCATTAAGGATGCATGCACTGTACTGTCACCATTTGAGGAGGCCACAAGGATCGTGAGCATTGCATGCATCAGTGACACAAACCCTGTTGTGTTCCTGCTGCTTTCTTTCCTCTCAAGGCCAACTTTATCCTTCCATTGATCCGGATTTTCATTGTTACATATGCTCGGTGAGTAACTGTGGACTGTATAAGCATATCCCTTATTTATGAGCATCATGTTGGATGGGAATTCTAATGCGGCGGGGGTGAGATTTAGCAGGACCCTGAGCAGTGCACTGGAGAACCCTTTGAGGTCAGTGGCCAGTCAGGGTCTTCATGTCACTGGGACGAAGGGACTGGTTCTCTCAAGTCTTTGTTACGCAAAATAGAAAATTTAATGATTAAAGAGATTAAATGTTTTTGGGATAAAAACACTTTGAATGAGTACCTCTCCTTAGAATGTGTGCCAAGAGGTCTGAGAATCAAAAAGTTTCCTACTTTTGAGTTGGATAATGAAACTCTAAAAAAGTAATGGACAGACACTCTCACTACATACTCATTAGAGTTAATGAAGATAATTGTTCAAGCTAAGACTAAAGAAATTGATAAACTGCAGCATGACATTTTGGAAATTAAGAAAGAGATTGTGCCTTTTAAGGAATCCGAGCTCTTTAAAGAGCTGGATGCCAAATTGGGAGATAAACTTGACCGATTGGAAAAAGGCATCATTGATAACAAGAAAGAAAAACTTTTAAGAGACAAATTTGATTATGAATCTAACACTGTTTATGTCTGGAGAAAACCTACTTTTTTTCAGAGGAACAAGAGGAAATCCACCAGTGCTTCAGAGAGGCATGTCAGTTTCTCTGATATAGAAACAGAAATCGGTGATCGATCAGTGAGTGGCTTCTTATCCAATTTATCATCAGAAGGCAATGCTGGAGGCAATATGGAATCCTCTCGGGAGCCTCTGGGAAAAAGAAAAAGAAGAAACAAGGAAGGAGGAAACACACCGCAAAAAAAAAAAACTCGAAGAGGGGGCAGAAGGAGGAAGAAGTGAGGGGCCAGCCTCGGAAGAACACAGCAACGTCCTGAATTTATCTAAGAGAGTTTTTTCACCTATTGAAATCTCCTTGTTAGCCAAAGGCTTACATTTTTGTCCCAATAAACATTTTAATCTATTTGACACTATCCTGGACATAAATAAATTTGCCTGTCATCTCACACTACGTAAACATTATTTTCATGAGGATCCCGGATCAGATAATGAAGCAGGTGCCACTTTGCCATTTTCTTACAAATCTATGGATTTTAAAGAGTTTTGCGCTGTACAGGACTTGGAGGAATTACAAGATGAATCCAGCAGGAGAGAGGTGAGTGACACTGTAGCTCCTATATCTGCTCCCATAAAGACTCGTTCTGATTTCTATCCAATTAATTCAAGGGGAAAAGTTTTGGACACCTTTCGAAAGGCTGTAGAGAGAGATCTTACTAGACTAGCTTCATGCTCTGACAGTCGGGGCCGACCATATCGGGACAATCTCACTTTGGAACAAAGATCAGCATTGGATTCTCTCCATCAAGATCATAGCATAGTGATTAAGAACTCTGAAAAGAGCGGTTTAGTGGTTATTCAGGATTCTGACATGTATGCATCTGAAGCTTTACGACAGTTGTGGGATGAAACCCCTTATACTAAACTCAGAGGGAATGCCACTGCATTATATAAAGTGACCCTAACTAAATTGATTTCTAAAGGAGTGAATTTTGGCATTCTTTCTCAGAAAGAGGCAGATAAAATGATTCCTGACTCACATGTGACCCCGGTGTTTCACCACCTCCCCAAAACTCATAAAGGGTTAAACCCATTGCATGGGTGTCCCATTGTGGCTGGGATAGGATCCTCAATGAGCATTTGGGACTGTGAGTGGATTGTCAGCTGCAGCCCCTAGTGAGGGATCTACCCAGCTACCTGAGGGACACTAAACAGCTTTTGTCTAGTTTAAAGGATTTTTTGCGGGAGCCTGGTGACACCTGGATCACATGTGATGTTGGGAGTCTTTATTCCTCTATACCCCATCATTTAGGGTTACAAGCAGTGGAATTCTTTCTTGATCGTTACAGCGGTTATTCATCTGTTCATCAGGAATATATCCTAGAATGTCTGGATTTTTTGTTGACTCACAATTTTTTTTTCTTTTGATGGGGGTTTCTATCTCCAGAGGTGCGGAGCAGCCATGGGGGCTCGGTTTTCTCCCTGTCTCGCCAACCTATATATGGGTTGGTGGGAGAGGAGCCGCATCTATGGAGATGGAGACCCCATACGTGGCAGAATTTTATCGAAGGTATATAGATGACCTGCTTTTTATCTGTTCAGGAGCCGTGGGTACTTTAGAACAATTTCTGTCATACCTTAATAAAAACACCTTGAACCTGCGTTTCACTGGACGGATGGACAGTGGGTCAGTGGAATTTCTAGATGTATTATTGTCACATGGGAATGGCCAAATAGAGTCCAGAATATATAGAAAACCCTATTCTGGGAATTCCCTGCTTCGGGCTGATTCTGGGCATCCCTGACATGTGACACATGGGATACCAGTAGGCCAATTTCTTAGGCTAAGTAGAATTTGCAGTAATGAGACTGATTTTCAGCATGAATCACTTGACATGAAGAGGAGGTTTATTGATAGAGGATATGATGAAAGGATCTTGAATGGAGCATTGAACATCGCAAAGTCCACAGATAGGACATCACTTTTAAAAGATAGACCACCCAGAAATAAACCTGGAGATTCTCTAGTCTTTTCTACATCTTTCAGTGTAGACTTTAAAATGATCAGAAACATACTAAATCGCCATATTCCCATTCTCTTTGAGGATTAAATATATGCACAAATATTGTCAAAAGCTTTTAAAGTGGTGGCCCGCAGAGCGCCTAGCCTGGGCAATACTTTGTCCCCTAGTGAATTTAAGTCTAAAACACACAAAAAAACCTGGTTGGATTTTGTTGGTAACTATAAGTGCGGTGCTTCTGGTTTCCCATGTTGGCCACATTTGAAAAAAGGCAGCGAGTTTGAGTCCACCACTAATAAGAGAAGTTTCAAACTTACAAATTTTATTAATTGTAACTCTAGGTACATCATTTATCTAATTACTTGTAAAGCTTACAGTCTTCAATATGTGGGTCGGGCAACCAGAAGACTCAGAGACCGCCTTAATGACCATCTCGGTAACATACATAGGAAAGAAAATAGTAATATTGCACTTCATTTCAATCTGTTACATAGTGGAGATAGCAACTTGTTACAAATACAGGCCATTGAGAGAGTTTTTACACCCAGTGGGGGGGGGGGGGGGGGGATAGATTCAGAATGCTTTGCAAATGTGAAGTGTTCTGGATCTTCTCCCTTGGCACCAGAATCCTATTAGGCATGAACTCTGAATGGGATCTTACCCATTTTTATGAATAAATGATTACATGGCTATAGGGTTGGGATATATTACATATAGAGTTGGTTCGTTCCATAAATATATGTTTTTTTCTGATTTTTCAGGTCCTCCCTGTAGGGTACCATATATAAAATTTAAATACACGGATTGGTGCCTCATTACTGAGATATCGTTAGGAGATTGTTCTGCCGGCTCTTTGGCAGTGTATTGGTCCTGTCCCCATATGTTTTTCGATTTTTTTTTGTTTATTCTTTATCTTTCTTTTCTTATATTTTATAGATGTTTCAGGATATAACGTGGTTTTCTGCCTGTGCATATGGGTGTTTATATTTTTGCACACGCATATAGCCATGTAATCATGTAACCATTTATGTTGCAGATTATAGATATATACAGTTTCTTTACAAGTATTTGTTACTGATTTCTCTAAATTGAGCATGTTTACAGCATTGTTCTATAATATGTCCCACACGGTCCATGCATTTTTGTGCTTTTTTGTATTCTTGTGCAGATCGGACCCACATGTTTTAAATCCGATTTTTGGTAAATCATGGTGATACTCTCTTATACTATTCATGACAGAATTGATATGATCTTTATGGATTTTTTACATGAGGTGCCTGATTGACATAAATATTAAGCCTAATTCTACTTTTTATTTTATTCCATTTTTCATTCGTTATATATTATTATCACATTTATTTCATTTATTTTTTCATCATCACATATACTTTTTCATTATTTTATTTTTTCACATTCATAATTTTTCATGATTCAATATATCATACACAATTTTTTTGTTTATTATATACTTTTTTCACATGTTCCTGTATTACACATTGAACACTATTCTCATAATATAAAATACACATATTTATATATATTTTTTTATCATCACATGCGTTTTATCATCACATGCGTTTTATGCAATATCTCATTCTGGTATACTCAGTTACTGAGGTTTACAAAGACTGGGACACAGTTTCACGATCACCACCTGTACTAGTTATCAATGAATGGCCACCACTTGTTTTGTTAATTAATGTATGTATATATAGTACTATTAGTTGATTGTGAATGTATGGTTTTGACAAAGCACTCTTGGAAGTGTGAAACGCGTCAACCTTGTCCTTCTTCCCCCCCTTGTATCCCCCATTTTTTGCTCATATTTTCAATAAAAGAATCTGCTTTTTATCGGTGAGTGTGCTGTCATTCTGGATTTTTCTTCTCACAATCTTTCTGGCAGTGACAGGTCTTGCACCTCACCGCATTCAGCAGGATACACATTTGGGAGCAGCTGAACCCATACACTCACCTGGAGCTGCGGTTTCTTATCCTTCTATTGATCAGGATTTTATTGTACTTTTTCCTGACTCCAGTAGATTACAGTGTTGTGGAAAACATTCTTTTGAGTCTTCTGTTGGTCAAGAGAGGAGCGTTGGAGAAGGTGTCCTCGCCGCCCAGGCCTGTCAGCTTCCACATCCCATCGGCAGTGTCTGCATCACATGGTGGACGATTACCTCAGAGCCAAAACAGAGAGGGAGAGCTTTCCAGCTGATGATCCACTGGCTTACTGGGTCATGAGAATAGACCACTGTCCAGAACTTACCCAGTATGCTATTGAGTTATTGGGCTGCCCTGCATCCAGTGTGCTTTCAGAATGGGCATTCAGTGCTGCAGGAGGTTTTGTGACTGATCATAGAACGCATCTGCCCACTGACTCCGTGGACTGTTTGACTTTCATAAAAATGAATCAGTCATGGATTACCAGCTATGAAGCCCTTGATGCCGATGTCATCTATTTAGTTTTTTTGGGATGCGGAATCTCTGCAGGACTTTGAGGCTGGACCAGGCTGGCGCCCTCTTACCCTCCTCTCCCTCTACTGTTGTCCTTAGATTACCAGGACCTAATCTTTTTTGAGGAGCTGCCTCCATTCACCATACATCAATGTTTTTTTACCTATTCCAACACACAAGCACCATAGCTCCCACTCTAATTCCCTCCTTCTTCAAGGCTGCCTAGCTTTGAGGGTGTTCAATAATTTCATCTGGAACAATATTTTTGGTATAGGTTTAATAGGCACAATTAACACCCAAAAAACAATTTTTCTGTACCTGTTTGACAGGAGCATATCATTGCATTTTATTTTACAGAAAGGCCAATTCTTGCCTTCTTGAAGAGCACCTCTATAGGGTTATGGTGTGAAGGCACCATTGACACGCAAAGCCCAATTTTTACGCACACGTTACTTCTATCCAAAGTCAAAGTGACAGGGGCGTGGCCAAGCGTGGACCGAGATGGCCACATAGAGAAGGAGCTCCGGGCACATAGACTACTCCAGCGACAACCACAGCTTCCCGAGCCGCCATCGGAAGACCAGGACCGGACGACTACATCCTTCACATACCGCCGGCATAATGAAGAGGATGAATGCCCGCTCAATCCTGCAGAAGCTGAGGGACTTCTCCTCCTCTTCCGCTCACAGCCAACAAGATGGCGGCGGCTCCCGACACGGAGCTCTCACGATGGACCCGGCAGAAGCACCGATGCAGCCTCTGCATAACAGCACCAAGGGAACAGCGCCCACCACACAAGCACAAGGTGAGCAAACACCTCCTGACAGCCCTACCACCTGCAGCCCTACTAAAAGCAAATAATACAGGCAGGAGGGTGAAGAAGGGCTCCGGGCATGAGAGATAGGCCTAGGATTAGGCCTAGACCATGCAACAGCCATGCCACCGCTAGAGGATTTTCCATCATCCCAGCAACCGGCCTCACTAAGGGACATAACAGATATGCTTCTCTCTCTCCATAACTCCCTGCACTCAGACATGTCGCAAATGATTGCAGGGGTGTCACACTCAGTGAATGAACTTGCCATCAGAGTGGCGAAAGTGGAGGAAAAAATTGGAGACGTTTGTCATACACATAACGATCTGATCAATTCCTTCAATGATCATGACACTGAAATACAGAGAATCAACGCTAAACTCGCCAATCTCGAAGATCGTTCAAGAAGAAACAATATCAAATTTAGGGGGATCCCTGAAAGTATCACTGATGCCACACTAATGGAATTCTTACAACAATTAATGGCAGAGCTTGTACCCGGCATCAACCAAACAGACCCCATGATAGACAGAGCACATCGTCTTCCAAAGCCATCGTTCCTTCCTGACACCATCCCGAGAGACACCTTGGCTAGAATTCATTTATTCCACACAAAAGAAAAGGTGATGAAAGCAGCCAAGAACAACCCTGCACTGCCCGAGAAATTTGTGGGCATAGCTCTCTATACGGATCTGTCTGTGGCCACCATTTGTACCAGAAAGCAATTTCTCACGCTAGCAAAAGCGCTCCGCAACCACAATATACCCTATCAGTGGGGTCACTTGACTAAATTGCTGATCACTAAACAGCACAAAACCTATACAGTCTTCTCCCTGGAAAAGGACATCAAATTGCTTAAAGATTGGAAAATACTACCACCAGAAACCCCCAAAGGAAACAAATACCCACCCTCAAGAGTAGATATGGACTGGTCTTAATATGTTCTAATCAGAAAGGCTTCATCACTCGGGAACTCTAAAATAAAGTCCTGCCTGGATTCCTTTGCAGGCCAACAGACTTTGGCTTATGGTTCACCCACCCCAACTATGTTCAAATATTGAGACAACCTTTTCCCCCATATTATAGCAGCGTTCAGTTGCACATTGTTACTGGACTTTATTTCCAGGCCCTTTTTTACCCCATTCACCTTTGATAATGTCAAATGACGAAACGCGTCAGTTGACTGCTAGCTGGACGTCCATACGGCACATCCGAGACAGCTGAGTGAGGAGAGCAGCAAGCCCAGGGAGTACAGGAAAGCTGCAGGGATCTCCCTTGAGTGAGGCGGACGCTGCCACACTCGACTCGGACCTTTGATAACATCAAATGACGAAACGCGTCAGCTGACTGCTAGCTGGACGTCCATACGGCACATCCGAGACAGCTGAGTGAGGAGAGCAGCAAGCCCAGGGAGTACAGGAAAGCCGCGGGGATCTCCCTTGAGTGAGGCGGACGCTGCCACACTCGACTCGGTTTTGTGACAGGACAGAGGACATACATAGTTTTAAACATAGGGTTCACCACTTTTTACGGAGTCAGCATGGACTGCTTATACTGAAGAGAGCTGATATCCTGTTGTGTCATAGACACAAATTATTTTCTGTTTTTCTTTTATTAAATTTTAAATTAAATAAACCGGATTTTAAGCAAATTACACTATGGACTCCTTTCTATGCTTTTCCCTGTAAACATCGAGGAGATTGGGTCCTGCAAACGGAGTGGAACAACAGGAGCAGAGGACCAAACACACAAGGATATAAAGACAGGCACTTCACCCCTGCAGGGGTAGTGCCCTCTGGTAAGGAGGGTTCCAGGTGGGGAGCACGAGTGGTGTTTCACAAGAAGTCACATTATTATAAACAAGCAGAAGGAACGGCAAACAGCACCTTTAGCACTAAAGCACTTTTTTCAATGAGCTGCATTATATGAACTGATGACTATATATGAACAAATTTAATGAATATGAATTAACATCCTGAAGATTACCAATCAGCGGAAGTTGCACCTTATATTTATTGGACTATATAATGTGGAAAAGTTTTTTTTTATTATAATACACAGGTGTTTTATGATAAATATCTTATAAATGGTTTACACATATGCACTTTGAATATTAACACATCCACTATTTTATCCACATCAACACAAGGGATATATATAAAAAAGTTTTTATATTATATATTTTATATATTATATATTTTTTATACCAGCACATGATACTAGCACATTCACTTTAGAAATCAAGGAATTTTACATCCAAAACGCCAAGCAGCGCCATTTCCAGTTTCATACATATACTCTTGCCCTCCCCTTCTTGAGGGGTTCCTGGAAGGCAGCAGCAAGGTACATATCCTAAGCGCAATACCATACAAATACCAATTTACCCCATTCACGTTTGCTTTGTTCTTTATACAGCTACGTCTTTCGATACGCACTGCTCTGAACCAAACCTATGATGATTCACAACCAATGCTACAAATCACTCAGGCCTTGCTCTATATCTCCATTCCCAACGGACACTATAACAAGCCACCCAGGATTTTGAAATATCACAATGACCTCATGCCTCAAATTGAAAGCATCTTGAAGATTGACTGGATGAAATCTCCCCATGGCTCTTAAACTAATTTCATATAACTTACGAGGACTCAATAGCCCTTTTAAAAGGAGTGCCCTGAACAAAGAACTCCGAACTATATGGGGCGACAACCTATTCCTCCAAGAGACGCACTTTGCCAAAAACAAAATACCTCATCTCTATTTGAAAAACTTTTCTACCATCTACACAGCATGCTCTGAGAAGAAAAAAGCAGGAGTCCTTATAGCAATCGCGTCCTCCCTGAGCTGTCAACTACCTTCATTACAAGAAGATACCAACGGCCGCTATATCATCCTAATATGTAAGATTAATGAAGTTGTCTATACACTTGTAAATGTATATGCTCCAAATGTCAGACAAATTTCCTTTCTAACAAAACTACTAAAGAAAGTCTCAACCGTCAGGCAGGGTTTTCTGCTTATCGGGGAGACTTCAATGCAGTGAGAGACCCAACAATAGATTCCTCCTCCAAATCTCAAAGGAAAATCTGCAGGCTAAACAAATTCCTACACGCTCATAATTTGTTTGACATATGGAGAACTTAACATACTAGTGAAAAAGACTATACTTTTTTCTCGTCAGTACATCACACCTACACCCGAATAGATTTTTTTCTAACAGATCAATGGGCTCTTCCACATATATCCTCCTCCACAATAGGGACCATAACCTGGTCAGACCATGCTCCACTAACCATTTCACTAGCCCCCTCAGCTAAACTCAGTCCCCCCGCAATCTGGAGAATGAATACCTGCTTACTCTCACTACAAGAAACTGAAAAAAACATAGAAGAAGCCCACAAACTATTTTTCTCAGTAAATGATACGCCCACCATAGACAAATTTTCGCTATGGAACACGCATAAAGCCTATACGAGAGGCATATTCATACAACTTAGTGCTAGAGCAAAAAAACAACAGGATTTAAAAATGAAACAAATTACCCAACAAATCTGTGACTTAGAAGATACCAATAAAAAAAACCCTACCCACCAAACATCTCTAGAACTCCTAAAACTGAGAATCTCCCTGAGAGATATACTCCTATAAAAATATGAAAAGCAAACCAAAACACTGCAGGTGCAGTTTTATGCCCTTAACAATAAAGCAGGTGCATTCTTGGTAAAAAGAGGTTAAAGGTATGCGCATGAATCGTAGAATCCCATACATCAGTGTTCCCCAACCCTGTCCTCAAGGCCCACCAACAGGTCATGTTTTCAGGATTTCCATTATTTTGCACAGGTGATTTGATCAGTTTCACTGCCTTAGTAATTACCACAGCTGATTCATCTGAGGGAAATCCTGAAAACATGACCTGTTGGTGGACCTTGAGGACTGGGTTGGGGAACACTGCCATACATGATTCATGGGAAAACGGGTAACAAAGTCACATCCCCTAAAGACATGGCAGAGGTATTCAAAACATATTGTGCTAGCTTATATGATCTTAAAGCTGACCCACAAACACCGCAACCTACCACAGAACAAATACAGACCTTCCTCAACCCACTAGACCTTCCTAGCCTGATACCAGTTCAACTTTCCTCACTTTCCCAACCCTTTACAGTGACTGAAATCAAAAAGGTAATATCAAAATTACACAAATCTAAAACCCCAGGTAGTGATGGATTCCCCAATGAATATTATCAAACATTTGCGGACACCCTGACTCCCCACTTAGTAAATCTATACAACACAGCAATGACCAGAGGACAATTCCCTAAAGAAATGCTTCAAGCGATAATAACCACAATACCCAAACCAGACAAAGACACTTCCCTTCCGAACAATTTCAGACCAATATCCCTCCTAAACTCCGACATTAAAATCTATGCCATAAAAGGCCGACAAGCTCCAGATGCTACAAGGAGAATCCTAACTATTCTCAAATATGCAGTGCTGCCAAAACGCCCACACTGTTCCTAGCCTTAGACGCTGAAAAGGTGTTTGATCTGGTGCACTGGGGGTTCCTAGAAGCAGTTCTTAGAAAATGTGGGTTCACAGGCCAAATAATACAAGCTATCTTAACACTTTATTCACACCCATCAGCAAAAGTTCTAAATTCGGGGACCCTATCTACAGAATTTATGATTACCAATGGTACAAGGCAAGGCTGCCCACTATCCCCATTGATATTCGCATTGATAATGGAACCTAGCACACTCGATCCGCTCATCTCCGATAGTTAAGGAGATACAAATCATCCACTTACAAAATAAAATCGGACTGTTTGCAGACAATGTAATTTTGATAGCTACAAACCCTCTTAGGACACTTCAAGAATTAAAGGCACTACTCTACAAATTTTCGGAAGTCTCATATTACAAACTCAACAAACACAAATCTCAAATTCTAGGAATAAACATATCAATGGCATTAAAACAAAAAATAAATGCCCGCTTCCCCTTCACATGGTCTGACACCTACATTAAATACCTAGGCATTAATATACCTGCTACATCAGAAAAAACATACAAATATAATTTCCAGATCTTCCTAGAAAACTAGCCACCCTATCCAAAATTGAGCTCCTAGTCACAGGGAAAGTCCACTTATTTAAAATGATAACACTCCCCAAGCTGCTCTACCTATTTTGCACGAACCCCATCCCCATATGACAACACTTCTTCAATAAAGCCCGATCCCTGCTTACTAATTATATATTAGAAAAACAAAAAAAAAAACAAGATGTGCAAACTCAGTACTAATCAAACATCGGAGTTCAGGAGGCTTATCTCTACCTGATATTCACCACTACTATCTAGCCGCAATTCTAGACCACACTAAACACTGGTGGAACCCAAACCCACAGAAAATGTGGTCCCTACTAGAGCAGCACTTACTACAAACCTGCCACCCTAAGAATCAAATTATGCATATCCTACTGCAAAATCATCCTATAGACTCACCCTATCCAGCCATCCAGGCCACTATACAAGCCCTGAATACTCTAGCTAAACATAAATCTCCCGGCAGAAGCACAAGGAATGTCCCACATCCCATAGAGCTCTTAGAATATCATATCCCAAATATACTTTTTGTCACCTGGGAAAAATGCGGAATCCATACCACACAACAATTAATTAAGGATGGGAAACTCCTTCCCTTTGCAGAACTACAGTCCCAGTACAAACTCCAAAACTCAGAGTACTACCCCTATATCCAACTAACTCACCTCAACAGAAGAGAAAAAATTCCCCTCCTCCCTAGCATTAGATAAAGACTTATTTCAATACTATGACCCCTCTAGCCAACTTAAAGGAATTTCTTATTTCTACAGCAAATTATGTGACCACTGCAACTTTTCCAAAACACCCACAATGATTAAATGGGAAGGTGACTTAAATCAACAGTTCACGGAAGCCCAATGGCAAGCAGCCCTCTCATGGACTCACAAATCTACTCTATGCGTAGATCACTGGGAAATGTATCAGAAAATAATACATAGATGGTATTATACCCCATACATCCTCTCAAAAATATCACCTAATAATCCAAATAAATGTTGGAGAAATTGTGACTCTATTGGCTCACTAGTCCACATATTATGGTATTGTAAGTCCCTCAAATCTTTCTGGAATCAAATATTTAAACTGATCTCTGAAATTAACTCATAGCCCATCTTACCAACAGCTGAACAAGCACTTCTACACCTCCAAATCCAGCGGATCCATACCAAAGCTAGAGCCACAGTTATTCAAATACTCCTTGTGGCCAAGAGGCAGATAATGAGAAACTGGGGATATATGACTGATGTAATTGAAGAAGTGAATAGATGCTGCTCTCTAGAGCACATATTCGCTCAAAAAAACAACACTTTACGAAAATACAACAACAACTGGTCCTCGTGGTTAGCACACCCTTACTCATCCAAGGCATGAAGAATGATATGATACTGATATTGAAACACTACAATTATGCTTTAGTTTAAAGAATGTATAAGTGCCTGTAAACATGAAAGAGGCGGGGATCATCGTCTCTCCCATTCTTCTGGACACAGTATGTTTCCATTAGGGGTGTCTACGGGGAGCGACAATTGAACCTCCCTCCCAAATACGTATGCTGTAACTGTTACCTTTACATCTGTGTTCCTATAATTTGTTAAATTTCATTAAAAAATATTGAAACACAAAGTCAAAGTGACACAAGAATTTATCCAAAAAAATCTCTAATCTTGTTCCCAGTGCACTACATTGTGGCCTCATCATACTCACTGGCTCCCCAGCTGTTGCTGAGCAAAATAAAGGCAGCTTGCAGGGGATATGTAATTTTTTGGGGCTTTATAAATACAATTATTGCTGCTGCAGATTCTAGACATGGTACAGATCTGCCACTTTAGAGGAAGACTAAGGGGACCCCCCCAGGCACTATATTTGAAGGATTTTTTTCATTTTTATGCTTTCACTTTAAAAATCAAAAAATCACTGCTCATTTAAAAAAGACATTTTTCAAAAACTTTTTTCCATTGATCCATGTCCCCCAGGGCAGGACCAGGACCCCAATAACCATTGTATGCACAATTACTTGCATATAAGCCTTCAAAATGGGCACTTTTGATTTGTGAAGTTCGGGTCCCATTGGCGTTAATGGGGCTCATTATTTGGGTCTGAACTTTTGCGGAGTTCGGACGTTCTGGTGCGAACCGAACAGGGGTCCATCCGGCTCATCCCTACTAATCAGTAGGGAGGCTGTTGGAGAAAACCACCCCTCCCTTATCAGAGTTAATACACACACACTGTCACATCCCATAATAACTTGCTCCCAAGGTAGACAGAACAATAGAACAATGAGATAAAAGAGAAGGCTGAGTCCGGTGTGGTTGTGTGATGATCTGACCAGCGCAGATCAGACTAGGGTTCTCGTCACCTTGTGCCCCTAAAAGACACAGGGGTACTTACACATAAGAGGGCTCCAGGGGGCGTGGCCTGACGCGACGAGGAGCGGACGCATCTCTCTGGAGCTCCGAGCCCAAGGGTGAATCTAATCCCAATCCATCCACTCCAAGGTCGGGTAAGAACCACAAATTACACCCATCTGCCCCTTGGTCACAAGCGGTCGCCAGCGGACCGACTTCAAGTAGGGGAAATCTAGCCCAAAGCCGCTCCGGAACAACATAGGCCGCGAGCCGGGGACTAGAGGCCAGCACCACCAGCCGGGACCCTCGACCTACATCCACGGCCCACAGGGGACACCCGCTCGCCACAAGCAGCGCATTACGAACATTTCAAAACATCCGAAGCGGACCCGAACGCCGTGTAGTCATAGGCGGACTGCCCAACTACGCGAGCCCGCGGCCGGAGTGAGGCCTACTCACGCACAAGGCGTCCGCCATCTTACTACACCCAAGGCCCGCTCACTAGCATAACTGCTTACAAAACACAGAATAGAGCAAGCAGATCCCCTACCCAGCTTAATTCCTTACTTCTAGCTTAAAAGGTGATCAAGGATCAGATCAACAGACACGTCTATATATCTCAAGGAATCATATTAGAACAAAGATATATGCCAATTCTTTGATGACCGACGGATAGCAGGATGGACACCTAACCCTACAGCTGCACACCTGCTCGGAGAGTGTATCAGTTCAGCATCTATTCATACAAATATTATACTTGACATTAGTATAATACCACTCACAACGTCACTGCCAGACGGGGAGCAACCCTCACAATGACATCAGTAACACGCAAAAGAAAGGAATACAGACCACCCAAAAAGCTCACTGAATTCTTCTCCCAATATAAAAACAACGGTCCTACAACTGAGGACCAGGAACAAAGAGGGGACTCGTACACAGACCTCCCAGACGCTGAAGACTTAGGTCCTAAACAAGGTCTGGCTCAAGATCTCTTTACTTCACCAGCATCTTCAACAAGTAACAGCCCAGCCAAATCGAAACAACGCCTAGATATGGGGGATCCAGACAACAGAGAAAACGACAGCCAAAACAG